>QEPC01009128.1:2321833-2332217 GCA_003113815.1 Sphenodon punctatus | reverse complement strand
GGGGGGGGGGGGGGGCGCTGCTGCGGTGAATGGAGGCGGGTGGGTGTCCTTTCCCACAGACACACACCCATCTCCACCCACCTCCACCCGTCTCCACACATGGAGTCTCCTCCATTTTTTAAGATGGCTCCGTGGGTGGCTGATGGTTGGCAGTGGGTGGAGATGGGTGTATGTCAGGAGCGTGCACGCACATCCACCCACCGCCCATGGTGTTCGCACGGATGAACACCCATCGAACATTCACACACCCCACCCACCATCACACTGTTTCCAAGGACGCCCTCACACATCTAACAATCCTCCTGCACACCCAGTGTGTGTGGGGGGGGAGGGGGGGAGGGGCGTCTGTGTAAAAACAGCCACGCACCCACCTTCACCCACCGTGACAACATATCCATCCACCCCTGTCCCTGTAAAAACGGCCAATGATGAAAAACCTTTGTGACGGAAAAATTATTTTTTTAAATTTCCCTTCACTTCAAAGTCCTTCACTGTCTATCCGTATGCTGCATCATGATGCCTGCTTTTGAGATGTGGCTCCCATGCCTGCTTTGCCAAACATACCAAACTTCATCACTTGGTTACCTTACCAAATATTTCAAAAACCTTCACACTTTTCCCCAAGCTGCTTCTCAAACATACACTAAGCAAGATCGCAGGAGATGGTGAGGTGATCATTCTTAAATGTTTCCAAGGCTCACATAAACATTTACACTCAGCTGCCTGATCTCAGTCTCTTCCTCTTTAGTGCATTTTGTAAAACTTGTATTTGCTAATTATGTCCTATATGGACACAGTGCTTCGATGTGTGTATAATACAGTATATCATTACATGACACAATGTATTGATTACAAGCTGAGACTGTATTATATAATGTGTGTTCTCTATCACTATTCCAGTAGTTCTCAGACTTGGATCACCTTTTGTCACTTTTCCACATATTCCTAGATATAACATTGACAAGCACAAAGACTGATATACATACACTGTAGAAAACACCTTTGATGGTTAGATTTATGACATATTTACGATGCTGAATACAGTGACCACAGGATCTTTCTGTGGTAAACTAATGTCTACTGCATTTACTCTTTCCCATTCAGAAATTACTCATTAGGCAGCATTGCCATTTTTCCACTCCCAGATTTCCCATCATATAGCCAGCTACTTACAAAATGTTGGGGTGGCCAAAGACAGGGAATGGATAGGAGTCTACCAGAGGTATAAATTAAAAACAGAGGAGGAAGATGGATGGGACACACATTCCATGTTTGATGTGCAGGTGAATGTTTATTACCATAAGTATGTATGGTAATAAATTAAGTGCATATGTTCTGTTAATGTCGATGGTATGTTATGCAATATAGATTGCATACGTGTAAATAATTGTAACAAAGTATAAATAATTTCTATGCTTTTTGGCATTTAATTTTTGTTGTAATGTATGTTGTTAAATGTTTTTTGAATTGCAATTGTAATTAATTTTCATGGTTTTTTGGAGCTTAAGTATCCTATATTGCTGGACATCCCATATAGTCTCTACATATGGGATAGTGGATGTTACCAGATGTAACGCTAGCTACTTGTTTCCATTTTAAACACACATTTGGTTGATGTATCCAAGCATGTAAAAACATGCAGAGTTTGGGATCTGAGAAATGGTGGTTGCGGACAATGTAAGAACTCACATGGTACCACACCGGGTCAGACCAATGGTCCATCTAGCCTAATATCCTGTTTCCAACAGTGCCAACTTTGGTTGCTGTAGAGAAGTGTACGACAGGTCACAATGACGTGACCCATTCCCTTCTCCATCCCCCAAGAGTCAAAGGTCTCATTCTCTGCCCAATTTGACTAATGGACATTTACAGACCTATCTTCTAATAATGTATCCAATCCTCTTTTGCATTCAGTTATGTTATTGGCGTTCACAACATCTTCTGGAAATAGCGCTTCGATCTCTGCACTGGCTGCCAATAGTCTTCCGGGCTCGATTCAAAGTGTTGGCTTTGACCTATAAAGCCTTACACAGTCTGGGCCCTGCCTATTTGCGAGATCGCCTCACTCCCCGGGTTCTGGACCAGCCCCTGTGGTTATCTGGGGGCGCCCTTCCGGGGGGCCATGCAGAACAGGGCATGGTACTCCCTCCCGGTGGGGACTCATCTGGCCCCAGACCTCCTGAGTTTCCATAGGAATTGTAAGACCTGGTTGTTCTGCCAGGCATTTGGCGTTTGGCGAGGGATAAGTGTGAGGGTGGATGGGATGGTGGGGTTATGGGGGTTTTTCACGCCATTTTTATTGTTGTTTTTATTGAATGTTTTATATATATTATTGTATTTTTATTGTATTTTATTGATTGATTTGTTCGCCGCCCCGGGCTGCCTGGCAGGAGGGGCGGGATATATTTTTTTAAAAATAACTAAATAAATAAATAAATAAATAAATAAATAGGGTCATTGTACTTTGAGTGAAAAAATACCTCCTTTGATTTGTCTTAAGTCTTCTGCCAGTTAATTTCCCGGGCCAGGGTGTCTCCTAGTTCTAGCAAGCCAAGCAGCCTCTAGAGAGGCACATTAGGACTTCAGGGTCCCCTGGCACTCACCTAGCAATGAGTGAGCAAAGTAGCAGAATGAAGCAGAAGTGACAGAAGGTGGATAAAGCAATGTCGGGCCAGGCTGGGATTCACTCCCTCACTGTGTTCTGGCTGCTGAGGCTGGACTCCTTGTTGGGGCTCTGGACTTGGCTCTTGCCCCAGGGAGGAGAAGATGTTGGAGCAGGAGGCTGTAGAAGGAGCAGAGGGGCTGCAGGCATGGAGGCCCTGGAGATCTGGCTACCGATTCCCTTGCCTCTGTGCAGGAGGGCAGCCAGTGCCCAGAAAACAGAGGAGTGGGATGAGCCCTGGAGTAGCTCCCAGACGGTGAGCAGATCATCTGGGAGGAGCAGTTTGGGAGCCCAAACAGCATAAAGTCTGCCCCAGCAGCTACACACCTAGGATGAGGTCATTGAAATTAACACACTTCCTATTTGCACATGTTTATGGTTACATCTTGTTCCATCCAACGTGTGGAGGAACAAACCAGCTATTGCTCCACTTGCTGCTGCTTCCCTTTCAAAATGGCCATTATGCGGTGAGACCAGGGTACTTACTAGACTGTTTCTCTGCAGCTCCCCAAAGAGGCTCTACCAGGGAGCAGGAAGGAAGCCACTCATGGGTAGGGCTGACGGATATTATCACAGACTTGCAGGACTGGAAGGGACTGCAAGGGTCGCATCTACTCCTGTGGTTCTCAATCTGCGGGGCACAAAAGGTATCCTGGGAGGGGGACATGGGAAGCACCACAGCTGGCAAATGCCTAGCTTCACGCCCTCACTGAGCTAGAGGGAATCTCCAAAATAATAAGTGGAGGGCCAAGGGGGAGAGAGAGTCAAAGATCACGGGTGAAAGAGAGGGGAAGCAATAGGAGGGTGGGAAGGGAGAGAGGGAGGAAGGGTATGTATGTATGAGTTTGGGGTGGAAAGACTTCAACTATCACAGACAAGCGGAAGAGGAGACGTGGTTCAAAAAGGTTTGAGGATGACTGACTAGTGCAATCTCCCCCTCCTCCATGTAACTGGAACAGTTTATGAATGTCACCAGTTTGCACTTATGAATTTGAATTTAAAATTTGCATCCATTTGTGAGTTGTGCAGCAAACTTCACAAGGGGGTTCCCACTTTGTTCGTTCACAGCTGTCAGCTGCAGTCAGCGCAGTTGTTAGTTACTAGCAAAGGTTAAACAAAAATCAGATAAGGGATGCTAAATATCAGGTGTCTCTTTTGGAAAGATCTTTCTGTCCAGGAAGCAAAGCATCTGAGTTTATGTAACTCCCTTAGTTCCTTTGTTTTACAAAGCTGGATTTCAGTTTGATCTTCAGTAAAAGTCCAGTCTAAGTTGAACATGGAGAGCTAGTCCTGGCTAACTTGACCTGACTGAAACAAGCAGACTGTTAGAACACAATTTGGACTTTGGTGAACAAACTAAGTGAAATTTTAGGCAGCTGCACTTTGGGAGAACATTCCAAGTGGAGCAAATTCAAATGTGCCTATTTGTTATACAAAAGAAAAACACCATTTGTAAATCAGGATAGTCCTATTTGTGCGTAGGACTGAGTCCATCCAGATCACCCTACAGCACAGTTGGGCATCTTAGAGTGTTTGTAGATGTAACAGCAACCTCTCACAAGTGCTGCCACCAACTCTGTGTTGCACAGCTACTATGGCTGTTTTTAAACGGACTCAGCTGGGGTGTGGGGGGGAGGGAAAGGTCCATAGAGGATGGGTGAAGTAACCACGCACCACCCACCCACCTCAGGTGAGTGGGGAGGGATTCAAATGGGCCAGGGGGGTCACAGGAGATCACGGTACCCCCCCCAACTCCCCCCCCCCAGCCCTCAACCTATCGACCACACTCACAGTTTACACGGACAGTGGCCCCACCAATTCGAGGAAGGTCACGCTCCCTCCACATGACGTGGCAACATGGAAAACTAAGGGCAAGTGAAGTCACAGCTGCCATCTCCACCCATCCCCAGTCAGACTCCATGCAGGTGGAGAAGGAGGGATGGGGGAAGGTGTACTACAGCAACACAAGCAGTGCCTGACCCACCAGACACCTATGAGACAGTCGGGTGCCCAGAAGCCAAAATTCCCTTGGCACAGCAGCATGCAACCGACAGACAGCACAGGAACAAAAGAGAAAGGCAGCAGGGAGTCCGAGGACACAAAAGCCGTACTGGGGTGGGAGGTGGGGAAGCAGCACCACCCCTGTGCTTGGCAGACAGTCCACTCCAAAGTGCACACGGCCCCAACCACAGGACATGGGGTGAGAACAGACATAACGCTAACTCCACCATAACACCATTGCAACACCGCCATAAAATGGACTGGGGGTGAGGAACAAGGCGCGGAATGACCCACACAAGCAGCCCACAGTGCAATCACAGGGGCTACGGGAGTGGACAATCCAGGGCTGCACAGATAAGAGAACAGCATCACAAGGGTCGGAGGAATACATATTGGCAGCCCCTGGACAATCGCTGCCACTTCTTCCCCCGCACCCCGTCTCCCATGCCAATGAGAGAGGATCTCCCCCTGCAGGAATGATAACACGGACAGCACTGTTCATAACAAAATAAACATTTATTCAAACAAGCAGGTGAACATCAAACTAGGGATGCCTCCCGGGCCCAGGACCTACTCCACTGAGCGCTCTGGGAATAGGAGTTGTGGAGCTGCCTCCTAATGTCAAGGACAACTGCCATCATCTCCTGCCACTCCTGGCCCCTCTCCCACATGAGCGCTCACACTGAAAGAGAGAGAGATCCCAATGAAGCATGTCCCCCTCAGCACACATCCCCTGTAGCCCACAGAGTAAAAAATGTGGGCGATATGAAAGCATAAAGTGGGGTCACTCATGGGCCTCTCTGTAATTGCAGCTTCCTTCTTGGAAGTCAGTCACTACCTGCAGGTTCCCCGCTATTTCAGTAAAGACTTGCAGCCCAAGAACAACAGCATCTGTGATAAGAACAAAACAAATGTCCTTTAGTAGACGGGGTCGATGCACAGAACATGGACACACACAGCCCATACATGCATCCCCGAGAACCCATAGGTAGCTCCATGGAGGGTGAGGGCCGGCCAATCCATGATCATCGCTGCACCTGCCCCATCATGGAGCAAAACTCCCATGGCCTAACAGGGACAGGATCAAGGTGTGGATTACACTTACCAGGCTGGTCACTGCCTCCATCAGCCATGGCACTGTTGAGCCTAATGAGGGAACAGCAGGTACATGGAGGAGCGTGGCCAGGGCTATGACCAGGCTGCAGAGTGCACATGCATCATCACAGCGAGGCTAGGGCAAAAGAAAGGGGCAGGGCATTAACACAGAACAGAGCTGATACACGGCCCACAGGCACAGGGTAACTCCAATAAAAAGGCACATGGAGGGAGGCTCATTTCCACCCATGAAGGTCATCCATAGCAGCCATGGTGGATGGGAGGAGTGCATCACTCCAAAAATTCTTGCTGGCTGCTGAGGTGTTGTTTAGAGGTATCTGAAATTCGCAGAGGGAATGCATAAAGTGGTTCCAGCACGCTGCTCAACACTGGTCCTCCATGCTGGACACAGCGCAGTCTGTTTGGCTGCAGCACAAATCACGGATGGTGAAGGGTATGGGTGAGATGTCAGGCAATAAGGCGGTTCCACAAAGCCAGGACTGCATGCCATGCTGAGGGAGGTATCCCATGCAGCCAGATTCCTGACCATGGATGTGACTCTTGCAATCTATGGCATTTGTCAGACTGTCCTGACCAAGAGAAGGATGTAGGTCTAGCATAGGAACGAGGATTGGTGGGAGACCATCCTGGCCACCTGGGAGGAAGACCAGTGGATGGAGCACTTTAGGATGCCCCGAAGTTTATTATCCCACCTTACTGGTATCCTACGGCTACACCTTGAGAAGGAAGCCACCAACATGTGGACCCCATACCAGTAGGAAAGTGTGTGGCCACAGCCATTTGGAGGCTGCTGACCCCTGATCCTGCCACAGTGTGCCACAGGAATTTGGGCTGGGAACCTCCACGGTTGCCAAGGTCCTTATTGAAGTGTGCATGGCCATGGTGAAGGAACTTATGTAGCAGGTGATCCAACTGGTTGACCCTGGAGAGGTGATCTCTGGTTTCGTTGCAATGGGCTTTCCCCACTGCATCAGGGCCATAGATGGGACCCCCATTCCCATAATCCGTCCCCCTAACCGCAAGGACGACTATCTGAATCAAAAGGGTCAGTTCACCATCTCCCTGTAAGCCATCATGGACCACATAGGCCTCTCCCTGGACATCTTTACCAGAGTGTCTGGAAGGAGCCATGATGCACCGATCCTCCATACCTCACCATTTTTCACTTGCATGTACATGGGGAAAATTGCCCAAATATATTCCGGGATATTGAGGGCATGGCCATGTGTCCTGTTAATATTGGATACCTATCCTATCCAACCATGCTGTGGCTAAAGAAGATGTACCCTGTGCCACGAACACCTGCCCAGGTGTTCTTCAATGCCAAGCTGTGCTCTGCCCAAGGTGTAGTTGAACGTGCCTTCGGGGTTCTGAAAATGCGGTGGCACCTCCTATGGAACAGGAACGAATTTGATCTGGATAAGGACCTCATGCTTGTAATTGCGGCTTGTATCCTGCACAATATCTGTGATACCTGGGGTTGTGGGGGCCGTGGACTATCTTCGCTTGCCTCGTTTGGATGATCCAGTGCCCCTGTTCCAACGGTGCCACGCTGGTGCAGATAGGTGCATATCGTCCAAGAATCAGGACACCCTTTGTCACAGTACAGGGTCTTCTCCTGCTTCTGCTTTTGCTGCCTAGTCTTCCCCAGGACCAATAAGCCCCCTCCCCCCATCCTTCCCCACACACAACAGATCACAAGTAGTCATTGGCTACCCATGAGTTGTTAAGTGTAAATATTGCCCCCCCAAAAACCCCAGCTACATGCCCCCAAATTGGACACAATGGCTTTGTGGCAAAGGCTTTAAAAAAGGATTGTGAAAATCTGGGATGAAATCCTACATCTGTGACACTGACTGCTGAGTCATTCCTATTCTGCTAGGATGGTGACATGAGGAACATCTCCCTCACCTTGAGTCTAATCCCTCCTTTGCTAAGCGAAGCCTTTTGCAGGATTGCAAACTTCAGAGCCATTTCACAGACAGCAAATAGAGATTTAATAGCGAGACTCAAATCTGAATTCGCGAGACTCAGAATGAAGGATGAGAAGCTCAGCTTTAACTTTAATGAGCAGTTCTGGGCACTTGAGCCAATGAACCCTAATTTCATATGGGGGGAAGGGGGGCAAGACTCAGTGTAATATTTTTTTTACTACAGAAGAGGTTCTTATTATCTCCCTTTCAGAGGTGCCTATTGAGTACTGAAGTGATATCTGAGGTGAATATCATATCCATTGATTTCACCCAATTCAGACCATATCTTCTGAAATGGATAATAGCTGCTATTTGCACCTGTCTTTCCTGGATACCCATTTCAGGGTTTAAGGACAATCCCACCCCCCTCCCCCTGCCCAATATTTCAGTTATTCGGTGACTCAGATATAAGGTTATTTGGTTACTTCATTTTGGCTATTTGCAGATGTGCAATAGTCAGTAACTGAATAACCAAATAGCCAGACAGTCAAATAGCAATAAAAAAAACAAATAAATAAATAGCCCAAATTCCCAAAAGTGGATACGCAAGTATCTGGATAGCATATAGTTATTCAGAGGGCTATCCAAAAATGCAAATAATATCAACATATACAAAACCCACTAATCGTTACAGTACTACCTATTGTTACAAAATTCACTTGTCTTTGGGGATTCAGGCCCTTTACGAAATATGGCTGAAATTGGCCTCTGGAATTAAAAGTTATTATGACGGAAATTGAAAATCAAATTGTCAGTCATCTCTAGCCACCCAGAGTTCTCCCTATAATTGATTCTAAGTGGATGAAACCAACTCCAGTTGCATCAGACACTGAAAGAACACGTTGAATCCAGGGGAGGAGAATGGGTGTGGCAGTTTTGCTCATGTCACATCACCTGGACCTGGGAGTGATGATCTTTTTCTCTATTGGTAACACCCTAGGGGTAAAAACAGATGTGACAGCGGACCACTGTAGCCTGCTCTGGCACGATCTGGCCCGGACCCCACCAGCACGTCTGTGCAGGTGCTGCCAGATATTGTCATGGGATTGTCACGGGCCATGTCAGCCTGGGCTCTGACCTCAGGAAACCCCTGAAGTCATAGCCTGGGGTAAGGCCCGACTGACCAGGCCAAAGTGGGCCACAGTGGGTTATCACTTATATTTTGGCCTGCCATAACTCGGCCCAGATCAGGGCCCACCATGGCATCATTGGCTGCCATGGCTTGCTTCCCATCATGGCGGAGGGTAGGGTGCTGGGAGTGGCCTGGGGCCAGGGCTGGCTGTCCGCACATCTCTTTCAGCCGTTCCACTCCCCACGGCAACCCATCTGTGAGCATGTATATTCAGTGCCCTGACACTACCTAGACGTATCTGCCGTGATTTCTGCCCCAGGCCAGTTCATGGCAGTGGTATGCCTCCATAACATATGTTTTTACCCTAGGTAAGTGCACCTGAACAGTACAGAACAGCTGGAGCCTCACTGCCGTGCCTCCAAACTGTACAGCACATTCCAGTAGCTTGGAGTTTGTCTGCACTGCAGAGTAAGCTCAGCTTCTGCCTAGGTGCAATGTAAGTGTCCCTATCCCCCACCCTCCCCATGTCAGGCCCTGCCCTGCAAAACCCCTGTTCTTACCCTAGTCATGCTTCAAGCTGCATCAACCTGCTGAGTCCTGAGGGTGTATTGTTCAGCACTTTGCATTCTGATTACAGATAGGATTATCAAATCAATTCAATTCCAACCCCTCTGTTTGTCTGCAAAGCACTCAGCTTGGGCTAAAGGCTGGACGAGATGGCTGGACCAACTTTGGCCGATCTCGTTCCAGCCAGGTATGTCATGCAGCATCAGTCCCGCACGGGTGGCCGGGGAGGTGGTGTAGCGATTATTTTTAGAGAGCACTGGCCTGTTAGGAGGTATCCAGTTCAGGAGATGGCAGGTATTGAGGCACTCCAAGTGGTGCTTGATTTGGCTGGGGGCAAGCTAGGGGTGCTGCTGGTATACCAGGCCCCTTCCTGTCCGGCAGAGCTGGCCTCAGAGGTGGCGTTGGGCTCCTCCAGGACTTTGGTTCTGGGGGACTTCAACATCCACGCCGATGCCAGCCTTGTAGGAGCGGAGCGAGAATTCATGGCCACCATGGCAACCATGGATTTGTCCCAGGAGGTCACCTGCCCAACCCACGTGGGGGGGCATACTCTCGACCTGATCTTTGTCTCTTGCCTTGAGGCGGGTGGTCCAGTAGTGGGGGAGGTTAGGGCGGTGCCCTTGTCATGGATGGATCATTATCTCCTTTAGGCCAGTCTCTCAGCGCACCCCCTCCAGAAGGGGAATGGGCCAGTTAGGATGGTCCGCCCTCGGAGGCTGATGGAACCTCAGCAGTTCCAAGAGGTCCTGAGGGAGTTAACCTTGGATCTGGACGGTCACTCTGTTGATGAGCTGGTCCAGCGTTGGAACAGCTTGCTAGAGGAGGCCATTGACAGGGTGGCTCTGAGACGCCCTCTGCCTCGGTCTCATCACCGCAGGGCCCCTTCGTTTACTGAGGGGCTGCGGTGTATGAAACGAGTAGACAGGAGGCTGGAGCGACGCTGGCGTTGAACTCGATCTGACTCCGACCGACTTCTCCATAGGGCCCATTTGC
>QEPC01009128.1:2307037-2318854 GCA_003113815.1 Sphenodon punctatus | reverse complement strand
CAGTAATGTGGGCATATACCTGATGTGTGTCTGTGCATGACTGACTTAATCTGGGGCTGTGTTACTAGTGTTGTGTGTGTATGTCTGAGTGACTCAGCCTGGGGCTGTGTGAGTGGTTGTGATAGTGTGTGCCTGAGGTGGTGTATATCATCACTTCAGCTTTCATCTCCATGTGGATGACTCAGATCTACCTCCCATCTTCAGACCTGCCTGCTTCTGTCCAGACCAAAATCTCAGCCTGTCTTCCACTCAGGGACATCCAGCTACCATTTGAGCATGGCCAAAGTGAGTTCCTGATCTAGTCCCCCATGCCCTCTCGCCTCCCTGGCTTCACAGTTACCATGAACAACAACACCTTCCTCCTTATTACTCAGGCCTGTAACCTAGGAGCCCTCTTTGGGTGTTTTTAAATGAGATGCAACTACGCACGTCCCCACCCCCCATCAACCACACACCCAATCACTCGTGTGAAGGTGGTGTGGGTGGATGCACACTCCCCTGACCCACGCAGCACCCACTCATGGCCACTCACAGGGCACTGGAGAAAAAGTCGGAGTGCCCCGTGCGGGGGAAGGCAAAACAGTACATGGGGAGAGGCACTCCCACAACCCTGACCCGTTTGAACCAAGGCTCCCACCCACACAAGTGGACGGCCTCACTGCCTCCCCGTCCTGGGGTAATGGCATATGAGTTGCTTTGGAGCCAGTCCCTGGTGGCATGTGTGGATGGAGACTGCCTGCATGGCTGTGGTGGCCACCCAGGGAGCCACCCATTAGAATCTCTCCCCACGCACTCCACGTGCGTGGCTTCTCTGCAGTGGACACAGACTCCACCCCACAACCTTGCTAGTTTAAAAACACCCTTTGACTTGGTCCTCATGCTAGCTCCTCACATCCCAGAAGTGGTTTGCCAGTTTTTCCTGTACAACATCCCAGCTTACCCGCCCCAGTTCTAATCACCTAATGTCTCGACTACTGCACCTGACCATCCTCTCTGGCTTTGACTGCCAACACCCATTTTGTCTCCAGCCACATCAGATATCAGTCATAATCCTGCCACATAATGTTTCTTGGCTCATCACTCTGGCCTAGGGTTGCCAGAAAATTTTTTTTAAAAAAATAAGGGACACTATGGCAATGTGGGGTTCTGAAGTAAGAGACATTTATTATATTCTGAATATAATGAATGATATTATATTCATAAATATATGAATAATATATTCATAAATAAGGAGCGTCCATGCCCTGAAATAAGGAGCATCCATTGTGTTCTGTGGAGTCGTGGGGCTCTGAAATAAGGGATGCCCATTACATTTTGTGGAGTTCTGAAATAAAAGATATTCCTTAAAACAAGGGACATAACAACCCCTCTGTGCTCACATCACCCCCTCTTTACATCCCTGCACCAGCAACCAAACTCCCTCTGCCACGTCAAGCACAAACTCCTTCTCTAGCCTATCCCCACGCTCCCTGACACCTCTCATGCAGTGCCGCGGAGTGGATTGCCACCTCTGCTCTGCCAGTGAGACTGCTCTTGATTTCTCACTCCTTATAACTGCAGACAATCACCTTTATGCTTCCTCCCAGGTTGTCCCTGCTTGGGTAAACTCCCTCTAGACATCTGTAAAGCCACTTAATTGACCCCCTCCAGATTCCTCCTTCAAACTGTCCTAGGCCATGACGTTGACAGCAACTTGATCCAAGTTAGGTGACGGGTGAGCTGTCAGTACTGCCTCATGTGCCGACCAATGTGTTTGTCTATTATCTGGGGAACCTCAGCTTCCAATGTCTCTACCAAAAATATACTAAATAAATAGTGTTTCTCTGTGTTAATGACTTACTTCACTGTTATGTTATTATAATTGTGATTCTGTGTGTGTGTGCGTGCTGTGTGTCTCTGTATTAGTGAGTCACCCTGGGGCTTGTGTAGCTGGGGTTGTGTCTGGCACTGTGTGTCTCTGTATTAGCACTTCAGTCCAAGGAGGTAGGGTGTGTGTGAGTGCAGTTCTAGGGTGTTTTTAAATGAGACACATCCATACATGGTTCCCCCCCCCCGTCACCGACCATGCATCCAGCTGCTCATGTGAAAGTGGTGCATGTGGAAAGGGCGCTCCTATGACCCATGCACTGGCCATTCATGGCCACACATGGCGCACCACCAAAAAATCCAGTGTGCAATGCAGAGCAAGCCAAAACCACACTCACACACCACCCTAGAACTGCACTCACACATACCCTACCCACCTAGACTGAGGTGCTAATACAATGACACACTGTGCAAGACACAACCCCACAGAAACAACCACAGACAGGGAAGGTCCATGCAGACAAAGCAGCACACCTGGCACAGTCTGTAGGTGCGGGGCGTGAACCTCTGTCACTGAACCCCCACCCGGGCTCAGAGACAGGCTGTGTAGTGCACACAGCACCATCACCCCCATCCCATGGCCACAGTCCCTCTCCATCTCCTTGGCCCATGACCCCGGAGCGGCGCACACCCCAATCAAAGCGCAATGATAGCTCAGGATAAAAAAATAAAACCTTCCCAGAGCCGGACCCCGGATAGGGAGAGCTGTCTGGAACTTTGCGGTCTGGACTTCCGTCCTCTGCGAGTGGCATCTGGGTGGGGATGTGACTTGCTTTCTGGTTCCTGGCTGCAGGTGCCCTCCTTGAACATCTTATTCCCTGGTAGGGGTGTGCATGTCATTTTTGTTATTACAATAAAGATAACAAAAATTGTCATTTCCGTTTTCGTTATTGCAGTAACAAAAACAACTGAAAATAACAACAATAACAAAAACGACAACCGAGAATACCAAAAACGACAACCAAGAATACCGATAACAGTACCAATATCGATACCAATTCCAAAAACGATAACAAAAATGACAATGTCGTTATCATTGTCATTATTATATGACAGCTGTGGAAGTTGGGTTTTGGAGGGAAAATGTAGAGAAGGGAGGAGGGAGCAGACATCTCGGAGTCTTAACAGGGTTGAACTCTTGAACTGTGCCTGTGTTGAGAGGGATGAGCAACTCAGCAGTATCTGATGGATGTATCCCTGGCCCCAGCAGTCTCATGGGACTCTGTGATTGCTCAATGCCTGCTGCCTCCCACAATCAATCAGGGGGGTTTGGGGGGACGGCACTACAACCCTTTTAATAATGGGAGGGCCAGGTTTTTTCTCTCCGTTGTGTGAGAGCTCTACTTGTCAGGTTGCGTTTACAGAACTGGTGTTTGCACATAAAAAATCCTCCCTAGCCCTCATTGTATTATTTATTTATTTATTTATTTATTAGGTATTCCCACCAATACCTTTCCTTCCTCATTCCCTACATTTTACCTTCTCCCTTTCCCTGCCCTTCTCCCCCCTGTACATTATATAGAGATAGGTAGTATAGATTAGATATAGATATATATTATAGACATATAGATTAGATTAGTTATATAGATAATTGATTAGATAATAGTTTTCCTTTCCCCTTCTCCTGTCTCCCTTAGATTTAGATAAATATTAGTTGTGCACAGGAATCAATAACAATACCAATTCCAAAAATAAAATCTTTGTTTGAAATGGTACCGATATCAATACCGATAACAAAAACAATACCAATACCAATATCGATAACAATAACGATAATGAAAACAATATAAAAATGATATGAAAATGATAACAAAAATGATAATGATAACGAAAACAACATTGTAGTTAATAACGATAACAAAAACAACATTTTAAAATAACAAAAACGAAACCGACATGGGGACCTGGTGCACACCCCTATTCCCTGAACCATATTTCCTCCTCCTGTGTTTGTGTGAACCCTCCGTGTGGCAAGGGAGAGGATTCTCCAGGACCTCCACACTGCCAGAGTGGTGTCTCCATGGTGGGAGTGGGGTTCTCCAACTGATACCCCATGGGTGCCTTCACCCCACCCCCCTGGCATTGTGCCATATGGGCTGGTTGTGCAGGTGATCTGTGGCCTGTGCTGTGCAGCGTGTGGTCCTTCTGTTCCTTTTTTGTCTTGCTTTCCGTGTTCCTGTTCTGTGGTTTTGTTGTTCCTTTAGTATCTAGTACTGTCATTGTATGCGCGAATCGGGGTGTGCCAGGCCCTACTCCTCTGACTGTCGGGGGTGGGGTTCTGTGACCGCTCCCTCTGTTTCTGTTGCCATGTCCACTGTTGGTCATATCTGGCAGTGGATCCAGTAGCACCCCTGGTCACAGGCAGGTCAGGGTTAATGTCTGCTGTGGCTTGCTGTTTCCTCGCTCTTCACATCTGTACGTCATGGCAGGGGGTGGGTCCCTAGGTGGGACGGGACCTCTGTTTAGCGGTGTTGGTGGGCAGGGGAGGAGGGGACGGCCTTACTGTTTGAACCATGTGCGCGGCCGGTGGGTGGTGGCGTGGATGCCTGGTGGCTGCCTGCGTGGTTGCGGTGCCCACCCAGGGAGCTGCCCATTTGGACCCTTTCCCATGAACTCCACCTGTGCGGGCACCCTGCAGCCGTGCCACTCAGTGGCCATGGACACACACCCAGCCTTGCTCATTTAAAAACACCTCTAGTGGTGAGTGTCCCTGGTCTGGTGGCTATATTACTGCAGTCGGTCTGTGTGTCCCTGTTGTTGTGTGTCTCTGTATTAGTGATTCACCCTGGGACTGTGTGGTCGGAGTTGTGTCTGACAATGTGTCTCTCTATTAGTGGCTCATTCCAGGTTGTGTTAGTGCATTTGCGGTTGTGGTTGTGTCTGGTGCTGTGCATTTCACCCTTGTCTGTAATAGCGTGGCTGGGGTTGTGTGTCCCTGCTGTTGCATGTCTCTTTATTCATCCTGGTCTGTGTTAGTACATTTTCAGTTGTGTGTGTGTGTGTGTGTGGTGTATCCCTGTTGTATTAGTGATTCACTCTGGTCTGTGTTAGTGTATTTGCAGTTGTGTGTGTGTGTGGCGTGTCCCTGTTGTATTAGTGATTCACCCTGGTCTGTGTTAGTACATTTGCAGTTGTGTGTGTATCTGGTGTTGTGCATCTCACCGTGGTCTGTATTAGTGTGCCTGGGGTTGTGTGTGTCCCCGATATTGTGTTTCTCTGTATGAGTGAGAAATGGAGACAAAACCGTTAGTTCAGATGATATCGGAATTAGTGCTTCACACTGGGCTGTTAGTGCAATTGTGGTTGTGTGTGTGTTTTTGCTGCTGTGTCTCTGCATTAGTGGCTCACCTCAAGCCTATGTGCTCAGCAGAAAAGGCCCATTAAGCCTGGAGGAAGTGTGTTATCCGATTACAGGGATTTGCTGGTGTATTTATCTTTAATCCTCTCCCTTCTGCTTCCTTTTCCACTTCCACCCCCTCTCCTTCTGCTAAACCTGCCCCGTGCAGTCCCCACTGCTCTGGGGAACTTGGCTTCCCCTCCTTCTTGGGAAAAGCTAAGGAGTCCATGGTGATGGGTTGTAAGGCAAGTGGACTGAGCCGCTGGTCCATAGTAATGCTTTGCTTTTCCCACAGGGATCTTATTCTGCCTGGAGAATGGAGACCTCGCCTCACCTGAGGGGAGGCTTCCTACTGTGTTCCCTGTCCTGTGTTCCTCCCTGCTCGGGGCACGAAGTCAGGCTGTTCCTAGTGACGCTTTGCACAACCTCGAAGAGCACGAGAGCACACACTGCACAGCTCCACAGAGCCCCATAGACAAGATACCCAACAGCTCCACAGTGCCCCATAGAACAGACACCCCACAGCCCCATGGTTCTCCACAGAACAGACATCATGCAGTTCTGCAGAGCCCCATGGAACAGACATGCCACACAGGGGCATAGGCAGGGTGGAATGGGCCCTGGTGCAGATGATGGAGGGGACCCCTATCTCCAATCCAGCAGCAGAGGACACAGATGCAACAGGGAGTGTGGGGCCTCCACCACACTCAGGGGTTCTGGTGCAGCTGCCCCACCTCTCCCTATTATACCTACACCCTTGATCCCACAGCTCCATAGAATTGCACAGAGCAGGCACCCCACAGCCTCACGGAATGGCCATCACACACCCATGGTTCCACATAGAACAGACACCCCACCCATGACTCTCCATAGAACAGACACCTTGCAGTTTCGTAGACACCTCATAGAATAGATATTACACCACTCCATAAGAACATAAGAAGTGACATACTGGGTCAGACCAATGGTCCACCTAGCCCAGCATCCTGTCTCCGACAGTGATCAATCACGGTGTCTTGGGAGAAGCACACAACAGGTCACAATGGGGGATCCATTCCCTGTTGTTTTTCCCCAGCTCCCGTCATGTTCCCTGATCCTGTCTGGCTAATAGCTGCTAATGGACCTATCTTCCAGAAACTTGTCCAAACCTCTTTTAAACTCAGCTATAGCACTGGCCCTTACCACAGCCTCTGTCAGTAGATTCTACAACCCATACGCTGAGTGAAAAAATATTTTCATTTATTTATTTATTTATTTTTAAAAATTATACCCCACCCCTCTTGCCACAGGCAACCCGGGGTGGCTAACAACCTCAAAGATAAACACAATAAAATATCATAAAACATAATAAAACATCAATAAAAAAGAAAGAATAAAACTTGTTTTAAACTTGCCACCCATGAGTTTCATGGAGTGTCCCCTAGTTCTAGTACTAGCTGAGAGGGTAAATAACTGCTCCTTGTTTATTAGTTCCACACCACTCATGATTTTATAGACCTCTATCATATCTCCTCTCAGTCGTCTCTTCTCCAAACTGAAGAGCCCCAACCTACCAAGCCTCTCCTCATACGGGAGCCCTTCCATGCCCTTGATCATTTTTGTTGCCCTTCTCTGTACCTTTTCTAGTTCAGCTATGTCTTTTTTGAGATGGGGCGACCAGAACTGCACACAATATTCGAGGTGCGGTCGCACCATTGATTTGTATAGAGGCATTATGACATCCTCAGTTTTATTCTCTATCCCCTTCCGAATAATTCCTAACATTCTGTTTGCTTTTTTGACTGCTGCTGCGCACTGCGCTGTGGATTTCATTGTATTGTCCACAACCACCCCCAGATCCTTTTCCTGAGTGGTAACTCCTAGCTTAGTACCCAGCATTGTGTACGCATAGTTTGGATTATTTTTCCCTACGTGCATCACTTTGCACTTGTCCACATTAAATCTCATTTGCCATTTAGATGCCCAGGCACCCAGTGTCGTAAGATCCTGTTGCAGTTCCTCACAGTCTGCTCGTGTTTTAACTACCTTGAATAACTTGGTGTCGTCTGCAAATTTGATCACCTCACTCTTAACACCCTTTTCCAAATCATTAATGAATACACTAAACAGCACCGGTCCCAATACAGATCTCCGAGGCACACCACTTTTCACATCTCTCCATTGTGAAAACTGACCATTTAGTCCTACCCTTTGCTTTCTATCTTTTAATCAGTTTCTGATCCATAGGGGTCCATAGTACAGATACCCCACAACCCATAGTACAGATACCCCACAATTCCATAGAGCCCCCTAGAACAGACACCCCCACCCACAACTCCGCAGAATAGTCACCTCACCAGATCAACTTCTGGACATATGGCATATGGACATGTCAACCCAGACACCTGACAAAGACCCCCGTTTCTTGGACTGGATGAAAATCAAATAGGGCCTATTTCTCCACTCCCCTATACCTCACACATTGAAGCCAGTGCACAGTGGATATGGGATGCTCAATTGCTCATGAACCAGAGTGGGACTGTTGGCACCCATTGGCTTGGGTTTAAATCCAAAGGTAATGTGCAGGGCTGTGGAGAATTGGTCCCTCTCTCAGCAGGTTCTTTCCCTCTCAAGCCAGATCTTCAGACACAGTCAACTAGGCCTGGTTCTATCCTGATTTTCACCACCTGTCACTTCAGTGGACTTATACTCACTGACACCAGGTAAGGATCTAGTCCATTCAGTCAAATGGAACTAGGATGGTTTATACCAGCTGGGGATTTGGTCCATTGACTTCAACTGAACTGAATGATTTATACCTCCTGAGGATGAGGCCCACTAGTGTCAGTGACTCTGGGCTCATTTACACCATCTAAGGATTTGGTTCCTGTTCATAACCTCACGTAAGAGGATGTGTGGTTTGTGAAACAGACAGAAGGCTGACGAAAGCACCATGCTGTAGTACCATCAAAGCCATCTAACTGCTGACACCTTCACACCTCACCACAGACCACCACTCAGGACCTGCGGGGGCCATTCCTCAGAGAGACAAGTCAACCCACCATTTATGGCAATGCTATGCTTCATTCAGCAGGAGCCAACTTTCTGATTGACTCAGACATGAAAACAAGTACATATCCGCAAGTCCCCCCTCTCTGTCCTCCCCACAGCACATATGCTGTAGGCAGAGAGCAGGAGTGGCCAAAGTTCACAGCCTGACGAGCTGCATACCAACATTTTCGTATGACCGAGAGCCTTTACACATGCACTATGCATATATTATTTCTCTCTCTCTCTCTCTCTCTCTCTCACACACACACACACACACACACACTGATCCTCTCCTGTCCAGTGAAGCGCTCTGCTGGGGGAGAGCCTGTGGGTGAATGTGAAAGAGCCCCAGGTCACAATCTGTGCCCACTCTGTGGGGAGCGCTTGCCTTTCCAGGCTATGCTGGGCTGTACCTGACAGGGCCTGGACTGATGGCTCAGGCAGGGTCCAGCTGGTGGGATGGGGAACATGGCCTAAAACTCCCCAGGGCAAAGAGACACAGCCCTGCAGACAAGCGGCCAAGAGACTGGGTCCCCCAGCTCCAGCATTCTTGCCCTGTGCCCAGCCTGCTCTGTTTGGGGGAGTGCCCCTGGCTGGACCACCCGCTGTGTTCCTTCCCTTCTAGGGTCTGGGTGGGCACTGCTGGGACAGTCCAGTCTCAGGAATGACACTGGCCTGGGAAGCCCAGAAGATATTGGGCTGGAGGTAGCCCAGCAGCAAGCTGTTCTTCAGCAACCACATTCAAAGTGTACAGGAGCCACATGAGGCTCCCAAGCCAGTTTGGCCAACTCTGGCATGTAGTATCTATGTGCACAGCCCTGGTTATTCTCTGCTTCCCAGGGCTCATAGGTGAGGAACATGGGGAGTGAGGGGGCATCAGTTGCTTGTGTAATATGAGAGCTGAGCTGGTCTGCCAGACTCACCCTGGCAGCTGATCCCTCTGTCTGCTGGTTCCTTACACCTTCCCATCCCATCGGATGTGCCTATGGCCCAAACTATTCTGCCCTTAATGAAAGCTCCAGCTAAACCCTCTGGCTTAGCTCCTGGGGCTCTGGCCTGCCATTGTACTGTAATCCCTTTGGAACATGTTTTTGATTCACTTTAGCATTTCATTAGTTTTGATCCCAAATCCTTGCTGTATTATTTCCCTCCAAACTCAGCAAACTGGCAGGTTGCGGCCCAAGCTGAGGGGGCCGAAAGCCAGAGTGTGTATTAGTGCCTCTGGCATAACAGGCAGCTTCTGGACACAGAGGTCTCACTGTGTTTCATCTAATGAGTCCTTAAGCTGTGGCACATGTGCATGCCACGGGATCAGTGGTCTGCAGCGCCACTGCTGCGGCTCTGCTCAACCCCAGGGGTCTGTCAGGGAAATGTGGAGGCGTGCAAAGGCCCTCTCCCTCTGGACTCATGAGCAAGGGAGTGATCCAAAATGATCACTCAGGCCCAGATGCATCTAGCTTGCTATTGACAGATCTATCTATCTATCTATCTATCTATCTATCTATCTATCTATCTATCTATCTATCTATCTATCCTACCAGTTATCTACCCTCTCCATCTGTCTTCATCTGACCCCAGGTTATAGTGCATGGGGAACCCTTAGGTGCACAGGCCCCTATGCTAGAAGAGGTCAAACCAGGGTCTCTAAGTGCACTGACCTGCGATTTGGTCCCATACTAGACGGGGTCCATCAGGGTCTCGTACATGCACTGACCTGCAACAGAATCCTGCTATTTCTGGCCATTTTTTACACAAGATGCTACCACGCAGGTCCACCCAGTGGATACATGTGGTAGCACCCATGTAAAAGTAGTGGCGGGTGGGTGTGTGCTCCCATGGCCTATGCACCCTCACCTCCCTCCCCCCACGGTGCAACCTGGGAAATCCCGGGTTGCACCGTGCGAGTGCATGGATGGCCATGTGTGCACATTCATCCACTGCCGTTTAAACCCTCCCCCACCCACCAGAAATGTGTGTGCGCTCAGTGGGGCGCACATGGACCCAGCTTCCCTGCCTGTTTAAAAACGGCCTCTGAAGATGCCTCTCATCAGCATGGGAATCTGGGATGCAGATGGGTGGAGGCTGATCCCAACACCCACTGAGCTCGAAGTTAGAGGAATCAAGATCTAAATGAGATTGGAGGTTCCCACCCCTAGCCTGACCCACTGGAGGACAGCAAGGATGGAGATTCACCCTCACCTGCTCCTTGCAACGCAGGTTCACTTCGCCAGATTCTCTCCCCTGTTGAGATCAGGTGGAATGGACCTCTGGGCACACTAGAGAGGAGGTAGGCAGCCCCCCCGACCTCTTGCACAGTCCCCAGCCAAAGCTGCAGATGGGGAGGGCAGGGTAGGAGGGGGTGGCTGGCACACTCTTGATGTTCTGTATCACTCTCACCTGCCCTTCAGAGGGCCTTGGCTCTTGTGCAGCTCCCCCAGAGCTGATCTAGCCCATTTGTTATCTCTGCTTTATTGCTGGAGGAAACACAGCACCATGAGGTGACTTGCCCCCCAATAGAGGAGTGCAGTATGGCAGGGTATCATCCTGTGTAAGTATTGAGTGGCTGTAAAATCTGCACCAGAGCAGGACAATTTGGGTTTGTCTGAAAACCACAGAAAGGAAATGGGCTTTGGGATAGGTTCTGGAATGACTGCACCAACAAGGTCTCTCACTGGCTGCCCTATGTATTGCTCTAGCACCTTAAGAATGGTGATTCACACAAAGGACTGAACTGTAACAGGATTACTTTATTAAGAACATGCCTTGGGAAGAATGTCCTATACAGCTTCTCTGCCCAGCGTCTAGGCCCATCACTGCTTGTCTGGCTGACCTGGAAACAGTCCTTGAGCAGGTCAGCTCTTTGTTGGTCTTAAAGAGCCACACACCAGCTATTTCCCTGAGAATACATACAGCACACCCTATGTCAGGGGATTCACTGAAACTAGCTTATGTCAATTGAAGGAATCATTATAATTTCCTAGGTTCCCGTTATTAGGTGAGCCATTGTTTTGGGGTCCCCTTGATCAGGAGAATCACTGTAAGTGGGGTCCCTTTGATCAGGATGTCACGGCCAGATTCCCCTCTCAACAGGCCCATTAACGACACATCAGAATGAGACAAGGACAACTGTATTGGATTTAAAACGGCAGCACTCTTTATTCAAATTGGAATGTATGAATCAGCCTAGTGGGGGTAATTGCCCTCATGGCAATTCAGGTTCAGTGCCGGTACTATAACTAACCAACTTAAACCTAATGGACACTAGGATATGGCCTGGAGGTGCACCCCAATGCCATCTTGAATCCTCCCTTCCCGTCCCCTCGCGCGTCGGCTATTTGCTGAGGCACGAGAGGGTAGGAGGGAGGCCGTGTCCTTTGAAACCTAGGTAAGGGATTGGTGCTGCCGGTTGGGGACCGTGCCTGCCCCTGCCACCTGTGTGCTAAGCACCCTTCCCCTGGGAGGTTAGTCTGGTGCTGGCCGTGCCATGCCTGTGCACCTGCTCCTTCCTCCCCATCGCTTATAGAGATGACTTCTATACCCAATTTATTCTTAACCCAACTCTATGTACCGCACTGGACCCCTGC
>QEPC01009128.1:2266422-2295934 GCA_003113815.1 Sphenodon punctatus | reverse complement strand
TTTTTAATCCCCCACCTGTATATTTATTTTTATACCACCCTGTTTTACTGATATGTTTTATAATTGTATTTTAAATGTTTTAAATGGTTTTTATTGTTGTTAACCGCCCCGAGCTGCTGTGCAGGATGGGGCGGTATAGAAATTTACTAAATAAATAAATAAATAAATAATAAAATAAATATGCAGAATGGTCTAGTGGCCATTTTGCACATGCACAGTGATTTTTAAACATTTTTAAAATTAAAATGTTTCCAAAAAAATGTTTAAAAAAATCACTGTGCACACGCAAAATGGCCACCAGGACTGTTCTGCACATGCATGCCCTTTTCCAAAATGGCACTGGCAGCATCAACACCATTTTGGAAAAGGATGTGCATGTGCACAACCACCCGGCAGACATTTTGCACATGCGCACTGATTATTTTAAAATTATTATTATTATTTTATTTTTTAAATGGGCGGGAGGACCCAATTGCATGTTTTGTTTTTGCAACCCCTGGGAAACGAAGGGGTTTTTGTAAACAAAAATGAAAATGAAAACAGATGGAGTGCCTTCTGCACACCCCTATCCCCAACATCCTCTGCTACGAAGACTGAAGCAAAGAATTCATTTAGCTTCTCTGCAATGACCCTATCCTCCTCCCCGGGTGCCCCTTTCACTCCCTGATCATTTAATGGCCCAATTGACTCTCTAGCAGGCCTCTTGCTTCTGATGTACTTAAAAGTTTTTATTATTAGTTTTTGTATCTTTAGCAAGTCACTCTTCGAATTCCCTCTTGATCTGCTTTATTAATGTTTTACTTCTAATTTGGCAATGCTATTCCTATTTTTCACATTAAGACTAGTTTTCCATTTTTTTAAAGGACATCTTTTTGGCTCTAATAGCCTCCTTCACCAGCCACACTGGCAGGCATCTGGTCCTCTTGCTACCTTTTTTTTACTTGTGGAATACATTTAATCTGGGCTTCATCTGGGTGTTTTAAAATAGTACCTATCCATGCTTATCCTTACAATTGCGCCTTTTAGTTTCCCTCTAACTAGTTTCCTAATTTTTGCATATTTCCCCTTTTTAAAATTAAATGTTACTGCAGTAGTTTTATTTGTCATTCTCCCTCCTATAAGTATGTTTATTATACTATGATCACTAATATCAAGTGGCTCCACTACCATTACCCTTGCACCAGGTCCTGCACTCCATTTAGGACTAGATTCAAAGTAGCTCCTCCTCTCATAGGTTCCAGAAACAGCTACTCCAAGAAACACTCATTTATGGCATCAAGAAGTTTTACCTCTGCATCACTCCCCAAGGAGACATTCATCCGGTCAATATGAGAGTAATTGAAATCACCCATTATTATTGTGTTTCCGACTTTAGTAACCTGACTAATCTCTGTTAGCATTTCATAGTCAGTCTCACTGTTCTGATCAGGGGGTCAATAGTATAGTCCCACTGCTATACACTTCCCCGTTACTAATGGAATTTCTATCCATAAAAATTCCCGAGTACAGTTCACTTCCTGTAAATTTTTAATCCTGATTGACTCAATGCTGTCTCTATCATATAGCGCCACCCCGCCACCAGTTTGATCTACTCTGTCGTTTCAATATGCCAGGGGTGATCAATAAGTCTTAAGCCTGACAGGGAAGGAATCACAATTGATTACTGCAAAGCTGTATATAAAAGTATAACTATTTAGAGTATGCTGTGCCATATTTGAAGTATGTGGGATTAATGGTGTAGTTTCTTTACTGGTCTGGATGATCAGGAACAGTGGCAAGCTGTGAAAAATGGAGCCAACGGAGTTGCGAGCGGTGATTAAATATTTACAGATGAAACATTTAACACCAGCCAAATTCCATAAGGACATGGTGGATACTTTAGGGGACTCTGCCCCATCATAGCCACAGTGAAGAAATGGACACATGAACTTAAGATGGGTAGGCTCTTCTTGTGAAGATGCTCTCGCAGTGGTCGACCAACAACAGTCATGACTGAGAAACTCAATCAGGTTCATGATATGGTGATGGCAGATCGACGGATCACTGTCTGAAAAATTTGTGAGATCGCAGGGGTTAGTTTTGGTACAATGCAATCCATATTGACAGATCAATTGAGTATGAAAAAATTATCAGCAAGATGGGTTGCACAAATGCTGTCAGCTGATCAGAAACAGATCAGAGTGACATTTTCACAAGCACAAAGTTCCAGAAGGATCAGGAAGCATTTTCCAGGCAGTATGTCACTATGGATGAGACTTGGGTCCACCATTTTGATCTAGAGAAAAAAGAACAATTCAAAGAGTGGACGCTTCATAGATCTCCTGCTCCAAAGAAGTTTTGTGTTCAACCAAGTGCTGGCAAGGTTATGACCTCAGTTTTTTGGGACGCTGAAGGTGTTTTGTTGATTGACTATTTGGAGCATGGAAAGACAATAACAGGCAGTTACTATGCAAATTTGGTTCAGAAGTTGCATGTTGCAATAAAAGAACAGGCGGGGAAAGTTGCGTCACCATGTGCTGTTCCATCAAGACAGGGCTGGCCCCAGTCGTGCCACATGAGCAGCTGCACATGACCCCCCAGCCAGCTGGGGCCCCAGGCGGCAGGCTGCAGCCAGCTTCTCCCCCAATAAGTTCTTCTGCCTCCCCTCCCTGGCGATCCCGGCAGGCGGCAGAGGCAGCGGTGGCAATCCCGGCGGCGGCGGTGATCCCAGCGGGCAGAGGCATAGGCAGCAGCAGCAGCGGCAATCCCGGCGGTGGTGGTAATCCCAGCGGGCAGAGGCAGCAGCGGCGGCGGCAATCCCGGCGATCCCGGCAGCGGCAGAGGCAGAGGCAGCGGCGGCGATCCCGGCGGCGGCGGTGATCCCAGCGGGCAGAGGCAGCAGCGGCGGCGATCCCGGCGGCAGCTGGAGCTGAGCCGCTGGAAGCGGCTGGAGTCGAGGTCTCTCGTGGATTCAAGTAGGTGGCATGATGTGCATGTGACCTGCTTTATAAAGGCCACGCAAGCCCCTGATTGGCTTGTGGCCTGAATAAAGCTGGCCCTTGATTGGAAGGGAAATCCCGCGGGGATTTCTCCAGTTTCTGCGAGAATCCTGCCTAGGGCAGGATTCTGCGCAAATTCCGCGAATCGCGGGAGCGCGGAAGACTCGGGGCCCTGGTTATATATAGGTCTCTATTAATGGCATAATGCGCTTAATAGGCTGGCTGCATTTTGGGTGTCTAGTGTGTTTGATAGCAGCGCCTCTGGACCGGTCGCACTGCATGTGTGCACAAGGCACAGGTAGCAGTGGCAACAAGAAGCAACAGGTCCTGGAGGCCAGGCTGGCTAAGCTCACCCCCCTCCCCCAGTAAGGCAGTGGACGCAGTCAGTTTCTCTGTGCCTGCCTCACTGCCTGTCCGGCTGCCCCTGCAGTGGAACCACTCCTGTGGAGTGATGGTAGATGCTTGCCTGGAGGTGAGGGGTAAGCATTGGAAGTCCATGCTTGTCTATGGCCACTCAGCTGAGCACCAGGTAAGGCAGCCAAGGGATGGCAAGCCGGGGGGTGGGTGGGGCAGAGAAGCATGGGGAGGCCATGCTTCTCCATGGCTGCTCGGAGGGGTGGAGAATGGGAATCCTTCCTGTCCAGAGGGAGTAAATGTTATGTAAATTTACACATTTGCATAATTAGGTGGGGCCTAATTATGCAAATTAGGCCCCGCACCAAGATTTCACACATGGCCCCACAAACCCTGGGGCCGGCCCTGCATCAAGACAATGTGCCAATTCATAGATCTCATGTTGCAGTGGCTGCCATTCATGAAGCAGGCTTCGAACTACTCTGATGTAATAGTTTATTAGACGCTAGCTTTCGCCATGGTCAAAAATAATAAAAGCAGATAACAATACAAAGACATAAACAAACATTTGTACATACGTAAATACATAATAATTCAAAGAGAACCAAAGGGGGGAGGGGGGGGGAAAGGAGATTCATCTTCACACAATAAAGTACTAGCCAGTGAAAACAGAGATCGATTCAAATCACTGTATTCCGAATTCTTATGGCCAACAAGGCAAATGAAGCAACAGCCTGTATAGATTTTTCATCCTGAGATGCCAACAGCTCAATTAATTTGTTCTTGGATGAAGAGCATCTCTCATCCCAGAAGGGGACTAACCAAGTCTGCCGAAGAGACTCATACAAAGGACAACAAAAAAGAAAATGTTCCAGGTCCTCCACTGCAGAGTTCTTACAAGGGCAGAATCGTTGGTCATAGGGTGTGTGTAGAACTACTCAATCACCTGTCCTGTTTGCCTGATCTGGTCCCAACTTACTTTTATCTGTTTCCACGATTAAAGGATCACTTGCGTGGAAAAATATTTGAGAGTGACAATGAGCTGATGGCTGCTGTAACTGAGTGGTTTGAGCACGTTGACAAATCATTTTTTGGGGAAGGGATAAAAATGTTGCAGCATTGCTGGGCCGAGTGCATAGATGTTAGAGGGGATTATGTTGAAAAATTAAAATATTTTCATTGTTGTACATTTATTGCTTCTGTGTTAGGTTTTAGGGTTATTGTTCACACCTCGTATTTTGTTCCCTGAAATTACAGTGACCCATTGGTTATCCTCATTCCACCAGGTTTCTGGGATTCCTAGTATGTCTATATCTTCGTTTAGTGTCAAACACTCTGATTCTCCCATCTTACTTTTTAGACTTCTAGCATTTGTATATAGACACTTAAACATATTCTTTTTATTCTTATTCTGCTTGTTATATGTGATTGTTTCAGTTAATTTAGAATCATTTACATTTTTCTGCTCTGCACTGATTTCCACCTGAGCTCTCTCAGCTTCTTTCCTATCCTCTATGTCAGGATACTCAAATTCCCCTGAATTAAGGCATCCTCTGAAGATGTCCCAGCCCAGACTATGCACTCCTCTGAACCTGCTGGCTTTCCCTTGGATCCTAGTTTTAGAACTGCTCTACTTTCTTTTTAATTTTTAGTGCCAGCAGCCAGGTTTTATGCCAGCTGCCCTCCTGTCGGTATAGGCCACACCTGCCGCAAAAGGTTCCCCAGTTCCTAATGAATCTAAAGCCCTTCTCCCTGCACACATTAAGTCTTTGGAGCTCAGCCTGCCTCTGAGGTCCTTCACGTGGAACTGGGAGCATTCCCGAGAATGCAGGATCTGGATGTCAATCTCCTACCTAAAAACCTAAATACATTTATTTATTTAAAATTCTTACACTCCACCCTCTCCAACCACAGGCGGCTCAGGGCAGCTTACAACAAATAAAAACAAAATAACAATAATTCAATTCAAATATAACATAATATAAAATCCCCCCCATCATCCCATCTCCACCCCCTCATCCCTCCCATCCCATCCCTCCCTCACCCGTCCCCTCCACCAAATGCCTGGCAGAACAGCCAGGTTTTACAAGCCCGACGAAAGGTCAGCAGATCTGGGGCCAGGCGAGCCTCCTCCAGGAGGGAGTTCCACAGCTGAGAAGCGGCCACTGAAAATGTCCTCTCCAGAACGTCCCTCCTACATGTCCCATGAGAACTGGTTCCTTCTCCAGGGCCGGTCTTACCATGGGGTGGCTCAGGACAGCTGCTCCGGGCCCCACTCCTGGAGGGGCCCTGCGCTTGGGGCCCCCAGCTCCTGGCCTGACAGTGTCCGGGAGTTGGGAACCCCGAGCGTGGGGGTCCCCTGAGTCTCGGCCAGGGGGAATGAAGGAGAGGCAGAGCCTCTGCCTCTCTCTTACTCCCCCTGGCCAAGTTCGAGACAGGCAGTGAAGGGGGTCAGCGGGAGCGAGGGAGAGACAGAGGCCCCGCCTCTTCCTCATTCCATCCCCCCATCCGCTGCCTGTCAGTCTCAGCCAGGGGGAATGAGGCCTCTGCTTCAAATTCTCGTAAGACTTTTCGCTGGGATATTGGAGGGAATGTAATCCAGCAAGTGTCACTGTTTAGGTATTTGGGCCTCTACTTCTAGGCATCAGGCAAATGGAAGATACATGTTCAGAGGGCAGTGGATTCTGTAAAGCCAATAACAAGAGCTGTAGTCAAATATTTCTACAACACAGGTAGGTTGGCAGTTGTACAGGCGCTCCAGGTAGGAAATGCAAAGATTCAATCCAAACTTTTGTATGGTGCCGAATGATGGAAATCCCTTACTAAGGTAAATGTGGGGACCATGCAGTTCCAATTTCTTCAAAAGTTATTACGAATTCCGCCAGGCACTCCAGCCGCAGCGGCCTGGCTAGAAGTGGGTCAATTGAGTTGGGATGTACAAGGATGGGAAGCCGCAGTAAAATTGTGGCTAAAGATTTCCCATGGTGCTCACTCGGGTCTTTTGGCTTTTTATGCCAGAGATGCATATAAGGACACCTGGGCCTTGTCACTGACAAGGTTCATGAATCATTTGGGCTTGGAAGTGGAGAATCTCTACATGCAGCCCTTGGGCCTTGCGAGAAATATGATTCTGACTAGGCTTAGGGAAGTTTCCAGACAGAAAGATATAGCTACAGTGAGGCAGGCCTTGCATCTAAGGGAGTACATAGAATAGCTACCTGAGCCGGGGGAAGGTGCCCCCTATTTGAAAGCAAAGTTTTTAGCACAGGGAAATATCTTATGATGTGTGCACGGTTTAATACCCTACCAGCAAATGTGTTGCAGGGACGTTTATTGGGGACCAAATTTGAAGACAGATAGTGCCCCTTTGATGCAGTAGAAGTAGAGTCTGTTCAGCATATTTTGTTTACTTGCCAAATGTACAACTCAATTCGTACAAAATATCTCTCCCCTCTATTGGACAAATACCAGGGGAGGACGGATTTAAATTTATTATGGCACGCGCTTAACGTTCCTGAATATATTCTGGCCACTATAAATTTTCTTATACAGACCTTTGCCATTAGAAACAGATTTATGAAATAAAAGCCCCTGGAGGAGGTCCTAGAGGTTACTCATGGCACAAAATGAAATGCAAAGACCAAGGGAAATAGGCAAATCTATGCAGAATATCGAAGCAGAGATACTTGGATCTTATAGAACTTATTGTAAATAAAAAGGAGCTAGGAGGGATTTTATAGTCTTAAATTGAGGGCTGAACTAACCTGGTAGCCAGGTTGTTCAGCATTTATTAGATACGTAGTATCTCGTTTAAATTTTAAAATGAGGCTTGGGAGATGGTATGTATGTATTATATAAACTTATGTGTTTTTATATGTGTTAGTTATATGACTATAATTTTGTTGTTGATATGGAAACTATGTTTTTGCTTCAGTTACTATGGTCGAAGGTCACATAAATAAAATCTACTACTACTCCACCGGCTGAGTCCGAGACAGGCAGTGGAGGGGGCCAGTGGGAGTGAGGGAGAGGCAGAGGTATCCGCCACCTCCGTTCTTGCACTCGTGCTGCTGAACGACTCTGGCGCAAATCCCATTCTCACGCTGACTTCCTTCACTTCAAATTCTGTCTCTCCACCCTTACTTCTGCTATCTCCCTTGCTAGACAACACTACTATGCCTCCCGCATTGAGTCCTGTTCTCGGGACCCTCGCCGCCTGTTCTCTACCTTTGACTCCCTCCTCAAGCCTCCCTGTCCTCCCCCTCCTTCTTCCCTTTCTGCTCAGGATCTTGCCTCCTTCTTCACCTCCAAGATAGACAAGATCCGCCTCGACATCGCTTCCCACTCCTCTCTTCCCACTCCCACCCCTCTCCCTCCTCCCCCTCCTTCTCTCATGTCCTCCTTCTCCCCTGCCTCCCTTAAGGAAATCTCCTCTCTGCTCTCCTCCTCCAACCCTTCCACTTGCCCCCTTGATCCCATTCCTTCCCGCCTCCTCACCTCCATTACTCCCACTGTCGCCCCTTCCTTCCTGCACATCATCAACCTCTCCCTCTCTACTGGCTCTTTCCCTTCTGCCTTCAAACATGCCACAGTCTCTCCTATTCTCAAAAAGTCCACTCTTGACCCCTCTGACCCTTCTAGCTATCGTCCTGTCTCACTCCTTCCTTTTGCTTCCAAGCTGCTTGAACGTGTTGTCTACTCCCGCTGCCTTGACTTCCTATCCTCCAACTCCTCCCTTGACCCCCTCCAATCTGGCTTCCGCCCCCTTCATTCTACTGAAACTGCTCTCGCTAAGATCACCAACGATCTTCTGGTGGCTAAATCTAAACGTCTCTATTCCATTCTTGTCCTCCTTGATCTCTCTGCTGCCTTCGATACTGTTGACCACTCACTCTTGCTGGATTCCCTTCACTCCCTTGGCTTTTGTGGCTCTGTCCATAACTGGTTCTCCTCCTACCTCTCTGACCGCTCCTTTAATGTGTCTCTCTCCAACTCCGCCTCCTCCTCCTTCCCCCTCTCAGTTGGTGTTCCTCAAGGCTCTGTTCTTGGCCCTCTCCTCTTCTCGATCTATACCTCATCCTTAGGCAAACTCATTGCCTCCCATGGCTTCCAATACCACCTCTATGCTGATGACACTCAACTCTATCTCTCTACTCCCTCTCTCTCTCCCTCTGTTCAAGCTCGTCTCATCAACTGTCTCTCTGACATCTCTACCTGGATGTCTCAACGTCAACTCAAACTCAACATGGCTAAAACTGAACTCCTTATCTTCCCCCCTCATCCTTCCTCTCCTTCCTCACTGTCAATAACTATTGATGGAGTCACCATCCTGCCTGTCCCCCAAGCCCGTAGCCTAGGCTTCATCTTTGACTCAGCCCTTTCTTTTAAACCCTACATTGACTCTGTTGCTAAATCCTGTCGCTTCTCCCTCCATAACATTGCTAAGATTCGCCCTTTTCTCTCTGTCTCGTCTGCCAAAACTCTTGTTCATGCTCTGGTCATCTCTCGCCTCGATTACTGTAACCTCCTTCTCACTGGCCTTCCCCGGTCTCACCTTTCTCCCCTCATCTCTGTCCAAAACTCTGCTGCCAGGGTCATCTACCTCGCCAGTCGCTTCGACCATGTGCAGCCCCTCCTCTCTTCGCTTCACTGGCTTCCCCTTCCTGAACGAATCCTGCACAAGCTCCTAGTCTTCACCTATAAAGCTCTTCACAACCTTGCTCCCCCCTACCTCTCTGCACTTATCGCCCTCCATACTCCAGCCCGTGCACTTCGCTCCTCCTCTGTCCCTTCTCTCACCCTTCCACGCCTTCCCTGCTCCCCTAAGCGCCTTCGTCCCTTCTCACTTGCTGCCCCCCATGCCTGGAACTCCCTCCCTGTCCACATCCGCCTTGCCCCCTCCCTTCATACCTTCAAATCTCTCCTTAAAACTCACCTCTTTCGCTCTGCTCTGTCTGACTCTTTATCCTGCTGAGCCACTATTCCTATACCTACGATCGGTTTACCCTTATCCTTGCAACATGGACCTGCCTGCTGTCATTCTCATCGTAACCAAGCCAAGTACGTGCACTTGAGACCTCGCATCTTCATGAATGTTAGACCCCTTGTCTCTCCCTCTGTTCCCCTTCCTAAGTCTCTCCCCCAGCTCCTGTCTCTCAGATTGTAAGCCCTAGGGGCAGGGACCGTGTCTATTTTATTACTTTGTAAAGTGCCAGGTACACTGCTGGCGCTATATAAATGTTTGTTAATAATAATAATAATAATAAAAGCTGCCATTTAAAAATCCCTGTGAGTTTTCAACAAGACCGCACCATGGACTCTCACTGAAGGCTTGCTTGGGCGGGGCTTCTCCACTAAGATTGCCATATATGCAAATTTTTCCAGGACACTTATGAAAAATACATGCTGCAGGGCCTGAATTGGCGCCATAGACCCATGCTGGCCCATGCCCAAGGCACCAATGCAGGCCCTGCAACATGAATTTTTCATACAAATTTGCATATATGGCAACCCTGTTCTCTGCAGATTCTAGTCTTGGGTTTGGAATTTCAGGTGCGTTGTTTCTCCTGCTGCCCCATGTAGCCAAGCAACCGCCTCTTCTACCCAGCATCACTGGGAGCTGGCAGTTTCTCCTACCCCTGTAGCGTCTGGATGCACTACTGGTAGTCTGCTCTTGTGTTAACCATGGGCCTGGTTTCTCCTGGCCCTACGCTAGCCAGGCATGCTGCTTCTCCTGCTCCAGTGTAGCTGGTACCCAGTCTTTCCTGGGGGTCATTAACACCTGATGAATCCAGCTGGAGAAAGAGGTAGCTGATAGGAAAAATGCAACTGAAATTGGGATTGGAGACCCTGACTCATTCATTGCTGGTGTGTGGGAATGAGGCACCTTTTCTCACTTTGTAGGCAGGGCTACAAAAGAACAAAGAAAGATAACCCCCAGGCGGGAGGGAGCTGAAACTAAAGGAGGTAGGATGGGTGTGGGTCTTTAGCTGCTGACAGAGGTTGTTTTAACACGTACGTGCAGTGCCGCAAAAATCCTGCGGGAGGGGTTTAGACGTGACGTCACATGCATGATTAGCCGTTCACGCATGCTTTAGCGCTGCGGCTTGGTATTTAGTCTGCGGCGCTAAAGCATGAGCGAGTGGCTGATCACGCATGTGATGTCACATCTTAATCCTGGCCATGGGATTTTTGACGTGGCACATGTTTTTTACGGTGCAACGCTGCACGCACGTGTAAAAGTGGCCAGAGATTTTGGCTGCTTCCTCCTGGGATCCTCCAAATGTCTTTAAAACTAAAACTTTACAGCCAAAGTCAATGCATCCATTTGAGAATTTTGGCTTTTTAATAGGCTAAGTTTTAACTTGAACCATCAGTCCTGCTCATACAAACTTAACTGTACACAGAGTCTCTCACACAGACATCCTTTTTTCTAGCTCAGTCTCAGTGAGCTATTACAAATTTTCATATAAATAATAATAAATGCATGCAAATTAGGGGTGACCTGAATTATTCCCTTTTCTCTCTGCCCACTGTTGGAGGGTATGGTAGACAGAAGGACAGATCTTTGCCAGCACCCATGGTACTCTGTCCCTCTCAGGGTGCAGATACCAATAGAGCCGCTATCGCCAGGGAGGAGGAAGGAGTTGTGGCTGAGGTCTCGCCACACCCACCATGTACAAAGGACACTTCATCCTGCATTGGGCATCCAGGCACTGCCACAGTCATGGAAGGAGGCTGAGGACTGCCACGCAGCTGAGGTGTCAGGGCTCTGCTCTTGGAGTTACGACACGCTCACTGTGTCATGTGAAGGAGGATACAGTGACCTTCTCAGGGTGATGATGTGTGGGTTTTATGTGCTCTTGCTACATGCATCTTGCACAACCCTCCCAGAGCTCTTATCCCAGCAGCACCAAAGATTTATTATTTCTTTCTTTATTTACATTTTTATCCTGCCCTGTCCCAAGAGCTCAGGGTAGGTTGCAATGCACAGAAATAGATAGAAAAGTTCACATAAATCAGTTAAAATCCCTTATCCCAAACTCCCTTCCTGCTAAATGCCTGGCCAAATAGAAAAGTTCTCCATTGTCTCAGGAAGATAAGTAGGCCCGTGCTTAGAGCACCCACCAGTACAACAGCTGTGAGATAGGCAGGATGCCTCAAGGGCTGTGGGGAGAGCAGCATGGGGGGAACCATGCAGACAAACAGCTGCTTGGGACTGTGTCAGCTTCCCACTCTACGGCTTTTACCAGCCCCTTCAGCAGGAACAGTGTGGGTGACAGGATTCGGAGGGATTCAGATGGTGACCATCCAACAACCAAAGAGTCTGTGGTTGGGGCGGGAGTGAATCAGAGGGACATGGACCAGTGGGAGTGAAAGACTCAGCTCCCTGCTGAAATGAGTAAAACTCTCTTCCTGGGAAGGAAGAGGAAAGCCTTGGAAATAAGAAGCAGAGGCTTGTCTGGGAGGGGGGCTGGGCTGAGCAGTGGAGTCTGTGTAAGACACACATGCATGACGAATGGAGACAGGGTAGATCAGATGATCCCTTTTATCGGACCAACAATTGCTGATGAATGTATGTGAGCTTTCAGGCCACTCAGGGTCCTTCCACAGGCTGGTAAGAAGTCAGAATTTGTCCAAACCAGAATGTGTGACAAAAGCGCACACAGGTACATGGCAAAAGTGTGCACACATATTCATGATATAAGTGTGCACATACACACACACACACACACACACACTAAATGGGAAGTGAGCATTTGGGAAACCTCTGTCCTTTATTCTCTCTGCAGTTCCTGTTAAGTGAGGTGTAACTAGGGGTGGACTCCTATACTATTGGGTAGAGGGGAGCATACAGGGGCTGACCAATACATGAGGTCAGTGAATAAACCTGAACTGACAACATGTGTGTGAGAAACACTGGTGTGAAATACAGGCCCACAGAGCCTCAAACACGGGGAGCCCTGGCCTGTGGAGGATGCACCATAATTCAGGAGCCCTCCGCCCACCAAAACCCCATGACATCCATGAGTAATTCAGAACTAACAGCACGGCAGTGAAGAGCCCCACACCTTGAAGGGGATTAAAATGTAATTAATTACAAATGAATTATGGTAACATTTTCCTTTTTCTACAAGGTTAATTAGTGTGTGTCTGAGGGTCCTACAAAGATAGGAACATTCTTATTAGAAGGGCCTCCCTGCTGCAATCTTACTCTAGGCTTCAGCTTCCCAACTCCAAATGTGACACTAGTATTCACCTTGCTTGGCTTGTCTGTTTGAATTGTGGGTTCTCTGGGCCAGGCTTGTCTCTTACCATGTGCTTCCATGTGCTGCTGTAATGCACAAGACCCAGAACCACCCCACTATCCCTCTATCACACCCCTCCAGTGTAATTGGGCGAACCCAGCACTTCCAGGTAATGTACAGGTGCGTTGCGAGGATGTGCAACAAACCCACCCTGGGATACTTGGGTTACATCCAGGTTTTCAGCTCCACCTCTGCACCTGGAAATTGGAGCTGCTTCCAGCAAGCACATTCTTTCCCCAGCCCTGACTCTGCTGGATCCCTCCAGGTGATGCACCTGTATTTCATGGGGCTCCATTGGCTGATCCCAGACACACACCACGGAAGGCATTAATCCTGCATTCCAGCTCAGTTCCCACCAAGCCAATTCTCTCATTGGCTCACTCTGGCGGTTTCTGCAATTAACTGCAGGGTTGTTTGCTGAGAGGTTAAGGCAGACGACAATTATATAATGATAACCTTTTCACTGATACTGTCATTATCATTTCCAGAGTGCCATTGTGCAAGTCAAACTTGTTCGGGGTGATGGGATGTTTCACCTGGTGTTAGTGTCTGCCCCGGTACTACAGATAGCTTCCGCTAGCCGTGTGTGTTGGAGGGGCAAGTGGAACATGGTTAGAGCTGAACAAATAGTAACATGTATTTATTTATTTATTTATTTTATTATTCCCCACCCCAAAATGGCTGAGTGGCTTACAACATTTTTTTTTTAAAAAAACATCACCACAAAATACATAAAATATATTCCCCACCTCCCAATCCAACACCGATGCATCCCTCCCACTCCCATTCCTCTAACTCTCAATTGGAGGAATTCCCTCCCCCAGCCTACACACACACACAGCGGGGCCATGACTGCTCAACCTGTCCCCATCCCCTGCCCTGTCTCTCACCCCAGGGAGTCAGCCTAAGCAATCTTGCATGTCCATCTCTCCCACAACATAACTCCCATAAAATACAATACAATACAAAACAAATAAAGGGACTAAGGGGAGGCTAAAAGCAGCAGCAGCAGTGTGATGGCAGATTTAGCAGGGCAGCACAGCTTCATGGGCCAGGCCATAAACAGCCCAAGAACAGTCGCCACCCTTTATCACTGCCCTTTGGCCGCCACCTGATGGCTGTCACCTACCGGCAGCTTGATCTCCAGATTATCTGTGGTTAATATCCGCCATTCTGGATAATTTGGTGGTTATTCAACTGTAAACCGATCACCGTGATGGCTAATCACCCAACCGAATAACTGGACACTACTGCAAGTTGACCAGCTTACCATATCACCACTACCATATTATCACATTACATCTACCATTACCATTACTAGGGTAGAGGAAGCAAACTTGAAACAGGAAAGAAATTATGGACAAATGGTAAATGGCAACATGATAAACAGCACACCGTGGTATTATGTGATAAGGCAGTAAATTGGTTAAATGGTTAACTGGTTAATCCGCCAATCAGTAAATGGATAACACTCGATATCTGATCCTTGCTGGAGCGGGTCAGTTACAATGGATCTGGCAAGATATGTAATAACAACAGATAACCATTTCAGCTGTTTTTACATGAGCACAGTTATTCTGAAGTAGCTGTAAATCCAGATTCCAGAGTAGTCATTCAGGAATAACTGTTTACATAATCATTAATATTTTGGAATAAGCACTAATTTGGAATAACCACTAAGTAGTTATCTATGGTGGGGGCAGACTCCAGTCCAGGATAAGTATTTACATGTTCACTGTTCTGGATTTATTTAGTCCCGACTAAATAAATCCTCACAAATGAGGATGTATAACTCCAGATTAAAACCAGAATCCAGATTTATTTACTCTGGAATAACGGTTTACACAAACAATTCCACATTTAGAGGCATTTACTCCAGATTTATGATCATGTAAAAACAGCCATGGTATCAGGTGACATTTTCCTGGATCAAGAATGAAAGGTTTACATTGTACTAACAACTGGCCTCCGTCTTGCTGCCATGAACAGAGGATCCCCAGCGGTGGCCCATGGACACTGTTTTGACCTTAGCTGGTTGGCAGCTGATCCGTGGAACTGGCTGTGACTCCAGTAAAGTAGACTCTGGTTTCTCCCAATGCTGGCACAATGGCCATCTCAAGACAATGAGGTGTACGGGACATCTGGGATGTGAGTGGACAGTGGGGTTGGGACTCACAGTTAGGTGGGGGATGGGATGGGAGTGGGAACAACTGTCAGTGGGAGGGGGTATGAAGGGGAGAAGCGCCACCCACTCACGCCACTCACACAAGAGGGGGCTCTGCTTGCGAGGTGCGAAAGGAAGGAGGCCCGTCAGGATAGTATTTGGGTCTGTTCGTGTGCTCATGCACTCTGAACATTGACCCCTATCATCATAGGGCGCAGAGCTGGGGGGTAAGGAGGGGGTTCTCAGACTCTCTACTTGCACTCGACCGGGCAAGGACAAGGAGGATACGTGGGGGGAAGTGCCAGGGCCACAGGGGAGGGGATCCCAGGTTCGCAGGTAGGGTTCACGGGGCTCACTCTCTCTCCCGGGGAAGGTAGGGATGGTCCCAGGGCAGAGGGGGGGAAGCCCAACCGGGCGAGCCCGCAGGCTCCCAAACACTCACTTTGCACTCTAGGTCACGGGGTAACCGGGTTCACGCACACTCAACTATACCAGGAAGGACAGAAGCACTCGCTGCTTATACACACTGGAGGGGAGCAGGGCAAGGGAACAACACACAGGAATCAAAAAACAAGCAGGTAGACAATCTCGCTACTTAGCTCAGGGGGCCAGTCTCTCCAGGGTCTGCAGCTCTGTTCACCGGCACTGTTACTCTGGCAGTGCCAGCTCTTGTAGTGTTGGCTCCGCCCCCCGTGCGTGCCTGGAGGCGTGCGGAGCGCCGCAACGGGGGGCGGGGCTCTTCTGCGTCCCGCACGGCCCTGGGGCTTTTTCCTTTGCCGTCGCCGCCGTTGGTGCCTCTGGCTGGGGGCATCGGCAATGGAGGCAGCGTCGGGCTGTCGCTGCGGGTAAGGGGAGCGGGGATCTCGTGTTGCTGGGGGGGCCGCCGCGTCCGGCAGCGGCTGTGGCGGCTGACAACAACTGACTGGGAAGAGTGAGAATAGGGCAAGCGGTTCAGGAACAAGACTGGGGACAAGGGCTGGAGAAAAGACAAGGCAAGGAACAAGGAGCTAAAGCAGAGCAGGGGCTAAATCAGGGAAAGATGGGAGGCTAAGGGGTATGGACATAGCATCCTTACATGGAAAAGTCCAGGCCCAGCCGGAATGTGGTAATTAGGGATGAATCAATAATCAGTTTTGATTCTCATGAGAATCTCATGCGAATCAAGAACTATCAGTGAGATTTCGAGAATATTTCGCTAACGGTTTGAGATCTTGCAAGACTCTTGGGGAAAAAACCCGCTCTGCACATGCACGAAATGGCCACCGTAGCCATTCTGCGCATGTATGACCCTTTTCCAAGATGGCGCAGGCCACATCAGCACAATTTTTGAAAAGGACAGCTTATCTGCACATGCGCAGAACCAGCTGCCCTTTTCCAAAATGGCACTAACGTGGCTTGCATCATCTTGGGAAAGAGCCACGCATGCACATAACAGCCACACTGCCTCAGCAGATATTTTGTGGATGTGCAAAGCATTTTTTTATTTTTTTGAGATTCTCACAAGAACTATGTCAAGAATGGCCGATTCTCGACTCATTCTCAATCTTAAGAATCTTGTCGAGAGGCCCATTTCTGTCGAGATTTGTGAGAGCGAGTTTCAGCCCTAGTGGTGACAGTGCAGTGGTGCTTGCCACTAACGTCAGGCTACCAAGGACACTAATTTGTGGCCAGCCCTTTACAGTGGTGTAGAGCAAACACCTGTCTTGTGCAGCTGTAGCCAGCACACAATGTACATGTGCTGGGTCACTGCCATCTCTGGTGGGCACATGTTGGTCCATAAGAAATTATGAGGGTTGATGGTGGGTGGCCCATTGGTCCAAAAAGGCTGGGAACTGCCAAAGAACTTCTGAGTGGACCAGTTAGAAATATCCATCTTCAAGTGACTAGACAGTTTAGGGCTCTAATACTAGGATGTCGCTCCATTCACCTACAAAAAAGTGGTTTGAAGCCAGCCCAGAGTCAGTGTGGCTAAAAAGTTATTATCAGGCATTTTTGTGCAGAATGAACTCAATGGGCTTCACCATCTTGATTTTTTATTTATTTTTATTTTATAAAAAAATCTTGATATCCCACCCCTCCTGACACAGCAGCTCGGGGTGGCTTACAATAAACAAATAAACATTAAAACATATCAAACAACTTATGACAAGGAGGATTAAAAAATCTCTTCCCCACCCGCCCTAACCCAGTTCCCCCCACCCTTCACCCATCTACCCCGCCAAACCCCTGGCAGAACAGCCAGCTCTTACAACTACATCAAAAAGAGGGAAGATCTGGGACCAATCAGGCCTCCACTGGAAGGGAGTTCCACAGTCGCGGTGCAGCCACCGAGAATTCCCTCTCCATCATGGCCCCCCAGAAAACACGGGGAACCTCAAGGAGGGCACCCCCGGATGACCGCAAGGGCCAATCTAGGACCAGAGGGGTGAGGCGGTCCTGCGGATAGGTAGGGCCTAGACCATTTAGGACTTTATAGGCAAGCACCAACACCTTGAATCGGACCCGGAAGACTATAGACAGCCAGTGCATAGATCGGAGAACTGGTGTAATATGCTCCCAGCGGCCCAGTCCTACCAAGAGGTGGGCCGCCGCATTCTCCAACAGCTGCAGTCTCCAAACCATCACCATGGGTAGCCCCATGTAGAGCTCGTTACAATAGTCCAGCCTAGAGGTGATGAAAGCATGGATGACAGTGGCCACCAGGTCAGAGTCCAAAACATACAGCCGAAGCCAACGCACCAGATGTAATTGGTGAAAGGCACCCCTTGCCACAGCCTCCACCTGAACATCCAAGTGGAGTTGTGAATCAAGGAGCATCCCCAGACTCCGCATCTGGGAGACCAGCGGAGGACAGACCCCATCAATAGTGGGGACTGTCATCTCCACCGCCTTACCCACCAGCATCACCTCCGTCTTGTCAGGATTCAACCTCAGTTGGTTAGCCTTCATCCCTCATCCAACTGAACTCCTTATCTTCCCCCCTCATCCTTCCTCTCCCTCTTCCCTGTCGATCCTTATCGACAGGGTCACCACCCTTCTCGTACCCCAAGCCTGTAGCTTAGGCTTCATCTTTGACTCACCCCTTTCTTTTAAACCCTACATCGACTCTGTTGCCAAATCCTGTCGCTTCTCCCTCCATAACATTGCTAAGATTAACCCATTTCTCTCTGTCTCCTCTGCCAAAACTCTTGTTCATGTCCTGGTCGTGCCTCACCTCGATTACTGTAACCACATCCTTCTCAATGACCTCACTGGTCTCACTGACCTCCCCAGCTCTCCCCTTATTTCTGTCCTAAACTCTGCTGCCAGCGTCATCCACCTCGCCTGCCCATTGCTTCAACCACGTGCAGCCCTCCTCTCCTCTCTTCACTGGCTCCCCCTTCCTGAAAGAATCCTGCACAAACTCCTAGTCTTCACCTATAAAGCTCTTCACAACCTTGCTCCCCCCTACCTCTCTGCGCTGATTTCCCTCTGTACTCCAGCCCGTGAACTCCGCTCCTCCTCTGTCCTGTCTCTCATCCTCCCACACCTCCCCTGTTCCCCTAACCACCTTTGTCCCTTCTCCCTAGCTGCCCCCCATGCCTGGAACTCCCTCCCTGCCTACATCCGCCTCGCCCCCTCCCTTCATACCTTCAAATCCCTCCTCAAGACCCACCTCTTCCCTCCCCAACTCCTTGCTCCCCTCACCTAACTCCTGCTGATACCCTCCTTCCAGTACAATCTGTTACCGGAGGTCTGTGTACTCATATCCTCACCACGCGGACCAGCCAGCTATAATTCTCAATGTAACCAAGGCAAGCACGTGCACCTGGGACCTCGCATCTTCATGAATGTTTCACTCCTTGTCTCTCCCTCTGTTCCCCTTCCTTCATTTCCCCCCTCCCCCCGTCTCTCTGATTGTAAGCCCTAGGGCAGGGACCGTGTCTATTCCATTACTTTGTAAAGAGCCAGGTACATTGCTGGTACTATATAAATGCTTGCTAATAATAATTAATAATCCAGTCCCCCACTGCTACCAGACACTGGGTAAGCACCGAGACTGCTGGGCTTGGATCTGATGAAAAAGAGAGGTAAAACTGGGTGTCATCTGCATACTGATGACACCGTATGCCAAACAGCCTGACAACCTTGAAGAGTGGCTGCATGTACACATTGAACAGGAGAGGGGACAAGACAAAACCCTGTGGGACTCCACACAAGAGGTCTCGGTATAATGAAAAATGATCCCCAAGCACCACTCGCTGAGTTCTTCTGGCCAGGAAGGAGCAGAACTATTCAAGAACCGTCCCGCCCACCCCTGCATGGTCCCGCAGGCATGTCACCAACATCTCATGGTCAATGGCATCAAATGCAACTGACAGATCTAACAGAATCAGCAGGTTCGAACGACCCTGATCTAATTCCCAGCGCAGATCATCGACCAGCGTCACAAGCGCAGTCTCGGTGCCATAACCCAAATGAAATCCAGACTACAAGGGATCAAGAAAACCAATATGATCCAGATACTCCTGTAGCTGCCAAGTCACTACCCAGTCAATAACCTTCCCTAAAAAGGGAAGGTTTGAGACAGATCGATATCTGGCAAGGGAGTCAACATCAAGTGATGGTTTCTTGAGCAGAGGCCACACCACCGCCTCTTTGAGACAGCCCGGTACTCTGCCCTCCCAGAGGGAGGCATTGACCATCCCGGCCAGCAACGGCCCCAGTGTCTCCCGGCAGGCCTTAACCAGCCAGGACGGACATGGATCTAATTCACAAAAAGTGGCCCTGACCGCCCCAAGAACATCCTCTACATCAGTGGGTGTCACCGACTGAAATTGACCCCACAAACTCGAACAAGACGGGGCTTCCATAACCTCTGGTTTCCCTAATGTAATAAGTGTGGTGTCTAAGTCGTGGTAAATCCAAGCAATTTTATCCACAAAATAATCCACAAACGTGTCACAATGAGCACTAGATGATTCCACTTCCAGGTGGAAGGAAGCCGGACTGACCAGCCCCCACACCACCCGGTATTGTATTTTGACTTGATACAAAAATCACTGGGTGAAGCTCTGTGGCTAGAGATAAGAGGCAGTAGAAGAGTCAAAGAGTTCCCTCTGGCCTTAAAATTGATGAGCCCATTGGAAGGATTCTGACATTGTGAAAGCCATTTCTACTGGTTTGCTGTCTCAGGGACACCCTTAGGCATCTGCAACTGGTGCAGCTGGACAGGGTTCCATGTTAGGAGGTTCTCTCCTAGGGTCTCTGTTGCATTGGCCTACAATGGGGTCCCACTAGAGTCTTTGCTCAGGCCCCTGCAATTCTAAGGACATCTCTGGAGACCAAGAAGTCAATAGGAGATGAAGGTCACACTCTCCTCTCACTCTCTCAGGGATCTCTGTTGGTCACGGGATACTGATGGGGAAGTTAGCTTTGCCTGTGACTCTCTTATTCTGGGCATGGGGTTGGGGGCTTCCATCTCCCAGATGGAACATTCCCCCAGTAACACAGACAGTACACCCACCCAAGAGGTGATCAGAGCAGGCTTCTGGAGGACAGTCTCCTCAGACTGTGAAACCAGCAGAACTTGGTCCCACCAGAATATTTCATCTTCTCCTATGACAGGAGGGGGATTCTCTGGGTAGGCCACTCCCTCCCACTCTTCTTGGTCTACATTCACTCAAGCACAGAAAGCATCTTAGCCACCAGCCCTCCTGCTGCAAACTGTCCCTATTGTGGAAAGGGAAGGCTTAATCTAACTGAGATACCTGTGTCTTGGACCAGGCAGGAGAGATTATTAATTTACAAAGAGATAAATCCTGAGCACTGAAGTCAATGACAATTGCAGACACTCAGTACCTCTCAGGATTAGGAATGTAAAACACTATCTGTTCAGTTACTGCAGGGGTGGGGAATCTCTGGCCCATGGGCCAAATCCAGTCCACAGATGGCATTTATTTGGCCCCTTTCCAGTTCCTCAATCTGGCCTGTGTGGCTCCAGTCCCTATTGTCAAGCCCTGAAAGGGTGAGCTCAAGGGTAGGGAGCAGAGGTGAGGACATGCACACAAGGGTAGAGGATAGATTCATAGCATACAGCCACGATCTGGACCATCCCTTTTCTTCATTTATCCACAGCACACCCTTTACACACTTATTGGATGAGCCGCCACTGTGCACTTCTATTGAGGGAGAAAATGGAGCCAGTCCAGAGCTGGTAAACCTGAATTCACAACTTTTTTTTTTTTAAAGTGTTTTACATGCTTTTGAGGGGTTATACTGCTGGCCCATTGTATGTAAAATCAAACCCAAGCCATCAAATTCTGACCAGAGCTGTCATTCAGGGTCCTCCTCTCCCCTGCAAATAAGCTAAGCATGTGCAATTGTGACTTCTCAACTTCCCTGTCTCTCCCTATGTTCGTCAGGGGGTGAATTCACAGCTAACTCTGCTAAACTCTGATGTCTGCGGGGTCTCAGAAGCTGTATAATCAGCCCTGGATGATCCCTGGATTGCTGTTGTGTGTGAGTGAGGCACTCTGATTTCCAGCCCAGTTTTAAACTTGGATCTGACAAATAGATCAGATCTAAACATCCAATCTGAGTTTAAAGCTGGGCTGGAAATCAGAGTGCCTCACTCACATGCAACAGTGATCCAGGGATCATCTGGGGCTGATTATACAGCTTCCAGGGCCCTATGGACATCGGAGTTTAGCAGAGTTACCTGTGAGTTCACCCCCTTGTTCCCCTCTCCCTTCTCTCTCCTAGATGGTAAGCCCCTTGGGGCAAGGATCTGCCTCTAATTAATGATTACATTACCAGGTACATTGCTGGTGCTATATATTAACAACAATAATAGTGCTTGTTTCAGTTTGTGAATCCAATCCAAATGTCTGCTTCCTGTAAAGAATACTCAACTTCAGAGTCTCACCCTTTGAAAACTTTGGCATGGGTTCAAGTTTGTTTTTGATGCCACTTGATGACTTTAGCTTTCATTAGATTTTTATTTCCTGTTGGCTTAGGTGAAATCCGAATAACAGGTACAATTCTGACTCCAGTGAAGCCAATCAGAATTTAGCCACCAACTTCAATAGATTTAGAAATGCATCCCAAATCATTGTTGTTGTGTTTTCATCTAAGCCAATCAAAATTTTCTTTTATTTTTTTTCTTTCCTTTTTTCTTTTTTTAACAAATTAAGCACTGGCAGCAGCTCTCTAGTTCTGACCTTTCCCAGGTGCTCAGATTTTTCTGTTTCCTATTAAATGTCCGGGAGGTTTTTTTGACACCCTGAAAGAGCAACTGTTCTGCAGAGAGAAGAATGTATTGCCAGTTTTTATTATTATTTTATTATTATTATTAGACATTTATAAAGCGCCAGTCACATGACCTGGTGCTGTACAGAACATAGAATTAGACGCGGTCCCTGCCTGTGGCTTACAATCTAAAAGACAAAAACAAAGGGGGGGAGACAGGGGGAGGGGACAGTGGGAGAGACATGGGAGAAGACAAACAAACATTCAGGCGGATGCGAAGTCTCAGGTGCGTGTACTTGGCTTGGTTACAATGAAGTTGGTAGCAGCAGTCAGCAGAGGAGGGCTGACAGTAAGAGTAAGGGGAAAGGCTAGCGGGCATTGGGAAAGGCAGCATGGAAAAGGTGGGTCTTGAGGAGGGATTTGAAGGAACGGAGGGAGGAGGCAAGGCGGATGTTGGCAGGGAGGGAGTTCCAAGCATAAGGGGCAGCGAGGGAGAAGGGACGAAGGCGGTTGGGCAAGCAGGAGAAACGAGGGAGAGTAAGGGTGGGTACAACGGAAGAGCGGAGAGCGCGTGCAGGAGTGCGTAGGGAGATTAGGTCCGAGGGATAAGGGGGAGCTTGGTCGTGGAGTGATTTGAATGTGAAAACCAGGAGCTTGAACAGGATACGTTCAGGAAGTTTATCCATAATATGCAGAGTGTGATCAGAACCCTCTTAATCCCTCGGTGCCCTGTAGCTGCACATTCTCTGTTGCAGTCACTCAGCTGAATGGCATGCAGCGCAACAGGCACCCACACCTCTGTTTGCACAGCTCACAGAGTTCATCTTAATGCAGCAGGCTCCTTCAGCAGGGAAATCTGGAAAGGAAGGAACATACAGATTGGAAGGAAGCAGCCAGCCTGGCAACAGCCTAACAGTCAGTGGGGAAGGGGAACCCCATTCTCTTTTCCTGGTAGTGCACCCAAAGGTCACATTGCCCTTGTTCAGGGGCTGACCTTTGGATCTGCCCCCGGGCCAGTAAAAAGCCCCATGAAGCAGCCTAGAAGACTGACTCACCCTCAGGAACGTGGTCTCAATTGCCTTTGGGGCCAGCTGCCATTTTCAGGTCATGGAGGAGTTGACTAGAAAGCAGAAGGAAGGAAGAAGGAAGGAAGGGGGAAATAGTGGAGAGAGAACAGGATGCAGGAGGGGAAATAATCCCCTCGCCCACACTCTGTGTGAGAGCACATGGCACAGGAGGAATACACAAAAAATAGGTCAGTGGTAGATTTGGGAGGGCCCAGCAGTCCCCAAGGGCCTTTATGTTAATGTGGCATTTTTCTGGCAGGCCCCACTGGTGACCTCTGAGCAACATCAAGGCCAAACAGCCATTAAACCATCTAAATAACCTGTCCCCAACGCTTTTGGGAGTCTTTAGGCAGGGGTGGACAGAACTCTTAGCCAAAGGCATGTCCCACCAGCTCTATGGGTGTCTTCACACAGAAAGCTACTCCATGGGTACACCCCAGACTTGTTCAAGGGCTGTGCACCTCCACGTCTGTGTGAGAATGTCTGTCTGTCTGGCCGGCTAGTCTAGGGTGGGGAGGGAGGAAACCAAGGAGCATTTCATAACCTGGGCATTTCAGTCCTTCAGTCACTCAGCCAGAATCCCAAGGGTTACATAACACAAGCTGTCATTGGGGAGGCTGGCCATGTGCATTTGGGCTGGAGTACAGCCAAATGTATTACAGGAAAGAAACCAGCAGCAGATTGTCCAGAAGGGCTGACAGACTCCCTCCCAGCTTGGCAAGGAGAGTGAAACGCCTATCCTTCAGAGCCTTTCCGAACCAGGGTCATCACCCTTCGTACAACACAGCATCCAAATATGGCTTTCCTCACCGGCAGCCACACAGTCAGCAAAGCTCAGCCCCTGACTTTTGTGACTTGGCTTTGGGGTTCTCAGCCTATAGTCCACATCACTACAACATCCCCTCCACAGTGGGAGCGGATGGGAGGGACATGAGGACTAGGCCATCATGTCAGGCTGACAGAGCTCTCCAGGTCTTTGCTAGAGCCCATAAGTAAGTGTGCATACCTCCCAACAGACTCTGCTTAGGAGGGACAGTCCCTCTTCGGGTGATGATTCCCACTGTCCCTCTTTCAGGTGTTCAAATCCCTCTTTAAGGAGAAAGGCAAAAAGACTGCTATTCAAGCTTCCAGCACCTCTTTCCTCATTGCCTCCCAGGAAAAACACTTGAGAGGACAACGGGGAAAGCAAGAAACTAAGTGGAACGAGAAGCAGGACTGCATCTGTCCCTCGTTACGCACGTGGATGGAGGGGTGTGAGTGTGTAAGTGCAGTAAAGGGCAACACTTATTGGCTGAGGGGTGGAGCTTACCGGTTGAGGGGCATGGTTTGTCCCTCCTTGGCCACTCAAAATGTTGGAAGGTATGAGAGCAGGAAATCTTGTTCTCTCCCTGCCAACATCATATTTGTTTGACAGACAATGTGAGGATTTCAGCCGCCAAGACCAGCACTCATGCTATTATATATCACTTCAGAGATAGTAAAACCCATCCCAGGCATCATTCTAGAATGACGGACACGCTGAGATAGAGGCTCCGAAAATGTGGGTTGGGACCCCAAGTGCGACTGTGCCATCTACAGATGGGATTCTAATCCTGACTGATTCTTGACAGACTTTGTATGTCTTTACTGTTGCTGTCAGGGGTTGCAGCATTAAATTTGCAGGAAACCGCTGCTTTGAGGAGATGGCCTGTCTTCAAGGAGCAGGACCAAGAGGGAATGAGGCTCTACCTTCCCAACAAGAAAAGATGCAGAGCGGATTAGAGCTCAAGGCTTGATTTTCCTCTTTGTTCAAGTTTCCCTCAGCACGGGCGGGGCAGGAGGGGGAAGAGGCTGTCTGGGAAAACAGTAGCTGCTCCATGCTGTTTTGGCTTAAACCTGGGTGTAAAGTGTGGGGGATGTGGGAGACACATTCCCCACAGATTTAAGAGTTTGGGGATGGCTATATAGCCCTTTCCCCCACTACAGCTGCACAGACAGGGCTGCTCCCTCCCTGTTCCCTGGATAGGAGGGAAGCTGTGGGGGTGTGACTTGTTCCATGCATCAGAGCACGTGGGGGTGGAAGGGGCTGCCACGACTCAACTGTAGCCTCACAGCTGTATTCCCCAGCATCAGCCACCACCCCCATCATCAGTCGGAGAGCGCTTAGCCGGTGCCGCTGGGAAGAGAGCCCTCAGCCACCGCACTGCCAGGAGCTGGGGAGTCAGGAGGGCTTGTCCCCCCTCCCCCCAGCCATTCCCCAACATCCTCCACAAAGTCTGAGGGAAAACTTTGCCACTGGAACAACGTAACATAAGAGCTGATGTTCTGGGCCACAGACCAACGGCCCATGGAGCCCAGCATCCCCATTTCCAACAGTGATCACGACTGGATGCTTCAGAGGAAGTGAGCAAGAAACAGGGCAACGAAAGAGTGATCCATCCCCTGTCATTCACCCCCGGCTTCCAGCAGTTAGAGGATGAGGACACCAGACAGTGATTAATTTATAAAGCGAGGGATGATGTGAAGTCTGCCCCAGAAGTCCAGCCCCTTGATCTCAGCAGCATGGTGGGGAGAGTATTCAGGCAGGCCAGTTTTGCCAGCACTTTCTTAGGGCTGGATTTAGTTGGATGGGGCTGAGTCTGGGGCTAGTGCCACTGAACTATTCATCACTGATCAGCCCCAAACCTGTCGGGGGAAGAGACTGGAGTTGAGGTGGGGGCTCTGAATCCAGACGGGGGTAGGGTCTTTCAGAAAAGCAGCAGTGAAAGGGTCTGGAGGAGGCTGAGGGGCTGAGCCCAGGCACAACTTAAGCCTTGTATCCAGAACATAAGAATGACTATGGGCTTTTTTACACTTTTCCTGGACTTCAAAGTCTGGGTTCGGTGAACTCGCATGTGGGGAGTTTAGACACTCCCATCTCCCCACCCCCGGAAGTCAGCCGGTCGCTGTTGTAAACAGTGGTGCCTGGTGACTTCCGCATGTTTCGTGACCTGGACTTGTATGCCCTCTGCTACGGGGGACTTACAGATCCAAGTCATGAAATGTACAGAAGTCACCAGGCACCACTGTTTACAATGGTGCCCAGTCAACCTCCGAGGGTGGGGGAGCCATCAAAACTCTCCACGCATGATCAGGAAAAATCAGGTCGTGTAAAAACGTCCTATGTTTTTATTTCTTATTATTCATTATGCTTTTATCCCGTCCTCCTCTGCAGGCTCACGGAAGCTAACATTAAAACATATAAAATACATTAAAATCTCCTAAAAACCAACATCCCCAACCCACCCACCCACCCCACTACCTATCAGTCCCCCTCCTCAACCCTCTCTACCCAGTCCCACCCAACCGTATTCCCACCTGCCAAATGCCTGGCCAAACAAAAAGGTCTTACATCTCCTCTGAAAAACAAACATGCTCAGACTTAGGCAGATCTCTAAGGGGAGGGAGTTCCATAACTGTGGGGCAGCAACCGAGAACACCCCCCTGTGCGCCCCCATTGTAATAACTTCACAGGCAGTTGGCACTCGCAAGAGGGTGCCTTCGACCGACCTCAAAGGTCACGACACAACATAGGGGAAGAGATGATCTTTCAGATACCTGGGGCCCAAGCTGTTTAGAGTTTTATAGGCAGGGACCCAAGTTGACTGCGTTGCTGCAATTTGCAGTGATTTTCGCAGAATCAGCCAATCCTCGCAGAATCCTCGCAGAATCCGCCAATCCTCACAGAATCCTCACAGAATCAGCCAATCCTCGCAGAATCCTCACAGAATCAGCCAATCCTGATCATGACCCGAGGGTAAATAGGCCCCTGGGAGATGAATTGTAGGTGAGTGGGGTCTGAAGGCCCTATGTTTGCACGAGGGAGGTGCTGAAATTCCAGAGGATTTGAGTTGTGTTTGATTAGCAAAGTTGTGATTCTATGTCAAACCTATTGCAAATTTGCTTCCCTGCATTCATAGTTATGCAAACCAAGTTAATTATGCAAATATTAATGCTCGCGGTGAATTTGCAGAATTTGGCTTCACTGGTTGCAGAATTTAAGATTTTTTGGTGCAGTCAACTCGGGTCCCTGTTTATACGTTAAAACCAGCACCTTGAATTGTGCCTGGAAAGCAGCAAGTGCAGACTCTGGAGCATGGACGTAATGTGCTCCCAGCAACCTGTCCCCAACACAAGGTGGGCCGCCGTGTTTTACACCAACTGCAGCTTCCGCACAGTCTTCGAGGGCAACAACCCCCCACCCCCACCCCATAGAGCACATTGCACTGCAGTAGTCTAGCCTTGAGGTTATGAAGGCATGGATGATGGTGGCCAGATCCAAATCTGATAGAATAGGTTGCAGCCTTCTCACCAGATGAAGTTGGTAAAAAGTGCTCCTGGCTGCTGCCGCAACCTGACGGTCCAGGCACAGCAGGGGATCCAGGAGCACCCCAAGGCTGCGAACCTGAGTGACCAAGGGAAGCTGGACCGCGTTGATGACAGGGGCTCCCATTCCCACTTCCTCCAGGTCACAAGATTGGACAACTATCATCACCTCAGTCTTGTCTGGATTCAGCTTCAGTTGACCCACTTGTATCCAGTTCCCAATGGCAACCAGGCACAGGTAAACACCAAGACTGCAGGACCTGGGTCAGATGAAAAGGAAAGATAGAGCTAGGTGTCATCGGCATATTGATGGCACCTCACTCCAAATCTCCGAATGACCTCACCCAGGGGCCTCAGATACACATTTTACACAATCATAGGTCTGGAGTAAATGCCTCTAAATCTGTATTTAAGTGTTCATGTACACAGATATTCTGAAGTACATAAATCCAGATTCCTCTTGTAATCCAGAGTTATAGGTCCTAATTTTTGAGGGCTTATTTACTCCAGACTTAAATAAATCCAGAATAGTGTTTTCAGGCAGGGACCACGTCTATCTTATTCTCTGTAAAGCGCCAGGTCCATCGCTGGTGCTATATAAATGCTAATAATAATAATTATTATTATTATTATTATTATTATTAATAATAATAATAATAATTATTATTATTATTATTATTATTAATAATAATAATAATAATAATAATAATGTAGATGCTTATTCCCAACTACAGCCTTCCCACCTCCCCCCATCCTCTGCCCCTGGTCATAGAGAACTGTTTACTGCTCATTCCAGAATATTAATGATCATGTAAAAACAGTTATTCCTGGATGACAATTCTGGAATAACAAATCTGGACTTACAGCTACTTTGGAATAATCGTGTATGTGTAAAAAAGACCTGTGGTCTGTCTATGTATAAGTTAAAACCACTTGGGGTCGCTGCATCTGACACTGTTTGCAGACACTTCCTATGCGCCATCATGCCCATCCTCCACACTCTTAGACCACTTTTAGACGTGCCTTTAATTTTCATGGACTTCCAAGTCCGCGTTCAGAAACCTCACGCTGGGGGAGTTTAGACGCGCCTTCCCCCCTCCGAAAGTTGCCGGGCCGCCATTAGAAACAGTGGTACTGTCCACTTCACACATTCTTTTCCAAACTGGATTTGTCAAACCTCGATATCAAGGTTTGGCAAATCCACATTCCAAAAGAATGCCCGAGCTGACTGGCGTCGCTGTTTCTAATGGCAGCCCGGCAACATTTGGTGCGGGAAGGCAGGTCTAAACTCCCCCAGCACGAGGTTTCTGAACGTGAACTTAGAAGTCCATGAAAATTAAAGGCACGTCTAAAACACACTCGGTCCCTTTCACCTTTCCTACCCCAGGGGTATGATGGGCAAGTACAGCTGGCATAGGACTTGGTTCTGATTACTTTTTGCCTGCGCAGAGTTGTCCTCCACTAAGGTAATCCCCTGCTGGTCCCTTAGAACTTGAATCCAGCCACTCTGTGCTGCCTAAACAGCCTCCAGTGTCTGGTGCAGCAACATGAATCTGGCCTTAGGAGATGAGTCATAGTATCTATTTTGGGCCCATCTTCTCCAGATTCTATCCCACCAGCTGCAGTGCATACTGGGACTAAATTTGGGCAGAGCTATATCCATTTCCTTGCGGTGCCACCCAGCCTGTGTTATACCTCACCGCGGAACATCAACACCTCCATTTTAAGACATTTCCATCTACTGGTGACACAATGAATCAGGATAATAATAGTGAGCCCTGGACTTTGCCATCCCAATACAGGTTTCTACCTGAATTTCCTCTCAACCTTTCTTTCACATTGGGGACACTGGGCACATTGGAGTAAATAAGTGAGGGACCTTCAAAACCCTTTATTGTAACCCAGAGATATTGGAGGGCTTGAGAGACACATCTCTCCCGCCCCCAGAAGCCCCAGAAGCCATTGCAGGGCTCCACCCCCAGAAGCCCCAGAAGCCATTGCAGCGCTCATCCCCTCCAGGTGAGCAGGGCTCCACCCCCAGAAGCCCCAGCAGCCATTGCAGCGCTC
>QEPC01009128.1:2235477-2255586 GCA_003113815.1 Sphenodon punctatus | reverse complement strand
CTGTGTGCGTGTGTGTGCCCGGGCATGTGCTTGTGCTGTGTGTTCCACTGTGCCCCCGTTGTCTGTGTGCCTGTTGTGTGTGGTACCTGGCCAGGACTTCTCCCTCTCCCCCCTCTCTTCCCGTTTCCCTTGTGTGGGCGTTCCCTTTTGTGCCTTTTGGCTTCATTTGCCCTCAGGCGGCCATGTCTGTGTCCCGCCCCTGCCCAGTGGATTCTGGGTGTTTTGACCACGGCCGGGGATTGGCGTCACATCTGTTGTGCTGCCCTGGCCCGTGATCTGCTGACCCTATTCCCTGCCGTGGTTCCGGTCCTGTCACGTCTGTTCGGGGCTTCCTTTGACCCCAGGGGGTGGTTGTTCGGTTCACCCCCACTGGGAATCCACTGTGGTGAACCGGGCGCCCGTAACATCTGAAATCACCCTATGATAAGGGTAGGCCAAAGCTGGTTCAGTAAAAGCTTTCGTCCTAACCATTTTGCCCTTTGTCTCTTTACATGATCATTGTAGAATCTCCTTCCTTGAAGGTTTTCCAGCTGGAGCAGCATCTGCCCGCAATGCTTTAGACAGAGTAATCCTTCCACGGAGCAGGGGGTTGGACTACATTACCCTTGAGGTCCCATCCAACCCTAAGATTCTATGATTCTGTATTTGTGACCAAAAGGCAACTACATACTAGATTACTGTGGAGAAGTAGGTTGTTAGTAATCAGCTGGGCCTGATTGCTACACTCACACAATGACAGAGATATCCATGAGACCACGAGCCTTTTCTATAATGGGAGTCCCACCAACACTTACTCCAGCTAGCAGGGATCTAGCGCAGTGGCTCTCAAACTGCTGTGTGGGCTCTGGAGGGAGGAGACATGTGAAGGAACACAGGTGGCAAATGCCTGCTCTGTTTCTCCACACTTTGACTGAGTTAGGGGAAATCTCTTAAATGTATTTATTTATTTAAAACTTGTATCCCGCCCCTCCTGCCCAGAGGCAGCTCGGGGCGGTGAACAACACACACACAAAATTTAACAATAAAACATTTTAAAACAAATCAACAAATGTTAAAACAACTCAAAAAACTCACCCTCCCTCCCAAACCCTCCCCCCCATCAAAAGCCTGGCGGAACAGCCAGGTCTTACACAAATGTTGAAACGACAGGAGGGTGGGGGCCAACCGAGCCTCCTCCAGCAGTGAATTCCACAGCACGGGGGCAGCCACCGAAAAAGATCTCACATCAGTGGCCACCCGTCTCGCCCAGGGAACCTCCAAAAAGGCCCCCACGGACGATCTCAGGGGTCGCACGGGCACACGGGGAGTGAGGTGATCCCGCAGATAGGCAGGGACCGGGCCGTGAAGGGCTTTAAAGGTCAAAACCAGCACCTTGAACCTAGCCCGGTGCTAGGGACCGAGTGCTAAATAATGGAGTGTCAGAGAGAGAGAGAGTCAGAAAACAAGGGGGAGAGAGAGCCAGCAACAGAAGCGTGAAAAGAGGGAGAGGGAGCAAGGTGTATGAGTGTGATGAGGACTCAGCTACCAGAGACAAGTGGAGTGGGGGGAGGGGTCAATTAAAAACAGTTTGTTAACCTGTGATCTGGCCAGGTCCTCTCCCCTCATAGCAAAAAGGGAAGAGTAGGGTGATCACATGACACCAGTTTGTGTCAACCCTAATGACCCCCTATCTGAGAATCCCTGCCCTAGAGACAAGGCCAAACCACAAACATTCAGAATCAGTTCCTGGTCTGAACTCAAATTGTGGGGGAGGCAGTGTCTGGAGAGGGTTTTGGTCCAGGGTGTCTGCACCAAACCTACTGCATCCATCTCAATTGGATAGGGAAGCTCCATTCTCTCAGCTGGGCATCTGAGTAGAATGGAGTAATTGAGACTGGCGGCTCAGGCTACATTGTGGAAACCACCTGGGAAAAGAAAACCAGGGCATCCACATCCTGCATGGCACAATATGCTGGACAAAGATCTTGCCCAATTGTGCATTAGATGGAACAAGACCCAGACAATGTTGTTTGATCAGGAAAAATCTGGCCATTGTGTCATGTTCCATCTGGAATGAAGAGAAGTGACTGACTGATCCTCTGAGTGTCACAGAAGTGCACTAAAAAGAGACAGGTAGGGAGCAGGGGCACAAAAATATGTAGGGCCAATAAAAGTTGTTGCTTGTTGTAAATGACTTCCTGTGAGCAGCTGTCCATGCAGCTCTTAACAACTACTACTTGCTATAATTATCCCTTTCTCCCCAGATGAAGCTGCACCATTAATTAAGGGACTAATGAGCATTAATTGCTTTTCTACCCTCCCTCCTCACTCTGTCTCCCCTTTTTCTTTTGTGTGCTGAACTGGATGTAATGTAAAGTCCTCTGTAGTAGAACTTAAACTCGATCTTGGTAATCTCGTCAAGAACCAGGTTCTCAACAAGATTTTAGAGAACAAGTTGAGAATCTGCTGATTCTCAACCCGTTCTCATGAGATTATAGAAAAATAAAAAAAACACTCTGCACATGTGCAAAATGTCCCCCACAACTGTTCTGCGCGTGTGCAGCTGTGATGGGATTTGGACCTCTCTGCCTACTATGGGCTGGCTGTGATTTAGTCTCCACACTTACAGTGCCCGCTGAAGCCAACACAATCCAGAATTACTTCAGCCTGTAAAGGGTTAACTCTCTTTGTCACCCTTACCTCAGAGTTCCCAAAGAACAGAAAATGAATTAGAAGGTTCATCTGAGTCTCTAACTCAGAACTCCCTCCACTGTGTCACCCCAATGGCAGTACCACACAAGCTCACAAAGTTTAGTTAAAAGAATTTTAATTTGTAAATCAAAATCAAGATGAATGCAAGATTGGATACAAGAGTGCAATAAAACAAAATATAAGATAATGCAAGTCTACCTTATTTGGTGAGTTTCTAAGCTAAATCTTACTCTATGCGGTATGCTTAAAGTTCCGTTCTTAGCCCAATGGAATGGTTAGGTCCATCTTCTTGCTTCTGTGCAGGGTCAGTCAATTCCAGGATGACTCTCTCTCCTTTGTCTCTGATTGCTTTAAATAGTTTTTAATAGCCCTGCCCACCACTTCTAGGACCTGTGTCTTGATTTAATTTTTTTTCGAGAATCTCACAAGATCTCAAACCCTTAGCAAGAACGTCTCGAGATCTTTCTTTCCGAGTTGAAAGACACCAGACTTGGCTATAAAATGTAAATGTAAAGTACTCACCCCCATATACATATATGAAACATATGTCTCATGTATGTTAGTTTTATAATCTTCATTACAGTGGCCCTTTTCCAAGATGACGCGGGCCACACTGGTGCCATTTTGGGAAAGGGCAGCTGGGCTACACATGCGAGAACATCTCGAGATCTCACTAAGGGTTCTAGATTATCGCAAGAATGAAATTCACTCTCGTTTCAGGAGTATCTAGTATTAGGACTGTCTGGCGACTGGGGCATCTCACAGGGCAACCATCATCTCACCTTCTTGCCTTGGCTGGCAGCCAATGTCATATTGCACCTTCTGCCTTCCACTCCACATATTTCCCATGTCTAAATTCCTTGGAAGCTATCCAGGGAGCTGTGTCCCAAGTGCTATTGAGCCAGTCACTGCCTGCAGTGACACCTGTTGGTGGAAAGCAAGGCTGATCCACTGCCTCTTGCTCCTTTGGTCCCAAAGACAACCATCAACATCTAAATGTAGCCTACTCAATCCTCAACTTCCTATGGAGCTTTCCTGGCACACGGCAGTCCCTGAGCTCTCTGTGTGCCATAGACTAATGGAGCAAAAACTAGAGTTAGATGAAAGAGGAGCTAACACACGCTGCTGCCCCAGTTTTGAACTCTTCCATCTTATGTCGACTTGTATTACACTAGCACAGTGACCTGAAGGTCCCATCAGAGATCCAACCTTCATTGTGCCAGGCACCATGCTGGAAGTCAAGAAGAACCTCTTCAGGCTGTTACCCTGAACAGCTAACAGCTCAACAAGCCATAGACAGATGAAGAAAGGATTAGAATCCCAGGCCTTTTGTACGGATGGGGAACTGAGGCACGGAGTAGATTAGGTGACTGGTTCAAGAGCACCCAGGCAGCCTGTAGCAAAGCTAGAGATTGAACCCAGATCATGGGCATAGCTATACTAGGGGAGCAGAGCCCATGAGCCTCAGGGGCTACACTCCCTGGGGTAGCCGTGTCCTCTGCCACTGGAAGGGAGCGAGGGTGGCATTCCATTTTCTGCATCAGGGAACCTAGACTTGTCCCTGACCCATATCGCCCAAATCCCACTACAACTGGGACAAAGCCACCCTCCTCCTATGAAAGAGAAGCAGAGTGAACTATTTTAGACCAGTGGTTTTCAAGCTTTCTGCAGACCCCATTTGGAGATTTAAAGAGGTTCCCATTTCCTCAGACAGCCACAAAAAAGTGCAGAGTCAACCAAGTATTGATTGGCATTGTGACCCTGTCTGTAGATAACACAACCCCATTTGGGGTCTGGATCTAGAGTTTGGAAACTTCCATTTTAGGGTTTGTTTGCTTAAGTCTTATAGTAAACAACCCTACTTTGAATTGAGGGTAAATTCCAAACCCTAGGTAGCAAATGCAAATATCTTGATTCGTATGGACACTCTGAGGTTGAGATTACTACGATGAGGTCAAGCATGGAGTAAAACCACCTGGTGTGAAGAAGCACAGGGTCCCACAGCGGCAGGCTTTTTAATTAAAGCCAAACCAAAGGGCTGGTTCTCAACCTGAGTTTTTGAAGGTTCTCAGAATCCAGATCTGACTGTTCGGTGCTTCCTTTCAGCACTGCTGTCTTAGACATGCAAATATAGCATCTTGCTTCCTCCGCCTACTCTCCTGCGCTGAAAGCCCCTGCAGCGGTGGCAGAGGAGAGGGGGGAGGGACATCCTGTGCCTGGAAGGGACCTCAAAACAGCATGGCAGAAATTCACATTGTGATTTCTTTCTTGTTGTGTCTGCCTGAGAGGGAAGTGTGAATAATGATTAGCATCCCAACCCCCCAGCCTCCAGTCCTCTGACTGTGGGGGAGTGGAGATGATGAGTCAATGGGAGAACAGACCCATGGAAGCCTCATTCTACAATGTAAAGAAATCACAGGGGCCTCTTCCAGAATAGATTTTAAGGGGTTATTGTCTGAAAACCCCTGCAATATGAATCACTGGGCCTAGGGTCAGATGAGGGAAGCCACAGTGAGGCCTCCAAACCACAGCAGGGACACGGTTAGTTGGGCAGTGGGATACACAGAGACCACAGAGAAATGGAAACAGGCTGGATGGTGGGAAGCCATTGCCTGAGTTGGGATGTGGTCAAGACACAGCTTGTATTTCATGGGGGCTGGTCTGAGAGTCTGTGATGACTTTAGGGTAATTACTGAGAACCAGAGGTGAATCAGATTCAATACATCTTCATCAAACTGCAAATGAATGTATTATTTCTATAGCGCTTTCAGTGTTCAAAGTGCTTTGCAATTCTTATCTAATTCGTGTTCAGAACAACCCTGTGAAATGGGTCATATTATTCCCATTTTACAGATAGTAAACTAAGGTTGAGAGACAGTAAGTGACTTGCTCAAGACCAATGAGTGCCTGGCTAGGACAGAATTGGAACTCTGGTCTTCCAAGTCCAACACTTTATACCAAGGGAACCTTGGGCCTGGGGGTCAAATGCAGCCCACAGCTAGTCTTTATTTGTTCCCCTTCCAGTTTCTGCATCTGGCCCCTGGATTCATTTCCTACCTCCAAGCACTGAAAGACTGAGCTTAGGATAATAAGGGAGCAGAGATGAGGGCATGCCCAAAAGGACAGGGGACAGATTCACCATCTGGAGCCTCCTCTTCATGAGCCTATTCCTTAAGTTCCACCCTCCTCCCCAACTTCTACATGGCCCCCAGAGTTTGTACTAATTTTCAAAGAGGCCCCTATAAAGGGAAAAATTTCCCCAGTCGTGAAAATTTCCCAGTACAACCATGTTATACTGTACACTGGCTCATCACTGTATATTCCATATCCTTTACCAAACACACCCATTGACACCCTCACCCACAACTCAAATATATGTATACGCGCACATTTCCCGAGACACATGCTTGTACAGAGGCACACATACACACACATGTTCACATATCCACACACAAGCACAAAGAAACACTTTCCCCTACACGTGTTGAGATAAATGCACAGACATGAACACTCTTATACAGAGAGGCAAACATGTACACCTGTTAAACACAGATACACCCGAGATACATGTGCATGCATGCACACACACTCTTACATAGACAGGTGTTCTCATGCACATATTTAAATACACTCTCCCGTGTACGTGCTCACACTCTCCCATACTCAAGTACACTCGCACTGTCTCTCTATGTAAGTGTGTGTGTGTGTGTGCACGTGCGCATGCGTGCACATGTACATATACAGACACACACTTTTACACAAAGAGGCGCACACACACACACAGTTATACATATACACACTGGGATGTAAACACACACATTCTGAAATACACACAGAGACACACAAACCAACTCCCTTACTAAGAGAATCAAACACACAAAAGTTACACACACAAATGTACACATACACACTTCAGTCTCAAAACAGACATGCACACACACTGAACCACCTGTCATGTACACAGATATACAAGCATTCTGACACACCGGCCCTTTTCAGAGAGAGACTCTAACACTGAAAAAATGGGTGTTACATGTTATTATACATGTTGCAGGGCACGAATAGAGCATACCTGCAGCCCTGCAACATGTATAATCAAATGTAGACCCATTTTATCAGTGTTAAAGTGTCTGTGTAAAAAGGGCCACTGACAAAAACACTCTGGTTACCTCCAGCTCCCACATCACACACCCAGACACACACTCCCTTCCTGTCAGGCAAATACTGGGTTACACATATTTTGCCATATGCTCTCTGAGACACACACAGCTTTTCATCTCACACACACACACACAAAGTGGGAGGGCCCCCCAGCTCCTTCCTCTGAGCTCACTCCACGTGAGTGGGTGCTGCCCATAGAGGGAGTTCTTCGGTGACACACACTCCCATATATGGCATCCCGGGGAGGGAGAACGCCCGGGGCTGTCTGGCTATTTAAGCGCCCGCGCCTGGGCAGGCAGCAGAGCCCACGGAGTGTCCAGTGCCCCTTTGCCCGCGCTCAGCCGCTCCTGCTCTCGCCAAACCCGAATCTCTTCATTTCCTCCCAGCCCAACCATGGTGATCGAGGAGGTGCTGCAGCTGGAAAGCCCCGAGCTGGCCACGCTGCTCCGAGACCCCCAGGAAGCCGGGCGCACCTTGGTGCTAGACTGCCGACCCTTCCTCGCCTTCTGCCAGGCGCATCTGCTGGAGTCGCGGCCGGTCCACTGGAACGGGCTGCTCCGCCGGAGATCCCGCGGCAGAGCCGGGGTTAACCTGGACTGGCTCATCCCGGACAGGGCGCTGCTGGGCCGACTTCGCCAAGGGGAGCTGTTCCACCTGGTGGTGCTAGACGAGGCTAGCGGCTCGGTGCTCGCTCTGCGACCGGACAGCCTAGCCAGGCTACTGCTCAACTCCCTGCTCCTGGAAGTGAGAGCCGGGGCCACCCACATCTACCTCCTGAAAGGTAAAGGCACCGATTCCTCCTCCTCCTCCTCCCGCTGGGCTCCAGACACAACCTACCCTTGCCCAGCACACACACACACACAGCCACAACAGCACACAGATATCACACACATACACAAAAGCACAGGACCACAACACCACATACACAACAGAACACAATCACATCCCCCACAATATTGCACAGCTACATTGCACAATTGCACACAGCCACATCATCATAACACACAATAGCCCATCACACACACAAGCAATAATGCATAGTCTCAATAATGCACTGCCACAATACCTCACCCTCTCACACACCACCGCCACAGCCACAACTCACACAAACAATAGCACACTGCCACATCTCTCACACAAATAGCAAAGAACTACATCACAAACACATATGATAGACCACAATTTAATGAACACACAAAATATTGCATATCCACAATACCACAGATATACACTTTCACATCACCCCCATGCTCACATGCTGCTCACAATATCACAAACACACATACAAAAACTCACACACGTCTCACTCTCACAAAACATACACTCCCAACATTACAAACTCACACACAATTTGTACTCAGTTCATAAATACACAAACTCAAGACACCCCCCTGCCTACAAAGTCCTATTCTTAGCACTACACTCTCACTCAGTAGCCCACCAGAATGATCACATGCCATGGACTGACATTCTCTCAGCAGCACATCACAATCTCACACACACTCACAATTCCACACCCTCTTCTTAAAGGTGCTGATTAACTTTCTTTCCAAGCCAACAAAAAAATTCCACTCAAACACCACTGCACCAATTTCCACACAGAAAGAAATCCTCCCTTGATTTTCAGACAGTCCACAAGCTCTTATTTCTCACTCATTACATACTAAAATACACACACATGAATTCAGTCACAACACAGACACAGGTTGACACACACAAACACCCAGTCGATCTCACCACTTCGTATTGATATAGTAGACAAGTGAAGGATGAAGGAGACAAGGAAGATGCATGAATAATTCATGCCATTCTAGTCTCACTTTTACTAAAGGGAGCTACATCTCTTCCTGTAGTTTGAGATTACACACTGTGCTGACACCACTTTAAAGTGCCTTCTCGGCACCTACTAGATCATCCACTTACTGGGTAGATCTGAGGAAGATATTTCCATAGCTTATTTCCAAGCGGCTTGGTTGCTGCTTAACTAACAAGCCAACGCCAATGGGTGCTGCACAGTGACGTACTTCTGGCCAAAATTCTTGTGGTTCATTATTTTTCTCTGTTATGTCTTTTCTGCAGGAGGTTTTGCAGGTTTCCAAGCCAGGTTCCCAGAACTTTGTTCAAAGAGCCCAACTCCTCTCACTCCTCCTTCCCCAGCTTTGAGAAACCCTGAAGAGAGCAATAATGGGACCATCACCCCCTTGTATGACCAGGTAAATTGATACAACTCTCAAGTATGAAGTAATCAGAGGACAGAACCAGATCAGTTATAACAAAGGCTTCCCTCGGGTTGTGAGGGTGTGGGGTTAGGAATACCACTGCACACTCCCTCTCTACATGAGCAATGTTACTACCCATGGAGTAAAGTGCTATTAAAACAGAGTAAGAGTGTGGCCCGTGCCAATATCTACCTCACGGACTGGTTAATTCATTTGGTTTTAGGGCCAACTCTTTATCCTGCTGCAAACTGTGGAAGTCTTACTAAAGGCTATGATAGCAGCAGGATCTGGCCCATAGCCTGTATCCTCAGCTAAACAGCTGTCAGTAGGATTTGTGGGGCCTGAGATTAAATTCATCATTAACTGATCTGGTCTGTCAGCTAAGGTCAAACACAGGCACTCGGTAAAGTAATTTATCTGGGCACCGGTGCTGTGTAATTGAACCACTCAACCTAAGCTCCCACGCTACAAATTTGAAGACTGCTTGCTGCTGGCATGCTCCGGTGCTACTGCTATGGCAAGGAAAGGCATATGGGTTCCTACACAGAAAGAGAGATGGATACGTAATCTGTCTCCTGCTTTGGAAAGGGAAGATGGTCCAGGAGGCATCTCTATCTCCATGATGCAGAGACACTAGCGTAGCAGGGATACGGACGGAGCTGTTTTCTTCCCTTCTGGGACATTTTTGCTCTAAGATTCAGTGACTTAAGTGGCAGCTGTGTGCATGCCCCTTTATGGGAGGAATTGGCCCTGTCCTTGCTCTCTCTGTTACTGAGGAGCCAAGAGGGGAAGTCAGCACCAAGGAGCAACGTCTGATGTCTATGTTCTTTCTTTTCTCTCCAGGGGGGTCCTGTGGAAATCCTGCCCTTCCTATACCTGGGGAGCTGCTACCACTCCTCCAACAGGGAGGTTCTGGAGTCTCTGGGAATCACAGCAGTGCTCAATGTCTCCTCCAGCTGCCCAAATCACTTTGAAGGGCATTTCCGCTACAAGAGCATCCCAGTGGAGGACAACCACATGGCTGAGATCAGCGTCTGGTTCCAGGAAGCCATTGACTTTATTGGTAAGAGTCATTCCCCTGCCCATGCAGCCCCCACTTGTCCCCAAGGCCAATGTTTTTCACAGGCCTTGGTCCAAGGTAGATTGAATTCAATGGGAGTCTTTCCATTGACTTTAATAGGTCTTGGATCAGGTCCATAGTCAATGGGTGCAGAACAACACTGAGCACCCTTGTTCGGCTTCATATATCATAGGATGGGGCCAATGGCTGTTGATGAGTTCCATCACTGGAAGACTCTCAACCTTTGTTACATCCTATAGCTAGGGACCTATGTTCACAGTGTTTTCCGCGTTGCCACCAATGGAGAAAATGCAGTGAACACAACAGGTCCATACCTATAGCATCTGTCCCCATTTGGTCCCCCTCAATCAAATGCATGGGGAAATGGTGGGTCTTGTACCATGTTGTAAAGGCCAATGGAGGGAGGGGAAGTGGTGGTCCTGGGGTGTTTGATAATGCTTTGTGGCTGGAGACTTCAGTCCCTCAGACTCTCTAAGTGTCTTTCTCTCTGGTTGCTCCTACAGATTCGGTGAAGAACAGCAACGGGCGAGTGCTGGTACACTGCCAAGCTGGTATCTCTCGTTCAGCCACCATCTGCCTTGCCTACCTGATCCAGAGCCGCAGGGTACGCCTAGAAGAAGCCTTTGACTTTGTCAAGCAGCGCCGCGGAGTCATCTCGCCCAACTTTGGCTTCATGGGGCAGCTCCTGCAGTTCGAGACGGAGGTGCTGTGCCATTAGCTGGTGCCTAGCAGCTCCTGACTGCCCTCTCAGTCAGTGGGGCTACCACTGCTTCCAAGGACAAAGACTCAAAAGTGTGCTACTGTTTACAGCTCCAAGAGGGTGCTCTACCCAGACAGTATCCTATTTCTATAGCACTACAAGATGATAGAGGATCCGTACAGGGAGGGGTGCTCTCTAGAGCCAGTTCAGAGACCCCATCCTTGCTGATTTAACCCTCTCCCCTACCTCACCCTGGTGACTGCTCAGTTTCACTCCCAAATACAAAGAAAAGAAGTTGGAACCGAAGAAAAGAGAGTCATTGCGGTGTGGTTAACAAACCAGACCCCCTGTCATTCTTCATGTTCAATGGATAATTTTAAAGCCAGTTGCTCCCCCCTGTTCTTCTCCCTAGTCCTCAAATTCAACAGAGTTGCTGTCCTTATTGTTGTACCCAATGTAACCTCAGACAGAGAGCATCACAATGATGCTGCCTGCTTCATGCTGTGAATTAAGTTAAAGGTTTGGTTTGATCCTGCTCCCACTGACAAGTGTGTCATCAAGCAATATAGTGCATTGCCTGGCTTTTGTGAGGTTAGATTTCCCCCCCTTTTTTCTACTCTGTGAAACAGACTTGGGACCAAATCTTCTGCTGGCCTAACATCATTGGCTTCAGTGGTGGCTTGACTTGTACCCACCTGGCAGAAATCAAAGACACCGTTTCCCCTTGATTTCTTTCTCTCTGCACACAGAACTTGCAGCCAGAGCTCTGGGTGAGCTAGTTTAGAGACTTGTGCAATTTCACTGAATTCAATCATGTGATCGTATTGGCATATGAGAAATTTGTCCTTAGTGGCTTAAAAAAACAACAGTTTTAAAATTTTAAGGGCCAGATATCATTCCATGATGAAGTTGGCCTCATCATAACTCCAGCACAGAGTGGAAAACATAAAAGGGGGTTAGATTATGTCCTTGAGTCACTGTAACCAGAATATAAAACAGTCGGCTTTGACTGGCCAGCAAGCTTCAACCTCCCTTTAAAGAGAAGCTAAAACCATGTGGCACACCACATGGTTTGTTTTTAATCTACAAGAGACAGGAGAATTGACTGCAGATGATCCAGCCCTTCCCCTTGGGGAGAGTGAGCCTTACAGAGACCCCTCTCTCTCCCTCCCCCACTCTCTCTCAGGAGAGAGGACAAGTCCCCTGTCCAGCAGGAATTACCTCTCCTGAATGCACTGAGAACAAGACAACGCTTGCCACAGCCAAAGAACACCCTCCCCCGGCAAGCTGTCTGACCCAGCAGTCAATTGTGAAGCAATACAGTTTGTGCTGTAAGGAAATCTTCCTGCTCAGCTGACATTAATTTATATGTCTTGGCACTTTATATTTATATTGTCCACTTAGTGGTTTTTAATGCTATTTCAATAAAAAAATAACCGTTTTTAAAAGTGTTGTTTTGAGTCTCCCTCAGTGTCACTTGGTGATGCCTGAAGAGAGTCCAGCTTAATAAGAGATAGAGAGGTTCATCTCACAAGACACTGAGTACCCATAACTGTCATTGGCCCCAGCACCTGGGAGAACTGGGCCCAAAGGAAAGAACACAGTTCTGCTCACAGTCCCTAGATCTATTCCTGGGACAGGGTTAGGGTGGGGGTTTAAGCCATCTTTGTGCTTCCCATATTCAAGAGTCTGTCTGCCCATTAGGGTAAGGTAGAGCAACCTTGGGGCTGCTCACGTTTGTGCTCCATGCCCTGCTATAGACCCCATGGAGAGGTATTGGCTGTAGTACAATGTCCTCTGGCCAGGCCCCCTTTTGCTCTTATACTGGAGAATGCAAGCTGGACTTGAACAAAGATGATGCCCCAGCTCCACACCAGCCAAAGAGGCCCTTGCACTAAGGGGATTCAATACAACCCATTTCTCTGCCAGTTTATGGACCCCTTACTCTGCCAAAGCAGTAAAAAGGGGGCATGCATGTAACTGAGCATTATGACTCTTGTGTCCTTGCTGCATTCATTCCCTGTGGTTTCTCTTTCCAAAGCCGATACTCTCCTCCCATCATTAGTCACGCCAAGCAGCAAAACTTTCACCTTCTCCAGAGAGCAGGGCCTAATTAGAGCTCCCTGGGTGTAGTTCTAATTCCTGACATGCCTGCTGCCATAGCTTTGCTGCCAAGGCTAGTAGTGACCAGGCTGCTACCATCTCATGGCACTTTGGTGGTTCACCATGAATGAGCTCAGTAAGTCGATGTCCGGTCCCTCCGGTAGTTGTCTACGTCTGCATCGTAGGAACTGTCACTGCCAATGGGAATAGCTGGCATCCTCAGCAGAGGGGTGAGGGACCACATGAGCTGTGGAAATTAAATTCGCCCCTGACAGGATCCCTCTACCTCAGTTCCCTGTGTGTCCCTTAGTCCCTGGCCCTCACCTTCATGAAAATCATTCATGGGTTCTCTCCTCATAGTCACAGAACCTTTGGGAAATGAAGCAGTGCTCTTCCTATTGCATAGATATCCCTGAGCCTGGACATGAAACAAAATGTTTTCAATCCCAGGCCAGTCTCGGATCTGATTAGACCAGCTATTGTCAGGAACACAAGGCATGGGCACAGCAAGTAAGTGCAGGATCAGTGCCAAGGTAAGACATGCCGGATCAGGTCCAAGATCTCAGCGCAGTATCGAGTCTGGAGGGTCTCAGACAAGGATCAACATGTGGACCGGGAGGTAGGGCAGGCAGGGAGATGAACAAACAAGGCAGATAAACAGATGAGGCAGACTGACTGGATGGACAGACAATGCAGGTTGACAGATGAACTGGAAAAGAGCTGGTGCCAGGTGGGATGGGCTCTCCTGGGCATTGCTTAGGGGCTTCCAAGGCCATCATATAGGGGGCACATCAAGCAGTTGCCAGGACCCCATTACAGCAGACACCAAACCCCCATCATGGCTGATGCAGAGCCCCAGTACCTAAGCAGCCAGACTCACCAGTTGGGGCGGGACCAGATTCCAGGAAGGGAACTCAGAAGGACCAGCCTCCCACTGACCAAAAAGACACAGTAGGATCAGGGAGGGCAGAGCCAGTCCAAGGTGTATGGAGACACCAGGAAATGACTTATGATCCACCCAGCTTCCTGTGGTTCTACTGGCTGGCCTTATATACAGGCCAGCAGCCAACCAGGAAGCTTGGGCCATGGGGCTTGATCAGCACTGGGTAAAGGTCTTATGGCTAATAGTAGGCCCTGGCCAGCAGGAGCCAGTGGCACTGCAGAGTCAGCTGTTGAGCCCAAGTCCCCCGAGTGCTGATAGTCCTTACACTTTTGTTTTTCATGCTCTGTGGGCAAAGGGCCAAATACGAGACTCCTCACGGGGAACAGCAGTCGTTTTATTAGTCTGGCTGTGTCTGTGGCCACTGCAGCCGCTATTTACTCAGGTTGATGGAGAGGGCAGTTCACAGGGCTGGTGTCATAGGTCCCTCCATGGCATCGGTCAGCCGAGGAGCTGTCCATATGGGACACAATGCCCAGAGCACTGCTACCCAGCAGGATCAGGCCCCTGGGAAGAGCTGCTGTCAAACAGCTGATGGGAGGGCAGGTCTGGAGGCATGCCCTCACCCAGCCCAGGTGTGCATGCCAAATGGCTAATTGGGAGCACTCCTCGGCCCCCAATCAACTATTTGGTGGCTGGGGTGAGTGCACTCCTCCAGGCCCAATCCTCAGACCTCGTCTTGGGGCAGACATTAGCCCGATTTAGCCCAGGTGATGCAGCCTGGGCCTTCACCCAGGCTGCATTGCCAACCACCTCCAGCCCACACATACCATAGCAGCCAGCCACCTGCCCCAGGGCAGATGAGGGTGAATATCTGGCAGTGACCTAACGGATGAGCTGGTGACTCCAGGGCTACCGCAGGTACCATGGCTTACTGTCCTGTTTGTTTTCACCCTTAGAATAACCAGGGCTGGACATACAATTTTACCAGCCGTCAGCACTTCTAAGGCTGCTTCCCCCCAAAACCAAGCCTCCACCCAAGCCATGGCATGTACGCACATAGCGCAGTCTGATGCTATGCGCTATTGCACGTACACACCGTGCCGCTGCCAGTTTTGCTCTCTGGAGCTGCTAGACTACATTCGCAGCATGCTTGAGAGAAAGAAAAGATGGTGGTGACACCGTGTGCAAGTGCAGCAGCACACAGTAGCAAGTTACTCGATTGCATGTGCACATGCTGGGTGATTGCTGCGGCTGTGGAGTGGGTTTGCGGGGGGCTTAGGCCCCAGGGCAGGCTTCCCCAGGCAGGTCCGTCCCCCGGCTGTGGGTGGTGCACAGGCCCAGGCGATACTGCTGTGGCAGTGGGGGGAAGGAGGAGGTGTGGAAGCGTGGCTACTCGCACTATGCGCTATTGCACATGCACGTGAGAAGCCTCACAGCCGCAGCGCTGCCCCCAGGCTCAGCCCTCTCTCCCCAGACCCCCGCTGTCCTTCAGAATCTGCCACCCTAGGCCCATGCCTCTTGGGCCTGCCCCTGGGAATGACTGATGCTCCATCTCTGCTACAGTTCTGGTCCTGTGTTTCTGGCAGGTATGGGTGTAGTTAATGGTTATGATTTGCTTGCAGCAAGGACTACCCAGGTAAAACAGCCTGACAGCAATTGCCGCACTGGGTGAACATGCTGAGGATGCTGCTGACTAGCAAGTGCTCTCAAGTCACACAGCAAGGAGAGCACAGGCTCAGCTGATCTCTGTCTGACATTAATCACAGCATCTGTGGATATGGGCAAGTTGCCACGCTTCTGAGCCAGTGGCCTCCTGCTTGGGTCAGAGCCAAGGTGGGCGTGGCAGGAAGTATTAGTTGAGAGTGGCGGGTGGGATCTTGCTTTGGAGGCCAGGAGAGGAGTATACATTTTCTAATCCTCATCAATCCTCACCTCCCTCGCATCCACCCTGCAGCCACCTGCCAGGAGATCAACAGCTGTGTCCTGCAGCTTCGAAACCCTCTGACGGCCTTCCTTATGAAGATACAACATTACACCCATGTTCTGTCTTAGCTCAGCCTTTGTGTTAGTGTGGATGGGGATCTTCCAGCTCCCCATAGTCTCCCATCTCATAAGACTCAGACTACAATGAGCCAGATTTGCCTCCTTCTTCACTTACCTGAAGCCACTCAAGGCTAACTTGTGGCGGGGCTCCCTCTCCAGATCAGGAGTTGAGACTCTTCCCTCAGAGTCAAGGCACTTGCAGTTCGTGCTGGAAGCCCCACATGTTGGTGTCCTCCACCCCACAATACTCCTCTCTACTTCACTGCACTGAAAAGCATTTATCTCCCCCCTGTGCCTTCTGCTGGGATTCATTAGGGGTCAGTTCTCACAAGCTGAACTGGGCTTGTGTAAATCATTGGCAGGATGGAAGACTTCCACATACCAGTGTGCAACTTGTTTTAGTTAAATTAGTAACTAAAACAAATTTTTCTACATTGGTTTTAGTTACTAATTTAACTAAAACAAATGTATAGTCAAATGAAATTAGTTTGATAATTTTTTTTCCCCACTTTGACCCTATACAGTCTGCTATGAGACTGCAGAAGCACTCTAGGGAAGGCAGAGGGGAGAAGGAGGGAGAGAGAGCAGTCAGGAGACATGGTTGGCATCCTCACTGGCCAATTGGCGTTGGGAGGGAACAAATCAGTCAGCGGTGTGACAGACACAGAGAACCCCAGGATAGGTCTTTCTTTCTTCAATGCTGCCACAACTTGGTAGTGCCAATCAGGGGGGATGGAGGGAGAGCCCTGAGGAGCCTTTAGACCCACTGCAAGAGCCTGCAAAGCTCACTCCTGCTGCTAGTTCTGTGTATGATCACTGAACACCTGGCAGAGAGAGATTCCCCTGCTATGCCCACCCGATGCCAGTCCGTCTCTCTCATATCCTGCCAATCTCTGCAAGCTGACACCCTGTTCCATCTGGAGTGCTGCCAACTGTCCAGTGCCCACCTGCCATTATCACTCTATCTCATATAATGCTCGGAAACTCTGGAGCACTCTCTGCAAGTTGAAGCCTTGTTGTACTTGGGGGTGCTGCCTGTGGCTGCTGCTTCAGTGCCCGCTCAATGCCTGCTAGTGCTTGCTGCTGCCCGCCTGCTGCCTGCCAATCTGTCTCTCTCTCTTTCATACTCTACCTACCTGTGGCACTCTTGGCAAGTTCTGGGATGGGAAAGTGTCAGAGAGACACAGTGGAACTGCTATTTAAACCAATGCAAGACCTGCAAAGTGATGCCCATTGAAAATAATGGGAAACAAATTTAATTACTAAAACTAAGTTAAATTACAGACAAAAACAAATATATAACTAATTTTTTGAAATGAAAACGAATCCAAAACAAAAAAAGGTGGTCCCTTCGGCACACCCCTACTTCTACAGAAGTTCCCAGTGCTGCAGGGAATGGTGTTAATGCACTCAATGGCACTGTTGGCCCAGTGTGATATTAGATGCTGCTGGGGCTGCTGCTTCTCAGATACAGAACTGGACCCCTAAATATTAAAGAGTCTCAAGAAGTGATATAGGGTGTCTCTTATTTTGTGTGTGTCCAACCTGAGGAACCCAGGGTTCAATTTTCAGAAGGACTGAGTTCCACCATCTCCTGTTGGCTTCACTTTGAATTGTGGGTGCTCAGCTCTTCTGAAAAACAGGTTCCCAGGCCTAATTCTGCCCTTGCTCACATGGCCATAAAGCAGGAGTAAGTGCTCTGAAGAATATTGAGATCTACGTAAGAGCAAGGTATGAGTGATGGAGAGAGAGATTTCCCTGACAGGTTTCAAGGAGGGCATCCCACTACTGTCCCAGTCAATGCCATAATGAGGAAGGAAGTGAAGCATACCTCCCAACGTTTCCAGTGGCCAGAGAGACAAGCCCTGCTCCGCTGGCCAATAAGCTCCGTCCCTCAGCAAATAAACTCCACCCCTCATACACCTTTACATGCACACCCTTCCCAACATTCCAAGTGCATAAAGAGGGAGAGAAACTCTCCTGCTTAACGTTCCACTTCATGTCTTGTCTTTCCTGGGAGGCAACCCAGAAAGAGGAATATGTGCCTTGTTGTCTCTCTCCTGAAAGAGGGACTTTGATCCCTGAAAGAGGGATAGTGGGATTCAGCACCTATGTTGGCACTGTTGAGAGGTACGGATGAAACTCCCAGGTTGATGGCCATGTCTCTGCCCCCAACTCTCTATGAATTCATAGGCACAGAACCTAGCAGAGCGTAGCTGGGATGGAGTGGGACAACATGGGATGAGGGCAAATGGCACACACAAATGATGGGGCAGGGGATGTTCCCTAACCTGAGATCTCACAGCATTAAGAGGACTTTAGAAGCTTTAGTGGTGGGAAGTATGGACCTATCTGCAAAATGGATAGTTCCTTGCCAGGGTTAGCTGCTAACAAACAGCAGCTTGGAAATGTACCAACTTGCTTCTTGTCTTTCACACTTTGCCTTTTACATCCCTGTTGCTGAAGAGAGAGGACATCACTGTGGGACAGGATCCTCAGTTCTTCACCACTCAATCATGCTAATTCTTGGAAATGCCGTAGAAACATAGCCCCAGCCTTCGCATGAGTCACTCACCCACCCAGCCAGAAAGGTACCATAGATGCCAAATTTACCCACACTGTTCCCAGCCAGCCAACTCGCCTAGAACAACACGTGAAGAGAGCCGAGCTACAAATACTACCACCCCCTCACTTATGAATACGCACGCAGATGCTAAGTTTAGCTGCAATGCTCGCACACACACTTTGATCAGCACACTCATAAACACAAGCACACTTGCACACACACACGTACTTTGCACAGGCTGTGACTATGATAGTTCCCTGAGCTCAATAACAGAAGCCACGTTCATGGGCTTCTGTGTGGGGGTACAAGTATTCCTGGGTGTTAAGGAGTCTCTGTGGGAAGGCATCACTGGAGGCTGAGGGGTCTCTGCAGGAAGATGACGCTGGATGTTAAGAGACTTCTGTGGGGAGATATGATTGGGTGTTAAGGGTTATCTGTGAAGAGGTATTATTGGGTGTTATGGACTCTCAACGAGGAGATTTTGCTGGGGTATCTTCAAGGAGGTATCGCTGGCTCTTAATGGGTCTCTGTGAGTAGATATTGTTCAGTGTTAAGGAGTCTCTGTGTATGGAAATCCTGCTGTAAGCTTGGAAACAAACACATTTGTTACTGAGAATTGAGATAATAAAGGTTCTTAATTTTTATTTTTAAAAGGGGGGGTTGGTCTCTGTGGGAATGTGTCATTGGCTGCTAATGGGCCCCTGTGGGGAGGTATTGCTGAAGGGCTAAGGGTTTTCTGTAGGGAGGAGTCACTGGAAGTTAAGGGGTCTCAGTGGGGCGGTGTTATGGAAGAAGGGCTAAGGCCTCAGTGCAGAGGTATCGCTGGCTGTTAAGGGAGGGAATGTGGTTGCTATGTTGGTCCCAAAAAGCAATAGATGGAGACACAGTAGTTCCAATGAGATCTTATCTTGCACCAAATTCAGTTGGGAATCTTTGGGTGTTGTTGGATGGACCACCTCTGTACCTGCTACGGGGGTGGCCAGCCCCGCATCCCATGCGTGCAGCCCTGACAGCACCAGGTTTAAACAGACCTGGCAGCTGCCGTGGCTCGCAATCCGCCCATGCAGTGCCTCCCTCTCCCGCCCCATAGAACTGTGGGCAGATCAGCTGCTGCTCTAGGCTGCCGTCTGCAGCTCTATGGTGTTGCTAGGGCAACCCCCCGGCCTGAAGCAAAGCTGCAGCGGCCTGTCCGCTGAGGAGACGGATTGCTGCTCTGCCCCCGGCTGGTGCTCCAGGTTTGAGCAGCCTCTGCCGCTTACAGTGCTCCGGGATGTTCCTGAGCACTACCACCAGAGCTGCCCCAGAGCACGGACAGCCTGCCCTGCCTCTGCTCCACCTCACCAGCAGGTGGGCTGCTTTTAAACATGCAGCTCACCCAGGAGTGAGGCAGAGGAGAAGTAGGGCAGCTATTTATCTAAAAACACCCTTTGTTATTATTTATTATTAATTATTATTATTATTATTATTATTAACAAACATTTATACAGCAACAGCAATGTACCTGGCATTTTACAAAGTAATAGAATAGACATGGTCCCTGCCCTAGAGCTTACAATCTGAGAGATGGGGAGCGACAGGGGCGACGACAAAGGAAAGGGAACAGAGGGAGAGACAAGGGGTGTAACATTCACGAAGATGCAAGGTACCAGGTGCACGCGCTTG
>QEPC01009128.1:2191544-2228503 GCA_003113815.1 Sphenodon punctatus | reverse complement strand
TTCACAACTTGTGGCTCGAACAGACCCCAAGACATCCACCACATCGGCCGGCGTCACTTCCTAAAACTCCTCCCAGAAAGATTGACCAGACGGTGCCTCCACAACCTCACACTCCTCACCTACTGCGTCCAACCCGGTGTCTAAATTACTCTGAATCTGAGCGATCTTGTCTGCAAAGTAGGTGGCAAACTCCTCACAGCGGGCCTGGGACAAGTCCCCATCCAGGCGGAGGGAAGCCGGACTGACCAGCCCCCACACCACTCGGAACAGCTCCGCTGGACGCGACTTTGCAGACACTATGGGGGCAGCAAAGAATTCCTTCTTTCCTGTCCTCACAGCCTCAACATAGGACCGCAAATGGGTCCTATGGAGAAGTCGGTCAGATTCAGAGTGAGTCCGACGCCAGCATCACTCTAGTCTCCTGCCTACCCGCTTCATACACCGCAGCCCCTCGGTAAACCAAGGGACCCTGTGGCGACGAGATGGGGGCAGAGGACGTCTCAGAGCCATCCTATCAATGGCCGCCTCCAGCAAGATGTTCCAATGCTGTACCAGCACATCAACAGTGTGGCCATCAGGGTCCAGGGATAACTTCCTCAGAGCCTCCTGGAACCGTTGCGGTTCCATCAGCCTCTGAGGGCGGACCAACCTAACTGGTCCATTCCCCTTCTGGAGGGGGTGCGCTAGGAGGCTGGTCTGCAGGAGATAATGGTCCGTCCATGACAAGGGCATAGATTTCACACACCCCACTAACGGATCACCCACCTCAAGGCCAGAGCAGAAGACCAGGTCAAGGATACGTCCCCCCACATGAGTCGGGCAGTTGACCACTTGGGACAAGTCCATGGTTGCCATGGCGTCCATGAACTCCCGCTCCGGTTCTACAAGGCCGGCATCGACATGAGTGTTGAAGTCCCCAAGGATCACGGCCCTGGGGGAGTCCAGCATTACCTCCGAGGCCAGCTCTGCTAGAGCGGCAAGGGATGCTGCCAGACAGGAAGGGGCCCGGTATACCAGCAACACCCCAAGCTTGCCCCCAGCCAAATCAAACACCACATGGAGCCCAGTCTGCCCCTTCTTCCAGACCATTGACCTGAGGCACTGCTGACCAGCTGGGAGGGAGGGTCCCTGCATTTGACCCCGGAGGAGCCCCGCCGGTTCTTCTCCCCACGGCGGGCCTACCTGATCGGGCAGCCAGAACAGCTGTCCGAGGGGAGGAGCTACGTTGCTGAGACAGCCCAAAACCACCGCACCATCCAGCGACGTTGAGCCCAGTCTGCCCCTTCTTCCAGACCATTGACCCGAGGCACTGCTGACCAGCTGGGAGGGAGGGTCCCTACATTTGACCCTGGAGGAGCCCCACCAGCTCTTCTCCCCGCTGCAAGTCTACCTGATCGGGCAGCCGGAACAGCTGTCCGAGGGGAGGAGCTACATTGCTGAGACAGCCCAAAACCACAGTGCCGTCCGGAGGTGCCGGAGGCATGTGCCTGGGCAGCACGTCTAAGGGCAGTGCGCACAAGGGCACGCCCTTGTGTGCGCGGCTTTAGGTACGGGCCGGGCAAGGGCTCCTGATGTGTTTTTTTTATCTGATTGGTTTCTGTTCGGTGTTGATGTCTTAGTTATAGGGGTGGGATTTAAGTGTTCACTTTACATTCCTTATTGTCTTTTTTAAACTAGTTTATTATTTTTATTTATTATTATATTTATTATTTATATTTATTATTTTATTTATTATTATATTATTTATATTTATTTATTATTATTATTTTATTGTGTTTTTAGTGACTCCCCTATAGGACACAATGCCTAGAAAGGGCAAGAAATTGGGGGTTACAACCAGGACTCGGGCCAAACAGCAACAGTTGTCAGAATGTTTTGCTACAGCAAAAGCAGTCCCTAGGCCCAAGCGAGATGGGCCCCTGCAAGAATCCCCGTGTGCTTCTGAGGGCTCTTGTGGCATAGAACGAGTTTCCCTGGCTGGTGATTTGGGTATTCCATCTCCCCATTGGTTGGATTCTGGGAGTTTGGGGGAGGGGACCCCAGGCGGTAGGCCTGGGCTATTAAGTCGTCCTAGGCCAGTTTTTCCAGACCCTTCATTGTTGGAGTGTGCACTGGCCTTCAAACAACAGGGTGAGAGGTGGTTGGCTATGGCTACTAAGGCCCGGGGGCATCCTGGGGCTGTTTTGGGTTCCCGGGTTTCCCCCCTTGAGAACAGAATTGGCTCCCACCATGAGCCAGCAGAAGAGGATGAATCCCAGTGTCCAGCTGTCATGGGATTTGAAGGGGTTAATGTTTGCCCAGATCCCCGGCTACCAAGGGCGGTGCAAGGGGTGGTGACTTTAGAGCCGCGTGGTGCTCCTGCCGAGCCCTTGCACTTCCTTGGGATCGGGGGCGGGAGCTGGAGGGGCCAGCGACGTTACCCAGCCTGGTCAGTTTGGGAAAGATCTCTGGTGCCTCAATTGACCCTAGAGTCACGAGATCACACGAGACCCAGGATTTGTGTAATCCCCACCACTTGGAGGAGATAGAGCCTTCCATGCGTGGGCCCACAGGGATGGAGGGAGCCCCTATTATACTTGGGGGCTCTACTCCGAATTTACGATCTTCTATCCCTGAGATTCAAGAGACCCGGGCCCAGGTCTGTGGCTGCCTTGCGCAGGTAGAAGTTCTCAGGGTACTCTTGGAACGAGTGGAGGGGATTGACTCCAAATTACAGGCTCTGCAGCAGCAGATGAGTAAAACTTGGGAAAGTGGCAATGATCTGAGAAAGGAAAAGAACATGATGGACTATCAGACAGTGGACTGGATGTCGCAGACAACTCTGGGGCAAGGTTTGCCCTGCCCCAGGGTTTTACCCATAAGGCCTAAGGAGGATTGGGTAATTGCCCCGGTAGCAGATGCGCCGATATTTACAATCCATTCGCTACCATCTGGAGTACTCCCCCCCCGGGATTCGAGATTTTGGGTAGCACACCATATTTCAGTTATCTTGGGTTGTTCTTTTCTGCCGTCTTATGTACAGCGTTTTTTTAATCTGCCAGTTAGGGATAATGCCATAAGATTAGTCATTTATTTCCAGTCCCCTGCCACAGCAGAATGGCTGCTGTCCAAGGGCCAGTGTTTTAGTCGGTGGCGGGTGCATGTGAGGAAAATTTATGCCAAGAGGGGAATTGTTCCACTTATGCCAAAGGCATTGTTTAATATGCTAGTTCCCCGGGCACGAAATTCTGATCTGCTCCAGCCACAGAGGGGGAGGGTAGGTACCCCACTGAATACCTTGAATTTTTGTGGGATCCATAAGATGGCCCATAGTGAAGCCCCTTCCGGTCCGATTTTAACCAGGGCTGGTGGGCCCACTATAATTAACGTGGCCTCGGCTTTATCTAATCTGGACCATTCTTCTTCTAGGGTTCTTTCTTTAGGTAGCCCTGGGAAGCCATCTATAGTGGCAGCAGCTTCCCAGGTTTTGCCAAGGCCCCATGCTGCCAGTTCTGTTTTGGGTCAAGCCAGTAATGTGTTTTCTCTCCCCAATGTTTCCGTAACTGGAGGCCAGGTTTTCCATACCCAATGTCCAATTATATTGAGTCCTGCCTTGATCAAGTATGGCGCAGTAAATAACAAGCCAAGTTTTCCACTTAGAGGGGCTTCGATCCTCGAGGAGCTTTTGGCCACTGACCCGGTGTGTAGGTCCACTGTTTGTGGGGCCACAAGTGAATTATAATCGTCCATATGTGGTTACCCCAGATTTAAGTGTACGTCTTCTTTTTTTGTAAATATATATTTTATTACGATTCTTGTAGGATTAAATAGGGTGATATTTAAGGGTTTGAATGTCTATGTATGTATTTTATTTGTGTTGTATGTTGTATGTTTGGTTGAGCAATGGCCTCTGGCCACGCTGTAATAAATTCAATTCAATTCAATTCAATATCACATGGAGAGCCTCCACACCTGGAATCTCCTGGACTGGATATCTCCTAACTGACCAGTCCTCCCTAAAAATGATAGCAACACCTCCCCACCCCCCTGGCCTCCCGTACGAGGCTGGTGCTGCACAGCATACCCGGCCAGCACGAGGTCCGCCAGAACTGGTCCAGCCCCTGATCAACTTATTTACTGCTTTAAGAGAGAACCTAGGGATGGAGAGGAGAGAAAGAGAGTGTGCTGAGGACAGCATCAGAGCTGCGGGAGCAGGGGAGGGTGAGAGAAGTTTGTAAGGTGAAGTGGGAGAGGTCTCGTGAGGAGAGTAAAGAGGAGTTCAATAGAGTGTAAAGGGAGTCGGGAGAGACTGAAGGGGTGCAGGAGGAGCAGGTAATAAGAGAGGGTGGGGCAGGGGTGGGGAACCTAAGGGGGCCAAATGTGGCCCACAGCTAATTTTTATTTATCCCCTTTCTGGTTCCTAGATCTGGCCCCTGGATCCAGTCCCAATCCCCAAGCACTGAAAGACTGAGTTCAGGGTAAGGGATCAGAGATGAGGGCATGCACGCAAGGATAGGGGACAGATCCATGATACTGATCCCTCTTCTTCCCAAGTGCACCCTAATTACATCTGCCCTCAACATCTCTGCCGCCCTTGGAGTTTTACCTACTTTTAAAGTGGCAAAATGTTCCCCATTCCTGATGTAGGGGGAAGCAAGGAGCTGTACTGGGGGGAGTAAGGAGGCGACTTCGGGTTATAAGGGGATCCAGAGGATATCAAGCAGGGCTGTAAAAATCCACTCACTTGTTTGTCTCTGTCAAGTATAATTTTTGAGCTGGTGTGTGGATTTTCACATCTCTGGGGTCCCTTTCCCACTTCAAGTCCCCACCTGGCCAGTCATCTTTTTATGCCTGGCTAGTGAATTATTGTGCAGCCCCCCCGATTATGAGGGAGCAAGGGAAAGGCTGAGGAGTTTTGTAAGGGATCGCATAGGTGAATACAGAGCTTGAAGGAGATCCTGTGCAAAACAGTTAGGGCTTGAGAGGTTTGAACAAAAAGCTGTTGAGGGTGGTTTGTAGGGGCAGGGTGGAAAAACTGGTGAGGAAGCAGGGAGAGCCTGAAGTGTTTGTAGCGGAATCAGGTGTGGGTGGAGAGATTTGTAGAGGGAGGAAAAGGGATTTCATGGGACCGTTAAAAGGGGACTTCGTAGGGGAAACGGGGATATAATGTGGGAGCAGGGAGACAGCAAATGGTTTTTAAGGAAAAGGCAGAGATCTTTAAGATAGAAACTGGGAGGAGTGTTGTAGGGAGTATCAGACAAAGTCGGACAAATTTGTAAGGAGAGGCAAGGGAATATCATGTGGGAGAAGGGGATTGTTGAGGGGCTTGTACGGGGAAGGGGAAAGCAGGGAGTGAGTGCAGGGTTTGAATAGAGGAGTTTATGTGGAAACAGGGAGGTGGTGAGGACCTTAGGGGTGGAGGTAGAGGGATAGGAGGAAGCTGGAAGTGGGTGAGGGGTTAGTAGAAAGATATGGGGAAGCACTGGGGAGCTAAGGGGTTTGTAAGATGCAGCAAGGGATATCATGTGGGAAAATGATCCCCCAGCCGCCTTTGTCCCTTCTCCCTCGCTGCCCCGCACGCCTGGAACTCCCTCCCTGCCCTCATCCACCTGGCTCCCACTCTCCACACTTTCAAGTCCCTCCTCAAAACCCACCTCTTCCGCTCTGCCCTTCCAAACTCCTGCTAACCATTCCCACCCAGGATTATCCCCCACCTGCTATCTGTAAACTCCCAACTTACTGCAACCAAGCCAAGAACATGTACGTGTGCTTTCGCCTCCCTCGTGAATGTTGCATCCCTTGTCTTTCACTCTGTTCCCCCTTCCCTGTCTCCCCTCCCCCTGTCTTTAGATTGTAAGCCCTTGGGCAGGGACCGTGTCTATCTTATTCTTTGTAAAGCACCAGGTACATCGCTGGCGCTATATAAATACTTATTAATAATAATAATAATAAGGAGCAAGTCTTAGCCCACTAAGCCTCCAACTCCACAGACAGTTGGCGGGGCAACCTAGGCACCTGCCCCATGCTTCAGCCGGGCTAGGAGGAGGAAGGTGTAGGGCAAGTTAACAGGCTCCTGTGTAGTCCAGGACCAGCTGGAGGCAGGCATTCCTGTTTCTACAGGGACCCGAGCTCCCCCTCTTCTCCCCACAGCAGGACTTGAACCCAGGTCCCCTCGGGGGAGCGGGAGGATTCCACTAGCTCCACCTCCTCCCCAGAGTTCTAGAGCGGGGGTTGTGGAGCACACAGAACAGCCTGAGGCACACCGGGGTGTGGGGGGTCACTCACCGCATCTCAGTGGCTCCTTGCTGAGTGGCTCCCAAAGAGAGAGAGCGCTGACTGACTGGCTCCCTCCTTGCAGGGGAGGGGGAGTGAGGGAGGGTGGAGAGTGTGAATTGAGAGCTCTCAAGTGCTGGGGAGGTGGCAGGGTTGGCTCAGGGTGGGGCGTGCCCCTTAGGCAACCTGAAATTCAGGGAGAAGCCCTTTGGATTTGGGTTCCCCCAAAAGGAGCATTTTTGTTGAAAATTGAATTCTTTAGAACTCGGGTTGCACACCCCTGTTTGGCACCAGCGGAAGACAGGAGCGGAATTGGTGCTGACAGATACCAAAGGATTGTTATAAGGAACTTGCCCAAATACATTTTAAGCACAGATGGGAACTAGACCCCACCCCTCTGTGCTACAGCCCAGTATCTCAACAAAAAAACATTCTTCCAAGTTCCTCTGAAGCAGGGGTGGGGACTCTCAAGCCTGCGAGCCAAATCCTGCCCATGGTTATTTTGTATTTGGTCCTTTAAGTTCCTGGATCTGCTCATGAATCCAGTCTCTACCCTCATAGAGGGCATTTTTAGCTGGACTCGGGGGTCTGCTCCAGCGGCAGCAGGTATAAAAACAGAGCCTGCCACCACTGCAGACCGCAATCTGCCTGCGCGCCTCCTCCCCTGCACCACAGAGCTATGGACAGATCGGCAGTCGTTCTAGGCTGCCACCTGCAGATCTATGGCGGTTGCTGGAGGAATCTGTGGCCAGAAGCGGAGCTGCAGCAGCCATCCACCCTTTAGACGGACCGCTGATCCACCGCCAACTCTGGGTTCTGCTCGCGGTGCTTTGGGATGATCTGAGCACTGCGAGTGGAGCTGGCCTGAAGCAGGCAGTGCCTACTCTGCTCCTGCTCCGCCTCACCCTGCTCCTTTACACAGATGGGCCACCCAGGCGCGGGGCGGAGCAGGAGTGGAGCAGGTGTCCATCTAAAGACACCTAGAGTAAGCTCAAGGGAAGGGAGTGGAGATGAGGGCATGTACTCAAGGCTGGTGGGTGGATCCATGGTGCAGATCCATGATCTAGACCTTCCCCTTACTTACCTCCATCATGAAAGCATTCCCACCCTCAGTTCCTAGTTCTTGCTCAAGAAGCTTTGAAAGTGGCCCGCAGAAGGTGGCTATCCCTTCTCTAAAGAGAGAGTCACAAGGGAAGGGCTAACAAGTTAGGGTGCACTCTCACCCATGAAAGTCAATAGTAGTTTGGCCACTGACATCTATGGGTTCAGAATTGCCGCTAAACATTCATTGCTTTCCACATAAACTCATTAAAAAATAAGACAGGCCTGCATTAAAGTCAATTGAACTACATATGCATAACTGTAGACAGGACCTGGTTCGATAGGACACACTGCAAACATTTCCAGTTTGGAGCACTGCAGAGATGTAAGGATCCATGCATGTAGGCTGGAGTGTGCACTTGCTTGTATTGTACCTACAGCACTTTGCGATTGTATCTTTTGAATGACTCTTGGGCATGAATCATACAAACACAGTGGCAGGCATAAGAATGTTCACAAACAAAGAGAACAATGGGTGAAAGAATAAACCAAATTCAATCTCAGTTACTAATCCACCTGGTTGTGTACACTCTGTGGCTGCAATCCTGGAACTACTTGTGAGCTTGAATGTCCCACCAAATTTAAGGGCACCTAAGTAGTTTCAAGATGTGACCTGTGTGTGTGGGCCACACAGCCAGGAGGGGGCTACAAGGGGGTGGCGGCACGTTTGCTTGTCAGAAAGGGGTGGAGCAAAGTGGCTTTCCCAGTCCCTGGAGGTAATTCTGCCAGTGTCCTTGCCTGTGTGTGTATCTGTGCTGTTTACATGGATGTATGAGTACCTAAAAACATGTGATTTGCCTACACCAGTGTAGCCCAGCAGTGCATATTGTTTAAAGCCATGGAACCTGCAAACCCTTGCATAAGGACTTAATGTTACTAACCTGTGGATTCCTATTGATTTCAATGGGGTTACACACAAAAGTACCTGCACAGATTTTTCAGAATTGGGATCTAGGGCTGCAGTTCTGAAGTGTTGTCAGTCATATCAGCATAGGCCAAATCCTGCCATAGTCCAAACTCTGAAATCAATAGGACTGTTTTGGAGGAGCCTGAGTGGATAGTGCAGGCACTAGCCCTAAGCATGGTGGCTGTGAGACTCAATGAAGTGAATGGGATGCATGCTTGTGCTAAGTTATAGCACTGGAACTAGCTACTTGTAGGATATCACTGCCTGTGTGCGATGGATGTGGTCCTCACTCCACTGAAGTCATTGAGAGTATTGCCTTCAACTTCAATGGAGTCAGGATGACACATCCATTTAGTTTGTACCTGCAGGGATAGAGTGCAGTCCTCATCCATTAAAGTAGTTTAGGTGTTCCACTTCAATGGGTGGAGGATTGCAGTGATTATGTATGGGCATGCTCCTTTAAGTGAATTGTGCCAGTGCTAGCACTTATGGGTATGAATCCCAGTGAAGTGAATGGGACTTGTGCTGGTGCTAAATGCTAGTGGCAGTGCTCCCTATCCAGAGGGCTGTCCTGCCACTGCAGTAACTGTTTCAGGAACTCATTACAATGGGTCCAATCCTCACCCATTAAAGTCAATGGGAGTTTTGCCATTGCCAGTAATAGGCTCAGGCCTGCACTGAATGAGTCCCTGGATCTTTAATCAGAAGGCTGCTTCCAGGTGTGACTCACAGGTGCCCCCCCTTCATAAAGGCTCAGAGGTAGCTAGTGGTCTGACAAATTTGTGCATTAGTTGTAGTTCTTTATGGTGACCGGCCTTGTATAGCAGTTGCTGGGCCTTTGGCTTTCTTTTTCTGCCATGGGTTTAATCTGTGGCATTTGGCCTATTTTCCTAGGCCTTGCATGGCTTTCTGACGGTAAGGGGGAAACTCTTGCCTCTTGTTAGGTGGTTGAGAGAGAGGGGGGGGGAGGTGTTGCTTGGGATGGGATTACTTGTCTTATTTCTGCTGAGTTGAACTCTAGGGGAAATGGCAACATCCCTGAGAGCTTCTAAGGTGCTTTCTGGTGCTTTAATTTCAACTTCAGGCTCTGTGATCAATTCTGTTACTATTAAGGAGGGGATCCTTCTTGAGCTGTGAAGCTTTCCTAACTTGCTTCCTTCTAACAAAACCTGCTAACAATGCCTTCTTGCCCCTTGGGGGTGGGTGATCCAGCTTGCCAAAGAGGCTATGCCTGTCCTACTTCCACAAGCTCTGGGAAGTGCTGCTAAATTCTCCTAGGCTACTGAAGTTGCATGGCATGTAAACAACCCTTGATGGGAGCAATGCAATCTCTGTGACTACTGGTTGCCTTTCCACGTCCCTTCTGAAGGGCTGCTCCAGGTTCTCTTCTGCGCTCTGGCTTCTTGACTGCCAGACAGTGTAATGTTTGTCTCCTTCCCCATCTGTGTGACAGTACTCCTTTCTCTCCCTCCCCCTGCCCCCCAGGGTATTACTGAATCATTGCTTAGAGAGGGAGAGTCCCTGTGGCAGACCCAAGATGTGGGCTGTAAGAGAGGTACCCCTGAGCTGCAGGTTGGACCTTTGTGTAGGGCTGCACAATCTGTGGCTGAGGGTCATGGTCTCTGATATACTTTGTAGTCTGTTGTCTGGGGGAGGGGGGGTGTTGTCAGTTTATTATTATTTCTATGGCACTTTCAGTATTCAAAGTTTTCTGTACCTTTTTTTTTTTTTTTTNTTTTTTTTTTTTTTTTTTTTTTTTTTTTTTTTTTTTAAATCTAGTTCACTTTCACAACAACCCTGTGAGGCAGGGAAATTGTTATTTCTTACAGATAGTGACTTGACCATGGCTACCCAGTGAGACTTAAATCAGTGTCTCCCAGGTCCAAGTTGGTACCTTATCCGTTAGGCTGCCCCGGTTCGCATGGCATCACACAGGCAAAAAGGCTGCTCTGCGTCCTGCTGCCTAAAGCAATAGGGGAGGGAGAGAAGCTCTTGACTTTATAATGCCAAATACCAGCTAGCTCCTGATCAACGATGCTGTGTCCAAGCTTACAACTGTCTCCACCACAGTAGGGAGAGAGAGTGCTAAATTAAAATAGTGGACTGGCCTAACCCAAAACTTCAAAACTCATGTACATGGCATTCCTAATTGCTGTGAAGTGTTACTAAACAAGCTCTAACCTAGGGCATTTAGAATAGTTAGTCAATAGCTATAGGCTGTACACATACTGTGATGTAGTGCAGGGACATGTGGTTAGACTCTCAAAATACTAGTCTGTAAGCACAGAAATTCCTGTGCTTAATGGCAGCTTCCAAGCATTGATCATGCCTGAAAATCTGACCCTTAAATCTTGCCAAGTCTCAAAGGCCAAGCTCTAGTAAGTGACTGCAGGGCACTTCCTTCATGGCTAGACTTAAGTCTGGCTTTCAAGGGAGTGCCCTGTGATCACTTACTACAATTCCACAGGGTTGTATCTGTTTAGCTGGCAAAACCAAGCTCTTGGTAACCCTGAAAAGCCCAGGCATCTGGATTTCTATTATGGCTGTTAGCAGTAGTGCATGACTGGTCATATCCTAGCCCTAAAGGTGGCAAGAGAGAGCTGAAAGGAAGAAAATTACTCTTTTTTTCAGCCTTTCCTCCAGGACGCCGTGGAGACTCATTCCAAGCTGGAAATGTTCCGAGTAAGAGCATCTCTTGGGATGACGACATTCTCAGCATTAACCAAGGTGAGAGATCCTCCTAACTGACAACTAGCATGGTTGGCGTACGGAGAGGTGCCTGAGCATGTACTAGGCAGGGATGGGGGCTGTACAGGCTGGGTAGATTGGTGTGAGCTGGTAATGGGGCGTGTGCAGTCTCTAGCTCCATATTGGCTTGGGAATAGCTGCAATAATTAGGGATACAAATACTCTAAACCAATGACTCTTTAAAAAGTGATTTGGCTTCTGAGCCTCTAGGAAACGTTGCAGTTGTGCGTTTTGAATTACTTATCAAACGAGTGCTAGAAATTTCTCTTTTTAAAATGAGAGATTAAATAGTCGCAACGCTTAAAAGCTCCTAACTTTGCAACAGTAATAAGGCAACCTACTTTCAAGATCAGCTGAAGGGGACCAGTTGGTGTTCAGTGTCCCACTATAACCGTAGACATTGTGGCAAGGCCTAGTAGCTTCTTGTGAGGCTTTCTGCATCTCTGACCTCCTGGGTATGGAGGTGCCTGGTGGAACATGTGATGGGGGGGGGGGAGAGAGAGAGAGCTACCATGGAGTGAAGGGTCTTGGTTGGGGTCTGTAAGCAGCCTGAGCACCACAGGAAACTTTTGGGGTCAGTGAGGGAAGGAATGAGGCCAACACTCTGCCCCACCCACTCTGAAAACTTTGGTGCTCAGGCAACTTACAAAATACCCCAGCAGGAAGGAGGTTTTCAGAGTTGGGCAGGTGTTGGAGTGCTGGTCCTGCCAACTCCCAACATATCCTTCCTGGTGGGGTTGCTACCACTCTGGAGGGCCTTGCTGGGAGCCAGGGTGGCATTTCAATCCTTGCTGGTGGAGGCCAAGGATGGCCAGGAGCCTTGGAAGGGCTGCTGTTTAGGAAGAGAGACCAGGGTTGTGGTAGGCCTGGTCTCATGTCCTGGCTAACTCACTACATGTGAGAATAGCTGAATGTCTGTCCCATTGTATTAGTAGGGGTTTCCAGGGTATGCTGTTTAATGGCCGTGGGTGGATAGATGTAGGCCACGGGTATCTCATTGACTGCTATGGAACCTTCCATAAGGCAATCTAATGGTGCTAGTATGAGGGCTTCCCAGTCCTCCAGTGTTCAGAACGCTCATCACCCCAACACTAGTTGTCCATCTGGTTAAGGAAGCAGCAGAGATGCTTTCCATCAAGGGGCACAATGGGTAATGGTGGCTTTCTATCTTTCCAGAGCTCATTCCTCTAGTGGCACCTGAGAACAGCTTTCTAATGGAGGGTGACATCATCAAGGCGGTGAGTGGAGGGCTGTGGGCTTCAAATGGTGGGTTGTGTCTCCAGAATAGGTTCCTCTGGTGGCTTTGCTTTGTAAGGCCCTGTCTCCATGGTGCCCAGATCATAGCACTGCATCATGGGTACCAAGGTAGTGACATTCTGTAGCAGGCTGTCTGCTTGCAGCATCAGGGGTAAAAACTGGGAACTTCAAACAAATGTTGAAGTCCTAGAGCTTCTGAAAACCCTTTGTAAGCTCTTCAAACTGTAAAATATATTGATGGTGAACTTGCATTTCAGCAAAGCTTTCACAAAAGAATAATCTCTTCTGGTATCTAGTGAGACCTCTGGGAAATGTGGGCCTGCTCTGTGCAAATCTACTCCACTCTGTCCCATGCAAGTGACTGTTCTCTCCACTCCCCCAATTGATGGCACATGTGAAGGCAGTCCTCGTCCTGATTGCTAAGGCCTAACGTGTGGCCACTGCCAGGGCAACAGAACTGACTTCCAAAAGATCAGAGCAATGCTGCTTTACAAGGTTCCTGAACCTGGTAGGCTCGCTTGCCTTGCAACTCTCTGCCAGGACCACTGAACTAGTGAGTAGTTGAAGGGGTTACTAGACCCTGGGCAGCAGGTGGCAGTGCTGCTCCTGCAGTCACCAATGGCTAACCTACTCTGCTAGCAGCACTTGGTGACTTTGGAGTGACTGAAGCAAAACATCTGAACACAGCAGATAACCCTTAGTTTAAGCATCTGAACCCCAGAGATGCTTTACCCTCAGATCTAATTCTTCCTTTGCAGAGTCCCTTCAGGCTGTTCTCCTCTGCAAACCCCAGATGGCCAAAGAAGAGAGGGACTGTCCAAATTCCCTATGTCCTCTCCTACAAATATGGTAAGCAGGGCTGGCCTTGCCACAGGGCAACCGGCACAGGCATTTTCCTCCACTTGTGAGTCCTGCAGTGGCCTCTTCACCAGGCCAGCCCCAAACACTGCCACTTCTAGGGCCCCCTGGCCCTTCCACAGAGGGAGTGGGTACATGGAGGACGGGGTGAGGCTACCAGGGGCTCTGCATATATTTACCCTGGGCCTTACAAATACTAAGGCCAGCCCTGATGGCAAGGGTGGGCCATGGAGTCCTTCCTGTCAAGGGTTGGAATTTTGGTGGTGGTGGCATTGTAGCAATGTAACTGGCATTGGCACTAAACCATCAGAGCCTGGTCTCTGCCCTGAAGGGCTTGCAATCTAGGAACGATGAGGGGAACATTCATGAAGTTTCAGGCTCTCTTGGTTACAGGGAGAAGGGGCCCCTGAATGAAATTTCAATAAAGGAAGGAGCTAGGGAAAGCCTGATAGAAGAACAGGTTTTCAGTAGGGATTGGCAGGGAGCAGAGCAAATCGGTTTGGAGAGAGTTCCAGGCAGAGGGGGCAGCATGGTGCAAGAGTCTGGGTACCTGTTTATACATTTTAAACAGTGGTTATAGGGAGTGCACTTTCACTGGCTGGATCCCTATGCACAAGCCATGCATGCAGTTTTGTTCATGACACAATGTGCTGGTAATGGGTGCAGGTCCTGTGCAGCTGTAGTTGTGTTATTGCGAGGCACTTGGCCATAGCATCAAATAATACATAAAGAAAAAACAAAATCCCCACATGGAGATAAAATGACAATTTCAGGCAATAACTTAAAAACTAATATAAAAGAATAAAAGATAATAGGTACCGATATATACAAACATGTCTTAAAAACTTGGCAAATAACAGAACAAGAGATCGTCCCTTCTATTTTTGCAGTCTGGAATTTCTAAATAGGGAACTATAATTATGTCCAAAGATAAGGTTATATTCGTAATGCTCTTTAACTCCACCTGATTTTTACTCTGGAGTTGCTAGTAACAGATAAATAACCCTCTACGCAAATTACGGTAATACTATCTCCGGCAAAGCTTTGAAATTCAGGAAATTGTCCCAGAAATAAAAGGCCTGGGTAATAAAGGATGCAAGGTTTTTGATTTCCTGCAGACTGGAGCTATCGAGAATTAGGCAAAGGAGAGCCTCATCTGATCTTCCTGGGTATTTTCCCAATATAGGCACAAGGAACTTTTCCCTAAGTGAATCATAGAGGTAGCAATACAGAAACAAGAGTCACTGTTTCCACTGCCTGGTGGTCAAAAGGGCATAGACGCTCTGCATAAGGAATATTCTGAATTCTCCCATCAGTAATACGGGAGGGAAGGGTGTTCACACAAGCCTTAAAAATAAGGCATTTGGCCCTCATAGATATGAGGGCTTTGAGATATTTAGGTATAGAGCCCTGTGTGGGAGCCCAGCTAAGATCGAGATGAATATGCGGGGAGGCCCTTGTACTACCCATCTCAAGCTGCATATCTATATCTTCCATTCTAGTACGGACCTCTTTCCAGACAGCGGCTAACGGTTTGTGAGCTAAATACTCCTTTGACAGTCCCTGGGTAATTAAAAATGCTTCTATTTTTTGGGCCCATGTGGTCCTGTGCAGCTCCATGTGGGCAGTTGCACGTGGGATCCGCAGACCATGGGATCAGGGCCACCGAGTGTAGAACACAATGACATAAGCTAAAGATAGGGAACGTGTTCCAGGCTAACTGGCTTGGCACTGAAACAGGGCCACAAAGAAAACTGCAGTAACTTGGCCTTAAGTGTGTCGAACAAATGTTGCAGGAGTGACGAAGGTTTAACCAGTCCTGTCTCTGTCAAAGGAGAGACTAATGCCTCCTGTGGCTCACTCCACCCTGGCAGTTCTGGGAAAGGATCAATATACTAAGGGGATCTGTCTGTGTCCCACCATTGAACACTAGCCATTCCAAGCTGGCCTAGAACAGAGGTGGAAACTCTCCTGCCCAGAAGCTGCTTTGAAAACTAGTACAAGCTTGGAGGGTCACATAAAGGTTAGGGGTAGGAATGCTTATGGAGTGCAGGTGGGAAGAGGAGAGTCCAGTTGTAGATCTGTGCCATGGATCTGTCTCAAATCCTTTTGTGCCTGCCCTCATCTTGCACATTCTCCTCTCCCCCCNCCCCCCCCCCCCCGCCCAAGTTCAGTCTCTCCTGTGTTTTGGGGTTAGGAACTGGATCCAGGAACTAGGAGCCAAATAAAGGCTAGCTGAAGGCTGCATTTGACCCCTGTGCTTCAGGTTCCACTCCCCTGGTCTAGAACAAAGTAATGATCTTTCCTATTTTGCAGAGGTTTCTCTCCTGCATTCAAAACTTTTACAGAAGAGGTTAAACAGGATTTAAGTATTACCTCTGCACTTAGGAGCTGGCCCATCATGTTGCCAAACTCTCAGAAGAGTTTGACCCCCAGGGACTCTGATAAAGGTCATCAAATTCATGCACAGGCAGATTGCAATCACTCCCATGGCGGGACTGTGAGCAATCCCCTGACATAGCTGAAGTTCTTGGTAGAACGTTCCATGATTTGAGCAAGCGTTAGTGAAACTTTTTCTATCTCCCCAGATAAATCCAGTGTGAAGGTCATCAAGGAAGCCTTTTCAGACTTTGCAAGATTAACATGCATCAAGTTTGTTCCATATTCATATCAGAGAGACTTCATCTCCATCACTCCAATGTCTGGGTTAGTAACGAATCTGGGCAGGCAGCTTGCTACTGCTATGTGGGTGGGGACTCTGTAAAAAGGGTGGAATGCTGGTTTGAGAGCTATCCTGTTGCTACTGAAATAGCTCTGAGCTTCAGTCAAAGGGAACAATCTCAGAAGACCAGACAAACTTGTGGTAATTCTTCTGTCGCAGCACCTCCTCCCAGCTTCCCATTGAAAGTCTTACTCGGTCAGTAGTGGAACAACCCACAAGCTCCTGCCACTTGAGCTCAAGGAGCATCTCCATTTACAGGCAGTTGTAGACTCTGTGTGGCTCAGCTGCTGGTAATGTTTTTGTTGGGCAAGCCCAACCCAAGTGAACAAGAACCTAAACTGCCTTTCCCAGTTTACCTGAAGCAATTAGCCATGCTTCTGGTCCTGAGAACCCAAGCTAATCATGGTACATGGGTATAATTATTGTGGGAGATGCATCCCCTGCAATTCTACTGATACAGGGCAGAGTTAGTGGATCCGCCCCAAAGTTATATACATGTGGTGGGGCTCCTCAAGAAAACACCAGAGTTCCGTCACCGGGATGTGGTGAGAAGTTTTGGTCCCAACCTCCAGCTCTGCATCAACAAGACTGTGGGCTTAATCTCCCTGGCTCCAGCAAGAAGCTGTGGCCTCTTGTAGACTTGGCTTCAGTATCTCGGAGCTTGATGGAGAGTAAGACAGGTGACAATCCTGTGATGGCCTACAGTGAAGGTGAATTCTAGCTACTGGTGTCCTGAATTGGATCAGGAGCATTTCCCCCTGCTCTGAAACTGAATGTACTTTGTCAAACAATGTTGCAAACCATAATAGCAGCCCCTGCTCCTTAGTTTGGCATGTTGGTGGATTCTATTTCTGACAAAAGTCTTGTTCAAAGACCAGAGTGGGTGGTGAGAATGTTATAATATGAAATTGCCAAAGTTGGGCAATTACTGTGATTCTGGGAGCTACACTTCTGTAACCTGGGGTGTAGGAGGAGGCCTAAAGCATGTGTACACAGGAGCTCCCCAAAGTTCATGTTCCAGATGCAACCATAAGCTAGGAGACTGTACTGGTACCATCTTTCCCCTTTCTTACCTAACCATGTCTGATTCTTCCTAGCTGCTTCACCAGTGTTGGGCGCACTGGTGGGATGCAGGTGGTGTCCCTGGCTCCTGCTTGCCTTCAAAGGGGGAAAGGAGTGGTTCTGCATGAGCTCATGCATGTGGCGGGCTTCTGGCATGAGCACTCGCGTGCTGACAGGGACAAGTACATCAGCATCTCCTGGAATGAAATCTTGACTGGTAAGTTCCTCTCCTACCTTCTTGCAGTGAGCAAGGTTCAAACCCTGTGCTGTATTGCTTCTCTTGGATCTTTGTGTTGCGAAAGGCTACAGTGTGCGCACTCCTTCTCTAAGAATGGGTCCTCTTGTCTGTGCACCTTTTGATCAGGTTAAAAATAGGCTGTCTAGATTCCAGAAACACTCTGCCTACTAGACCATTTTGCCTAGAGGATGCCTGCGTGTCTTCCTCCAGTTAGGCAAGATGAAAGCTTGCATACATTCCTTTCTGGAGGCTGGCTAGCTTAGACTTGAGTTTCCAATCTCTGTTGAGAATAAATTCCTCAGCTGTTCCTAGTGTTGGCTCATTCTTCATTGAGAATAGATTTCTCTTTGGGGTAGAGCATGAGGCCGGGTACTATCTAGATGTAAATATGCTAAATTGTCACTGCAGTTTTGAATGCAGTGTTCATTTGGAATGCCTAAAACTTGCCAGGATCTGCTAAAGAACTTGTGGCACCTTTAGTGACAGACTGAAATGAAATTCAGGGAATCCTACTTGCTGGCTAGTCCAGTGGCCTATAGCTCTGAAGTATAGAATGGCTTGTACAGCAGAGATTTAGTTAATTGGGGGAGGGGTTTTTTATGCTGCAACTACTGTACTGAGACCTGCTGTCTCTTTGCTGTGACCCTACTTTCTCCTTTGCTGCAAGCGCCAAGCATGTAACTTGCACATAGACCTGGGTAAAGACCTCTGCCCCCTGGGATTTCTACAGTAATGGTTTGGGCCTGGACCATACTGAGCTGTTGTGGCTGGCATTCTTCTACAGCATAATTACACCCCCACTTGCCTTGCAGGTTTTGAAATTAACTTCATGAAATCCTGGACTACCAACATGTTGGTGGATTATGACTATTCTTCCGTTATGCACTATGGAAGGTAAGCACCATACGTGCATTCCACTTGAGGTTCAAGTTGGTGACTGGCCATTCTTTGAGGATGTAGTATGGGTTGGTCTCTCTCTCTCTCTCTCTCTCTCTCTCTCTCAACTTGACTTCATCTAATGTCTGTAGCCCCCATGACTGTAAAGAACCTTAAATTTCAAGCAGATGTAAAAATGGAACAAAAGCTGGCTGACTAAACGGGCTGAAACCATTTTGGGAGGGGCAAATGGACTTCAGAAATTTAGATAAATGGGGGCATTTAGATGAGCTGTCATGTGTCTAAAGTGGAGGTTCCTGGCCTATAGGGCAGGGCCCCAAATAGATGACATGACCCTGCTAATGCAGTCACAATCCCACCAGATGAGATACTCAAACATTTTAAATAGTTCTGCAATTCCAAGACAAGTCTCAATGGGGATCATGTGCACCAAGATCAAGAATCACCAATGTAAAGCATGCAAGAAAGCTCCTGTCAGAGTTGCCTTAATTCAGTGCTGGAACTTGATGAGACCAGTGTCTGAACTTGCTTTGCTGGTCTCATGAGCAAGACCAAGCCTCAAGAAGCATCTGGCATCTATTCTGGCTTGGTAGGGGCTCAGTTTGCCAAAAACAATCTTTCCCAAAATTGGAAGGGTACGGCTTCCCCATACACCAATACTGGCTCAATGAAATATTCAGTCTAGTTACCATGGAGTGTCTGGCTTCAGACATCAAGGCTTCCAGACAAATGAGAAAATATGGACATTGGACAGACTTGAGTAACATTTGTGTACAAACACCGTTGGCAACATGCTTGTCTCTGCCTCCTTGTTCTCTGTCAATGTAGTGGGTGCACCAGAGACAAATGAGTCTTCAATCAAAACAGGCAGGAACCTTTATTTCTGCTGCTCACAGCTTGGCCCACTTCTGGCTGTCTCTCAAAACACTATGCCCACTCAGTGTAACAGACCAAGAGAGGAGATGATCTTCCCCTTATCCATGATTCTACTCACACCCCTACTCCCAGCATTGCTTTTTCTTTTCCCTTTCCCCAAGAGTTTACTTGAAATCTTCTAAAAAGATTCCCATTCTTACTGAAGATAGAATGCATTAACAATAGTTTGATAGGGCTGCTTGCAAATGAGGTGCCTTTTTACATAGCCTTCAGCCTATTCCTTCCTGAAACGATATGTTCTAAAACTATGACCTCTTAATCAAGTTATCTGGAAAGGCTGTTAAACTTCCCCTGTCACCAATGGCTTCCAACTAGGCTAGACCAAATGAGATCTGGGGAAATAGTAGTTCTTGTGGCTAACCTCCTGTTGACCCCTTATTAGGTATGCCTTCAGCATGACTGGCCTGCCCACCATCACACCACGCTCAAGACACTATGCTGTTCTTGGGCAGAGATGGAACCTCAGCAATTCGGATATTGCCAGGGTTAACAAGCTCTACAAGTGTTCTCCAGTGAAGGTCAAACCAGGTGAGGAACCCCAGCGTGGGGCTCTTGTGTGGAGTACCTGTTCTAAAACCCAATGGGGAATAGTGTAGAAGCCTTCATGTTAACCGACTGCGTCCCTGAGCCCCCTTGTAGAAGGAGCCTGCAGTTCTGCCGCCCTACCATGACATAGTCCAGCTGTGGGGGGAAGATGCAGCAGTGCAGAGGCCAGCCACTTAAAGCAGTGGGTGAGGTTATAAGTGCAACTTGGGCTGACTGATGAACATAGGCGTATATTAAGCCTGGTTGCTTGTTGCTTAGCATCAAGAAACCTGTTCCAGGCAGTGTGCTATAGCAGAGAAAATCAAGACACTGTAGATGGGCTTTTGCTTATTCTTTTTGCCTCTATTTCAGAAAACCAAAAGAGAAATGCTACCAAGGAGAACATCAACTCCATTCCAATTCCAACTGAGCTAGAACCCTGCCCAACAGAAGAGGAAACGACAATCCCCCTCACCACTCCCAACATAATGACCTCCCTGCCAGAAACTAATGCCACTGAAGTTACTTCAGCATCCCTCTGGCAGGATGCACTAGGCAATATACCCACAGCTGGAACACAACCCATGAACGAGACTGTTTTAGAAGGATTAAATGTCACACGAGCCCCAGCAAGAGGACCATCATTGGAAGCTAAGCCAGCTGAGATGGTGTTTACCAAAGGAAGTGTGTCTCTGGAGACTACTGGGAAGCCAGTTGCTTCCCAAAAGGAGCTGGTGGCTGCAGAAATGGAGGGAAGACATGCAATTCCTACAGAGGAAGTGTTGCCTCTTGGGACTGGATCGGTTCCCGATCTAGTGATGACCTCACCTGAAACCCCCAAGAGCCAAACAAGCAAGTCTGAAAAGGCTGCTGAAGGGCAACATGCTCATGACTTTCCTACAGAAACTACTCCATTAGGGTTGGAATCCATAAAGCCACAACCTTCTGCCACACTTGCCCTTTCTGGGACTGGCAGTACCAGATCAAGTGAAATGGCAGAAGATACTAATACCCAGGAAATGGAAGCTACAGCAGGGTCTCGATCTTGGCTGGCTTTGAAGACCAAAGCCAAGATGGCTACAATGGAAACCTTCATCTCTAAAGAGGGAGGTGCTGGCAGAAGCACACCTGCCCTGCATACAGTCCCAAAGCAAGCACTAGCCCCTGAACAGATGAATGTTACAGAATACCAACACAATGCCAATGGGGTCACTGGTGCAACTTGGCAGAGGGCTAAATCCACAGCTGTCTTGGCACATGTGCATGAGGTAACCACTAGACTTCCTCCAAAAGAGATGATTTCTGTAGAAAAGGAGATGATTGTGTATGCTACCCAGAAAACCTCCTTGCTACGAGCTCCACAGAACTTGACCAGCAACCCAAGGGAACTGAGAAACCAGTCTGTAAGTTACCAGGAAACATATATTCAAAGCAGTCAAGGAAAGGCAGCTGGGCCAAGTACAATGGCAGCTGTGACTAGTCTCTCTCTAGAGAGGCTGCTTACAGAAACTATACAGCCCACAGTGCTTCAGGCCTCCCCAGAGGTGGCTGAACATCAGGCCACTGCCCTAACTGAAATGGGACTCCCTGGGGCTACATCTGGTCATGGGAAGAAAGCTCTGGGCTTGCCTACATCAAGAACTGAGGTGATGCATTTAGAGCCTCTTGAGGAGCTAACTACCCCTATGGAGATGGAAAATGAACCTGGATTTATGGTCACTGCCAATACTGAAACTGAACACCACTGCTATGGTTCTCCTAGCTTAATAGAGCAAAATGTGCTTGCTGTGGCCAAGGCAACAGTAGAAAAACATAATCAACTTGCTGAGATGCTGGTGCCCCAAACCACAAGCAGCTACAGAAACAAAAGTCCTGGGCATGCTCCTACACTCATTCCTATTGGAGGCACTCCCTCTATTGCAACTGGCCCTACAGATGCAACTGCCTCCCTGGGAGTCTTTGAGACACCTATGTCTAGCCCAGACAATATGGGAATGAGAGAAACCATAATCAGTGAAGCAGGAAGCCAGGCTACCTTGACGACTAGCAGTCAGATGAATATCGGGGTAAAAAAAGCCCAAGGCTTCTATAGGAAGAAAGGGAGTCGACTAAGCTATACACTGGCTTCCATTAGCAAGGGCCCCACTGCGATAACTGAACCAAAGCACATGGTGCTTAAGGGAACCTTGGACTTCAAAGCTTCAGTGGCTCAAGCCACCAGCCCAAGTCACAGGAGAACTTCAGGAGTCGTCTCATCCTCTCAAACTGAAACCAGAGACCAACTTGGCTCTTCCAGACTCAAGGTGGCAACTACCTTTACAGAAACTAATATTGCTGAACAGGTGTCTTCCAAAGAGGTAATTCAGTCTGTAGAACCATCTGTTCCTCTAGCTGAGATGGGGATAAAGGAAAATAGAAATGATTCCAAAACATATGAGCTCATTGCACTCACCCCTTCAGGGGCTGTTCCAACAAATGAAGAGGCACCATCTGCAGAAATTCCTGAGAAATGGCCTGTTAGTACTCCTGGGTTTGCTAGCCAAACTCACACTGAGGAAGAAAGTACCAGTCTGTACTTGACAGGGGATACGGCTGTCTTAGAAACTGAACCTATCGAAGCCATACGTTCTGTGGGCAGAACCTTGCTACCAAGTTCTTCACAAACCTTTGACTCAGCTGAACCAAGACTCAAAATTGCAAGCTATAAAACACAAGCGCCAAACAACCCTGAAAAGTCTGGCCAAAGTGCCCTTCCAGCTGCAGAAATGGAAGCTGCAAAACTATGGAGACACTCAACAGAAACCATATCCACACAAGTCCTGGAGAATCCAGGTCTGGGACGAGATGCCACGGTGAGCCATGGAAAGGAAGCTAGAGAAACCATCCTCATGGGAACTATTCTACCTGCAGAGACTGAGCCCAGTGTAGAATCTCCTTCCAAGGCAGAACATACTGTAAGGGCACCTGAGAGTCCAACAACCAGGCCTCTTGAGCTTGGGACAGCAGAAGCCCAACTTTGCTCTTGTCTTGCAGAAGGAACAAGCTTTCCTGTTGCATCAGCCACCAAAGCAGTGGATGTACTGCAGCTGGGCACTTCTGAGTTACAAACTAGTAATCCTACAGAGATTAGAACTGCTCCAATTGGATATAGAAGGAAAATGACCAGGCTGCCTTCAGGAGCAGAGCCACTGTACTCAAAGCATTCTGCCATAGTAACAGCCCCTGTGGGAATTCAAGATGAACTGGGGACCATGGAAGATGCTGTCCCAGGAATTGATGTCAAAGCACAAAGCTCAGTGTTGGAAGGAACTTTGCTCCCAGCAAATGTAACTACAGCTACAATGCCTACGCTGCAGCCTCGCACACTTCTTGGTTGGGTTAGAGGCTTAAGTACCAACAGAAAAGAGAGACCATGCAACTGCCTAATCTTTCCTACAGGGAGCCCTTTAACTGATGAACCCACACATGTTAAACCACCTACAGGCATTCCTGAAAACCCAGTAACTAATCTGGGAACTGCAAAAGTAAGAACTGAAATGGAAAACTACTCCAAATTCTCCCTTAGCAAGCCAATGGAGATAGGAGTACAGGAAGCAAAAAATGGCCAGACTTCTACACCTTTTGTGGGAGAAGTGGAATCCATGGTGACCACCTCGCTTGAGAGCCCAGCTACAACATTCCAGGAACCAGAACATGGAACACCTAAGCCCACAGAAATGAAGTTGTTCTTGAGAAGGAAACTTACTGAGCCAGTAAGCACAAAAGGAACACCACATGTATCTGAGGCCTGGACCACCAACAACATGCAGAAGGGAACCACTGGGAATAAAAGTGTTCCTGTATCTTCCTCTCAACCATGGCCTTCCCATGTGACTATTACAGAGATGCAGTCTCTGCTACCATTGACCCCTGGCTCATCAAAGTCTAACACGCTTGTGAACTACAACACAAATCTTGCTACAAACCAGCATGAAGAGGGAGTTCAAGCACTGACACAAGAGGTGGCTTCTGCTGGCATTGCTACTATAGCAACAAATGGTACTTGGCCTCATCCTCTAACTGAGATGAAGGCCAAAAGTAGCTCAAGAGGGCACAGTCCCTCTTTCTTTCTTATAGAGGAGGCTTCACTTTCAGCAACAGAACGGCCTCCTGAATCTGAGCTGGCAAAGGACAAAATACCACTCTCCCAAACTGAAGCTCATGCTGAAATGGAACAATCTAACCTACTGGTGACTGAAGGTGTATATACCCTATCTGTAGAGGCAGAGACCAAAGCCACCAAGTTAACTGTGAGGAAAAAAGGAGCTAAGACATTGTATCTATCTGTACAAGGAACAAACACCATTTCCACATCACCATTGGAGACCAGGAGCTCATTAGTACCTTCAAAAACCATAAACATGGGTGTTGGGTCTCCTTCCACCTTGCCTGTCTTTAATCCAACTGAGGCAGAGGTGCATGAATTCACAACTAGCCATGGAAAGAAAGGGACTAAGCAAAACTCTGTCGCTACTCAAGTTGAAGAGTCTTCAAGTGTTCTAGGATACCTTGCACTGGCTACCAAAGGGGCTAACCTGGAAAGCTGGGAAAACAAAGCCACTAGGCCGGATAACCAAAGAACTGCAGCAACTTGGGCTAGAGCCCAAAACAACTTGCCTAGCACTGAAGAGGCAACTCTCTCTTCCGTAGTAGTAACCTCCCTGAGACTGGCCAAAAATCCAGTTGAGATAAAGGGAAGGGGCTACTCAATGGAACACAGACTAACTGCTCCTACTTCAGAAGAAATTTGGAGTTCAAAAGCAATTGAACAAGTGACTTCTAAATGGCATGATAATGTTCCTGAGACCTGGATCACACTTCCTACTGAACAGGAAGATATCAAACCTATAACTAGTGCAGCCCAAATGGAGGCAGAGGGGACCACCTGGCTATCTGCATCAGGAGAGACCAGTCCATTAGAGGTGGAGTCTACCAAAGCAGTGCCTGCCAAGGGAGCTTTGCTGCGGGTCTTGCATCGTCAAGCACTTATCCCAGATGAACTTGGAGCCAAAACTACTGTTTACCATGAAACCCATACAACTAGTCCTGGAGAGGGATATGGCCGAAGTATCTTTTCTAAAGGGACTCGGTCTGCAGGAGCTGGAGGACCACTGGGACACTTGACTGCATCGAGTCAAGCTTATGAGATCCCAGTTGAAAGACTAGAAGCTGGGATGAGCCATACAAAGGAAGGTGGGAAAGAAATCTACACCACATTGGCCCCTGCAGAAAGTGAAACCCTTGTGGAGTCTATTGGAAAGATAGCAGTCATCCTGGGAACACCAAAGTGGCAGACAAGCCCCATCAAGCTTGGAAGAGTAACTTGGACTAGTTCTCCCACCAAAATGGAGGGAGTTAGCTTTCCAGGGACTGAAGCAACAGAAGCTCGGAACAGAATGCAAAGCACCTTAGAGGTACAAACTACTAGCCTAACTGAACAAAGACTCCTCCTTTCGGAGGATACATCTGCAGAAAACCGAATTGAAGTGGAAGCCGTTACTGAGACTTTAACTAGTGGCCCAACTGAAAGATGGATACAGACCAAAAGCAATCATGAGAAGCCAGGTAGACAAGCCTATACACTAGCTGGTGTTGGAAGCATATCCTCTTCAGAAACCTCCATAACCGCTCATGTGGCATCACCCAAGGAGGCATTGCACTTGCAAGCAGAGGTGGCTACTCCAGAAGCTGCAAGTACTCGAGCACCCACTTCCTACTCCCTGTGTAGTTCTTCTGAAGGAACTCCCTCAACCAAAACTGGACCCACATACCTATCCATGCTAGAGGGCCAAACTGCAGACCTGCTAGTTGAGGGAAGTCAACCTAAGGGCACAACCCCTGTGCTGATGGAAGGCACTCCAGTAGCTTATTGGAAAAGTTCTCCTCTAAAACCCAAGGAACTACATCCAACTCCTCTAGAGAACTGGGGCACCTACACAAAGAGATCAGTAAATGGTAAGAGCATATCCCAACCAACTAGCGGGGAAAGATCTAGAAGTGTCACAGGGGGTGTAATGCCAACACAAGCTGCTGAAGTAAAGAAGATTATTCTAGTGAAACCAACTCTACACATGCAAAACAGCAGCCTGTCTCTAGTGGAGCCAGCACTCCAATACACTGCTAGCAAGCAGTCCTTATCAAAAGTACCAAGTCAAGCACTGCCACATACAAGGAATGCAGATGGTCACATGGCAATGCTGACCCCAGCACATAGAACTCCCAACAAACTAAATGCTATGGTGTCTGAGAACTCGCTGGAAAAACTAAAGGCAAAGATGGTTGCACTCAAAAAACAACACATAGTTGATGCCCAAGGGATCAAAGGTCTTGCAATGTGGCTCAAGGCACAGAACTCTGATTCTCCCATTGGCCAAAAGGGACAAAATGACCTTCTCCCTACAGACTGGAATAAGGGAAATAAACTGGTACCAGCACCTGGAAAAGGCAAACCTATTGCACCTTTTCCAAGCAATCACCATAAGGTGAAAAGGGGAGTGGCTGACAGAGCCCTGTCGGAATCCTCCTGTGACTTTGAGAGAGACTTGTGTGGCTGGGAGCAGAGCAGAGATGATGATTTTGACTGGATACTAAGCAAAGAAAGAAGACTCCCTGCTAAACCTACTGGTGATGGCAACATCTCCCAAACACACTGCAGTCCCTCTGGAAGTAAGTGTGTGTTCTGGCATATCCTTGAAGTGACACTTCTCCAATCTTTTTTGGAGATGGTAAAGGGGTCCTCAAACACTGAGGGGTGGGCTTGATCCATAGCTGATCTACTCAACACTTCTAGCAATCTATCTTGTCCCAGTCACCGTTTCTTAACTAGCTCTGGAATCTTATTGGTGTCCTCCTGAGGAGGTGAACTTGCTTCCCACCCCCTTCAACTGTCCTGCTGACCCAGCACTGCTTGCTAGAATGGTACTGTCTCCCAAAGAGGATGTCATGCAAGATTCTGCACTGGGAGGTATTAAGTGTACAGAGTGACAGGAAGTTGTGGAAAGTGGAAACACTTCACTGGTGCCCCAGCCTGAGATCTCTAGTATTTGGGTACCAGGCCAAGGTTTAATGCATAGCACCTGGTACAATACTACCTAATGCTGTGTAGGGTAGGGGTGTGCATTTTGTTTTCATTATAACAAAAATGAAATGGATTTATTCGTGCTCATTCTTGAAAAACAATTTTTTTTGGCAGTAACTTCATTGTCTGATCTTGAGGAAATGTGGTAGGCTTGTACCCCCAATGGAGGGCATTGTGTGCCAAATTTCAGAAAGATTGGATAAAGGAATCGGATTTTATAAACGGCTGTAATTTGGTGGTGGGTTTTTTACAAAAAAACAGCATACACATTCCAGTCTGTAATGTTGGTCTCCCATCTAATTTGGATGTAACCTGGCAATACCTCTCCCCAATATTACTCTGCCAGATTTAAGAAGGATTGGATAAAGGATACCTGTTATAAGCAATTTACTTGTAAATGCATTTCCAGCTTTAACATCTTTGTATTCCATTCATTTTACATGACATCTGGCAAGATTGTATCTTGGATCTTCAGGATTATCTCTGCCAAATTGTAGAAAGATTTGATAACGGGTCCAAATTGTATAAGCAATTGAAGTTTCCCTCTTTTGTTCAGGAAAATGGCACATGCAGTGCCATTCAGAGACGGGCATGGCGGGGGGGGGGGGAGAGAGACTATAGAAGGGAATGGGAGCAGACTGACAGACTTAGTAATAGGCCAATTACTGTATGCTTCCACCTTTACAGGCGGACCATCAGCGGTGGCCTTAAGGTGGGCATAGAGGGTAGATATAAGCTGCTGTTCTTTGGGCATGCTCTTATTCTGTGGTTCTGGCTTTGGTCCATGTTTTTCTTTGACTTTGCTGGCAGGCTGTTTGTGTGAGTGTGCTAGAGCTCACTGCAAGAGTTCAGCTAGCTACATAAATCCAATCCCAATACACCTGGGGTGCTACCCAACAGCCTCATGCCCCCTCCTGAGGTGTTCTCTGCAAGTTGACAGACACCCCCATGTACCTGGGGCACCCACCTAGACTGAAGCCTGTGCCAAACAGATGACTGATCCTTCCTCTGGCCAATTGGCTTGACATTTCAAAGACACCCTGGCTGGGACAGATGTGATTGCCTCTTAGCGCATGCTTCCAGCTTTCCAGGACCAATCCTGGGTGACCTGAGGCAGGCATAGAAGGAATGTAACTAGGACTTCAGGCAGCAGGGCAGGGGGGAGCATCCCAGAAATTGGGAGACATGGTTCACAAATCCAGGTGGGCCAATTGTCATTACCATCTCATCCTGCAGCACTGACAAGACATAACAAAATCCCTTATTGGCTCTTTCCTAAGCAGATGCTTCCAACTTTCCAGTAACAAGTATGGGAAAGGGGCTGTGGTGGTCACAGAACATATCCGTGATATGTCTGCTGGCCCATTGGCATCACAAACACAACTTGTACCACAGTGACAAACATAAAATAATCCCTGGCATAGGCTCATACTCTCCAGATGCTACCCAGGCATATAACTTTGGGACCCTTTATCAGATCCTTTTGGTATTTGGCAGAGATGCTCCTAAAGGTATGAGAAGCCTTACAAATTCCATGTAAACTAGCTGGAATACAAAGACGTTACATCTGAAAATGCATTTAAAAGTATATCGCTTATAACATTGGTACTCTTTAGCCAATTCTTCTTGAAATTTGGCAGGGACAGTACCCTTGGGGAGGGGTATAATCCTACCATGTTTCATCCAAATCTGATGGAAGAGAGACATTACAGCCAGAAATGTGTACACAGAATCTTGTAAAACACATTTCAACTTCCTATAAAATCGGATCCCTTTACCAACTCATTCTGAAATTTGGTACACATAATTACCTCCATTGGGGGTACAAACTTGCCAGGGTGCATCAAAATTGGAGTAAAATTTAAAAAGATCCAACCAATAATGTGTTCCATTGAAACCAATGGAAATCAAAAACAAAAGTAAAAACAAAGACTAATGAAAATGAATGGCCATTTCAATAACAAATAAAATTAATAATGAAAGCCAGTTACTGTGCACATATCTAGTGTAGAGCTTTGGAACCTGTGTAGGTTTTGGCTGTTAAATGCCAACTCTTCCATGAACCCTGTTCCATCTTGCATGTGCAGATGTGACTATGCCTGCAGTCCTGAGTTGAAGAAACTTTGTTAATGGAGGGTGGAGTTTCCCTCATTAAAACTGGAGATGACTGGCCAACCTCTTTCCACAGGTAGCTACATTTCTCTGAAATCTCCTTCTTCCAAACAAGTCCCTGGACAGAAGGCCATCCTGATAAGTCCGGTCTTGGAAGGAATTAAATGCATCAAATTCTGGTACAGTCCAATGAACCTGGAGATGGGTAAGTGGCTTCTACGCAGTACTGGCTTATATGCCAAGCTGCCAACAGGAATGGGTAGCTTGCTTAGCAAGCAGTATTGGGTGAATAGCCAGTCCCAGATGGGTCTAGTTCCAATTAGACTTGGAACTAGGGTTTGCATCTACTTGGAAAGCAGTCTGCGTCTCAGAAGTCTCTAGATGTGAAAGAGCTCAAAGGTGGAAATCTTGAGCTACTTCATGGACTCAAAAGATTCTTAATCTTGAAGTAGGAAGATACTGGCTCTCCAAGCAGAGTGACTTTGTGCATACAGGCCTTCTGGGGAGGGGCTAGTACAATACTATGTTCAATTACTTTTTCACTAGGAACCATCAACATCTATATAAAACATCTGGTGTGCCCCAAGTGGCAAAGAGTCTGGTCTGCAAATGGACATCCAGGTGTGGCCTGGCACCCAGTGGCCATAACAGTCACCAAGCTGCAGAAGCTACAGGTGAGCACCTCTGCACTCTGACTAAATACACAACTCATCAAGGTTACACCTATTCGTGTCTAGAGGATGGCATGAGGAGACTACTCTGGTCTGGCCAGTGAGCTAAGATGAGAAGGTCGTCTTCTGGAAGGCTTAAGCCCAAGGGTAAATTCCAAAGCAGAATAGAACTCCTGGGCTCCATTGCCTAAGTATGTCCTGCAGGCAAGTCCAAGGAGGTGCCAAACCCCCTAATCCAGCTGCTAGAAATGGCAGCACTTCCAGTTGCTTCAAGTGTCTTGACTCTTAGGGCTCATGAAAGCCTAGCAACACTAAACAGTAAAATCTCCTCTCTCTGCAGGTCCTTGTGGAAGGAGTTGTTGGCCCAGGAGCAGGGAGCAATGCTGGGATTGATGACTTGCTTATCTGTGGGAACAAGTGCCAGAAAAGCTGTAAAAGGCAAACTTTCTTGTGCAAAGAGTAAAATGAGAAACCAAAAATAAACACTTCATAAAATGCTACCTAGTCTTGTAATCTGGCATCTGATTTAAATCATGTCTAAATTTGGGGTTATGTCATAGCTGGTACTAAAATAATATGGAGACTGAAACATGGGGTAACTGGAGTAAGCTGTCTTTTTTTAAAAAAAAAAAAAAAATTTAAAGCACCAAGGTGACACTGCACTGATAACCAGGAGGCATCTGTGTCAGTTGTACTGGGGGAAGAGGTTGTAGTAACTTTCTTCTACCTGCTCTCTAGGGCAGAGGTATATTGCTAGCTCTTGTTGTTGGGACAGGGAGAATTTCTAAGGGAAGAAAGGAACCTCTACACAGCCATGGAAGATGTCTACCTCCCCAAACTGCAGTTTAAGACACTTGACAAAGAACGCATGAAAAGTCTGCAGCAAAACCTGAGCCAGAACAAAGGTCTCAACCTCTAGCTTACTAACAGGACAAGTTTAAAGTGCTGGGTAGGTGAACTTTGAGAAGTGACACCGCAGAGTGCGTTTCTGGTTGTGTCAGGGATGTCCTAAGGCAGTGTTTCTCCCCCACCACCTTGCTGTATTCCACACGACTTCATTTGGGCACTGGGCTGTCAGCTGGGGTCAAGAGCTTTTCCCAAATGAAGGCATTTTGGAAAATGTCTTCCTGCTGAAAGACTCTCATTGGTGAAGAGTATCCTATATAGGATGGACGAACAGAACCGACTTCAGAAGTTCGGTTCGGTTGACCAAACTGTTCGAGTTCAGTCTGCATTCCGAACAAAGGTTGGAAATTCAAACCCCATTGACCTAAATCGAATTTTATCTTTTAGGGATGGGCAAACAGCCGGGTTTGGAAATTCGGTGGGGTTTCCTCGACCAAACTGTTGGGTTCGCCCATCCCTAGCGAAGAGGGTTGTCCTACTATTTGAATATTGGTCCTCCTGGTAGGGTTTCAAGTACTACTTCCTAGTGCTTAAATGGGTTCTGTACTCTTAAAGTAAGCTGTGCCTCCTCTGTGTGGATAGTTGGGGTGAATTCCTCAACTCTCTACACCACACTACTTCAGCCCTCCCATTTCTGTATACTCATCAGGAGTAGAAGCCTGTGCCATGAGAGAATATTTAACACCTGTCTCAACACAGTGTGAGACCTTGGCCTCTTAGCTTAATTAGCATCTATTACAGAAGACCATTCTTGCTAGCTGACAATCTTCCACCTCTGACTCGGAGCTTTAGGGTTACTGTAGAGTGGTGGAATTTTAGTATCCTTCTGAAGGATAAATGAAATGGCCACAGTGTGCTCAAATTCCCTTTCCCCTCTCATTTATAATAAACCTGGGATTGTGCCTTCTCAGTCTGCATATGGTGATTGTTAGCATCCTAATCTTCCTGGTAAGTCGGCTTCTGCCATTTCAGTAGTGTCCCTCTTCTTGGAGACTGGTTCCCCAGTTGCGAAGTGGGCAGGTTTAGGGCAGGGAAAAAGTGTAAATCCTAATCAGGTGCTGGTGGGAGGAGAATCAGTCTGCCGGACTTCTACTCTGACTCCATAGAACACAAACCCTAACAAAGCTGCTTCTGAGAGAGCCCAACTCTCTTTTCCTAATTGGTGTTCCATGTTGGGTAACAGAGGGTCACAAGTGTCCCATACCTTCCAGGTTTCTATATAGGTTTCTCATGGCTTAAGGGTATGAAAGTAGCTTGTGGATTTGGCTGTAGAGCAGGTCAATCTTCTGTGGTTAAAATCAATGGGGGGTTTGCTATTGACTAGTGGCAGACCATCACAGGGTGTTTTCAAATGTGATGGTGCTTAGGTGACACCAGAGATTGTAGTGTCTCCAAATTGTATCAGGATGTTTCAGGGGGGTGTAATCATTGTTGCATGTTTAGTCCAATCTTGCTCAAAGCATCACCACTTCAAGTTAAAATGTGAGCTTTTCCAAAAACATTGTTTCACATCTAAGCAAAGGAATAAAGCGTCTCTTTATCCCAGTCCCAAACTGAACCCATAACAGTTAGGCCTTTTGAGCATTGCTATGCACCTCAGCAGCAGCAGTGCTACTATGCCTGTTTTTTTAAACAGGACATGCCCACACAGGCCCCCCATCACCTGTCTGAAGACAGCATGGGTGGGTGGGTGTGCCTGTGACCCATGCATGTAGCATCTGGGGGAAATGCAGGATGCTACATGTGGTGGCAGGAGTAGGTGGCGTGTGTGAGTGGGAGTGCACACCCATTTCTATCATTGGAAAGTACTGCAGCACCATGCTGAACCACCCAGTTTGGAGGTGGCATGATGCATTGACTAGCATCCATCCTACTATTGAGGTCTTGAACTTCCTGTATATCTCAATTTCTGCAGCAATGACAACCTCATCATTGACTAGACTACTTGCAATGATTGGGAAGTCAACCCAAGCTGATTCAACACTTAATTTTTTCGCAGGCTAGTTGTTGCACGTTCACTTTATTAGTTGATGTCCAGAACCTACCTGTCTGGATGAGAATGTGTATATCAGGATTGATACATTCTAGCTCAACCGTGCCAGTGTTGGATGTTCTACAAACGCTCTCTGGTAACTTGACTAAAAGTTCTACATAGCTATCCAAGACAATGTGCATCACTTGTGGATGATGCACTATAAGCTTCTGACCACTGTGGGTGTTCTCAAATGTGATGATGGTCTGCACTGCCATGCTTTGGGCGGGGTGTGGGGGGGGGGAGAATGGCATGGGATAGATCCTGCCTGCGGTGGCTAGCATGGGCTGTGACTTAGGAAAGTCTTTTAGTTGCAGCCTGCACTAGCCTCCACCACAGCCCCAATCTAACTACCCAACATGGCATAAAGCAAGCTTTACTGAATCCAGTCTGGAGTCTCCATCAGTTCCATGTGCCTTGGCAGCCCATCAGGTCACTGATTGCAGCATGGTGGCGAGGCTGGTCAGATATAAATTTGTGCATCTCCACCGCAGCCTGGCCCCTATCAGGTTGTTGGAAATACATTCCTTAGTTACATCTCCCCTAAGTACCTTATCCTGTTTGCTAGAAACAGCAGGAGTAGACGGTCACATCAGGGGACCCCTCCTCCATCCACTTAGTTCTACTCCTGCTAGGACCTGATTGATTAATCTCCTCTCCCCAGGATGTTTCTTATCCCTTTGTGTCTGAGAGCTATTCAGAGAGCTTCTGCTACTTCCCTCCTCAACACACCTAGTCTTAGGACTTAGCATAGATGTAGGCCTTCCCTATCCTACATGTATTTCTTAATAAAGCTACTTAACCTTAAGTAAGCTTCCTGCCTGCTTATTAATTAGCTACTCACACTCCTCTGTAAACTCTGCATTGGGCTAATCAATGCAATGATCTCTCAGTCCTTGCATTCCAACACACATTGGGGGGCCTGGCACGATCCCAGCTGCACTGGCAGCCTGTCTCCAGAGGGGGTAAGTCTCTGGTGTCACCCAAGCACCATCACATTTGAAAACATCCTGTGATTACTGTCTGACCAAAGTTTTTTGAGAGTTCATATGCAACATTCTAATTTGAGATATGAAATCGATGATGACCGTGGGTTTCAGTCAAGACACTGGTTCAGATAAGGTGTCTGTAGTGTTGATGTTTCTCAAATTCTGTAATCCATATCTTTCACCAGTTTTGTTGCAGCATCACCTACAAACAAAGGGTTTGATGGCAGTAGATCATGAAGCCAAAATGTCTTGAAGACACTCTCTTCCCCCTTCATGTGCAATTTCAATAGCTTCCTGTGCCTTGCTTGCATGGTATCTTTGCCGTTATTACTGGTGCAGTGTGTATTGAGTTTTTGAATAATCGAACCATGGGAGGCTAACTTTGCATATTCTGTCTGATAACATCTTTCAGAATGAATCTTTCAGTTCAGAAACATTTGTATATTTTGTGTGTTTGAACAATGACATTGAGGAACCATTCTGAGACACTTTGATCAACATATTGCTTTGTTACTAAGTTGTGGCGTCGCATTGGACCAATAACCTCGAAAGGATTTCCTTGGTCCAGCATGAACTGAAGGAGGTGTGTGACATTGGCATTAAACAGCTCTGCTTTCCTCCCTGTCAACTCATGATGGGGTGTTTCCATGTGATTCATCACTTTTAGTTCATTAGCTCTTTGCCAGGACCTTTATGGTACACAAGCTGCCATTCCAACACATAATTATTCTTTCTTGTTTAACCAATGATGATGCCTTTTTTGAGGTTTTCTGAGACCTTTGGATTGTCTGCTCCAGCTTCATGGCTACAAACACAGCATTAAATGTTCCTTCCTTGTCTCGAATAACAAAGTGGCTGTGGATGGACTTATGGAAGAGGTATGGGTATTCCACTTCAAGCTCCTTCTTTCCAAGTACCAGGAACCATGACACTTACACAGTGAAACTCTCAAAACATAGAGCAGTGATTTGAAATGTTTGTACATGCAGCTCCCAATTCCCTTCATGGGCAGATGTCACAAGGTTTTTCACAAAAACCACAATAAACAGAAAAATACTTGCACATTTCAGAGCTGTCACTGCATTCTTCAATGAGCTCTTCAAATTTTGTTTTCAGTCTTCCACTTTTCTGCAGTAACTGTTGAAACAATACTTGACTTTTTTCATCTCTTTATTGCATTATGTCTGAGCTCTGTGATTCCTGAAATTCCTGGCCTCCTTGACTTGAAAAAATAAATATTTTTGCCACCAAAATGAGCTTTCTATGTGCACTATTTCTCAAACTATTTCATATCTGCATTTGCGTGTCTGCTAACTTGGAAAATGGTAGCTATACAATTAATGCAACAGAATGAGCGTATCTACCCAAGTCAGTTTTGTCGCTAACTGGTCCTGAAATGCATAAAACTTTCCAATTCTCTGTACAACTACTTTTTTACAGGGCTGTAGCGTGGATCCTAGACTATTAGTCATTTGGGTAGAAGTATCTCGGTGTTTGTGTACAAGTGTCAGGAAAAGCTAGGAATGAGTTCAGATCCTCAGGTTTACAGAACCTGTCTGATATCAAATTTTAAAATAAGCAAGTTTACAGCAGTTCTAGCACCCAACCATGCACCCTCTATCGTTGTGGCATTAAAATGTATTTCTAATTTATTATTTCTAAAAGTCTTTTTCTCTCCTGCTGCTGCATAAAGGAGCTGCAGCTAGAACAAAGGAAACAAGTCGCTGCTGATACATGGAAAGTAAGACATGGTAGCTGGGTGTGGCTACCATTTGTAGGTTTTGTGGGTATGAAAATATATTTGTTGCACAACTTTTAAGTGAGTTGTAGAATTATGTGAATAGCACTAGGGATGATAGGAAGAGGAGGGAGTTCTGGGGTTATGGAGACAAGGTGACAGGTAGGTGTAGGGGTGGGGGATCAATTTGGGGCAGTGGGGGGATCATAGGTAGGAGTGGGAGATGGGGCTCAGTGAGGGTGGAGATATTTTGCTTGGGGGCAGGAGGCCAGGTCAGGGGGGGCTGGCAGGGGTTGGGGGGCAGCAGGTCAGGGCTTGCAGGGGTTGGGGGGCAGCAGGTCAGGGCTGGTGGGGGGGCAGGTCAGAGCTTGTGGGGGTTGGTTACTGCCTGAAAATTTATTTTTCATATTTATATCCCACTTCTCGCCCAAGCAACTTGAGGTGACTTACAGTAAAAACAATATATCAAATAATAAATAGATACAATCTAAAAACTATAAATATAAACAAAATATAGTTAAAACATCAAAAGTTGGTTTAACAAAAATACTTCCACCCACTCTTGCCTGTAGGGAGCCGCCTAAAACACAGGACTTCCAACAGGGTCCTTCTGGATAACCGCAGGCGCCACCCAGGGAGCGAGGCACTTTTTCAGATAAGCAGGACCTAGACGTTAAGGGCTTTAAAGGTTAAAACTAGCACCTTGAATCAGGTCCAGAAGACAATAGGCAACCCGCACAGAGCTTGAAGTACTGGTGTAATGTGCTTTCTGTGGCCCATGCGAGGCAAGAGATGGGCTGCCATATTTTGTGCCAGCTGCAGCTTCTGAACTGTTACAAGGGCAGCCCAACGTAGAACGCATTGTAATAGTTCAGTGTCAAGGTGACGAATGCATGGATGAGGGGGATGAAGTCTAAGTCTGAGACATAAGGGTGGAGTCTTCTCAGCAGATGTAATTGGCAAAAGGTGCACCTGGCCAAAGCTCACCCCTGAGAATCCAAGCAGAGCTATCAGTCCAAGCGCATCCCCAGGCTCCGCACAGATGGAGTCAATGGATGTCAAACACTCAATAACAGGGGTATTCGCCTGTTCACTGACACGCACCCCCACATCATCATCTCCTTATCAAGATTGAGTTTCAACCTCATCCAGTCCCCCACAGCAGCCAGACACTGGGACAGCACAGCAAGGAGACAATAGGGCCTGGGGCTGTCAGCAGGGAGTGAGGGGGCCCAGTTGAGCCTGGACTCTGAGGGGAACCTTGGCAAGTGACCTTAGCACCATTAGCAAACTTTCAGAGCGGAAGGGAGCAGGGGCAGCATAACACCCACACCCACTCTGGAAACTTTCTAGCGATGCTCAGGCTGTTTGCAAAAGGCCCTGCTAAGATGGATGTTTTCAGAGCAGTCGGGGGTAGGGTGCTGGTTCCACCTCCATCCCCTCTTGAAACTTCCTTCATGGAGGGGGAGGGGGTGGGGCTGGGGTAGGGGTAGTGCTAGTGCTGTCTGCACAGTAAACCCTGCACTCTACCCTGAGGACTCCACGTGCTTGCCCTTGGGGGTGTGGAGCAGAATTGTGACATGAGCCTGGACTACTGAAGCCTTGCTTCGCCATTCTTCCTGATAGCAAACCACTCCTTTTCCCTTGATTATTGGCCATGTGTTAAGTCCTCTCTCAACAGAATAAACTCTGCTTTTCAACCACCTGACCATTTTTAGAGTTATTGTGGGGATAATAATGAACAACTTTGTATCATCCCAGAGGTTTTAGCACACACCATACTGGATATGACTTGTTTAGCTGGGTTTCCTGGAGTTGGGTGCTCTGAGGATTGTTGAAAGAACCAAAGCAGTTGCCTTTCCTATGAGCAGGAATCTGTGTTTTCCCCACT
>QEPC01009128.1:2159095-2182298 GCA_003113815.1 Sphenodon punctatus | reverse complement strand
GGGCCCCAGGACAGGGGCGGTCCAGGGTCATCACCGGCTGCCCCTCAATTCCTTCCTCGGGTCACGGAAGGAAGGGCCTCTTGATCCGGCCGGGGGCGGCCCGACAGGTGTGACATTGCAGCAGCTATAGTTAATGTTGTTGCGGTACTGAGAGACATCAGACCGCCTTTAGTTTACTTACCCAAGTTATAAGTTAGACGTAGGTTTGGCAGGACCGGAGGGGTATAGCCCCCTCCCCCCCGACAGGCTAATAAAATTGGTGCGGCCTTATTTTAATCCACAAAAACGGTGTCACGTGTCTTCTTTCAGGGTGGGGGAACAACAGTATGTCTGACTGTCTGACTGTGTAAGAGTGAAAGGGTGTGGGGGGGTGATAGAGAGAGAATTTGCCTGTGTGAGTAAGAGAGAGAGAGACAGAGAGAGGAGGATACACCCAGACACACACCCACCCCCGCCCCTATGCCCTTTATTTATTTATCATATTTAGTTATTTAATTTATCATTCATTTATTATCATGTCACCTAAGAAAATTTTGTACAACCCCTTAAATCTGTCCTTTTGCTCTGGGTGCAGGTTTGAGTGTAAACGCCAGACTCCTCCTGCGCTGGGGCTAGCATCACTGTTGAAAAGAGTTTTCTCTGTGTGTCACAACCCTGGAGGATTCCCTGCCAGGGGGAACAAGGAGATAGGTTCCCAACCCCTGCTCAAACCAGGGAACCCTCCCAAAAGCAATGAAATTATCCCAAACAAAAAACCATATGGTTTAAAAAAACATTAAAGGCAGGACCATTTCCAAAACAAAAAACTTTCCTCTTCAAAAGCATTTCACAAAATACATTTTACCCTAACTTAAACTCCAAAAAATATGAAAATTAATTACAATTGCAATTCAAAAAACATTTAACAACATACATTACAACAAAAATTAAACGCCAAAAAACATTAACACAACATATGTACTTTATTACAGGTCATTCAATTATTTTCATGTCACCTATGAAATTTTTTTTAATGTCTTAACTCTGTCCTTTTGTACAGAATTCCATCATATGTCATTTAATTGTATAAAGTTGTATGAACTTTTATTGTCAGAATTTCTTTGTATAAAATTTATACAATTTCTATACATGTCAAAGGACAGAGTTAAGGCATTTTGAAAAATTTTCATAGGTGACATGAAAATAATTTATTCACCTGTAACGAATAAATACATATGTTTTGTGTTAGTGTTAATGTTACGTTATTGTCATGGGGAAGGGGGAATCTTCCCCAGGGGGAAATGGGAAGGGATAGTAGGGGAAGGGTAGTGCCTCTTGAGGGCAGTTGAGACAATGACAACTCTGACCATGCTCGGGGGTTCAGTTGTGGAGACAGCATGCCTGTCAAGATAGAATGGTGGCCTTTGAAATCTACAAGAGATTGCAGGCCTCTATCATCATAGGGCACCGAGCAGATGGTACTCGAGTGCCCACTTTTGTCTTGCACTTGACACAGAATCACAAACAAACACACCACTGGGAACAGGGAAATTGTGTGTGGGAAGTGAGGAGGGGAAGGAGCAGGACCCAGGTACCGCGGGATCGGGGCAAGGACCAGCCACGCTCACAGGGGAAGGGGAGAAACCCTGGAAGGGCGGGGGGCGCAACCACCCGCACAGGCACTCACTCTTTCACTTGCGGATTCACGCTCAGGGATCGTAGAAGGAACACACAGTCACCACACACCGAGACTCTGTTCCGCACGCACTCATCATTCTCCCAGGGAAGGGCGGAAGGAATAAGGGTTCAGGAAGGATTCAAGGCTCTAGACTCGATACAACGCTCTCACCACAGGGGGCCAGTTTCTCTGATCACCAGCGCTGTGTGCTTCACAGCGCCGGCATTTATACTGTCAACCACGCTCCATCGGCGCACCTGCAGGCACAGGGAGTGGCGCAATGTCGTTGGCCCCGCCCCTGCGCTCTGCGGCGCCGCAGAGGGGAGTCCCGGCATGTTGCGCTGTTGTGCTGCCCGGTGGGGATCCCCTGGAGCACCCGACCCGTCCAGGGCATCTGCCAAGGTGAGCGGGGCCGTGGAAGTCCCCGGGGGCATGGACCTCTGACGGCTCANGACCCGTCCGGGGCATCTGCCAAGGTGAGCGGGGCCGTGGAAGTCCCCGGGGGCATGGACCTCTGACGGCTCAATGTCCCCCGACATCGAGAGCCCCGGTGGTGGGACACAGGTGCGATCCTGACAGTTATGCAATATAGATAATGAAATGCAACTAAATTTCCATGCTTTTTGGTATTTAATTTTTGTTGTAAAGTATGTTGTTAAATGTTTTTTTAATTACAATTGTAATTCATTTTCATGATTTTTTGGAGTTTGTTAGGGTAAAAGGTATTTTGTGAAATGTTGTTTAAGAAGAAAGTTTTTTGTTTTGGAAATGGTCCTGCCTTTGATGTTTTTTTAAACCGTACAGTTTCTTGTTTGGGATAACCTAATCCCTGGTTCTTGGTGTGCTGCCCAGCCCAGGCTGCTTTGTGAGAGGGGGTTGCTGAAAACTGCATCCAAGGTGTAGGAGGAAAACTTTTTTGTGGGGTGGAGCAGGTTGGCCAATTGTAAAATAACTGAAGTCAGGTAGAGCTGAAGTGAATATGCAATTTTATATTTGCAAATACAATTTGGATATCCATTACCAGAAGAGAATATCCGCTTTCGTATTTGCTTCTATTGTAATATTTGTTCTGCATTGCTAGCAGGGCAAACAGGGCAGCTGTCCTGGGCCTGACCCTTCCGAGAAGTCTTGCATTGCTGCCACTGGCCTCTTTTCCCTGATCCTCCTGTCAAGGCTACAGCTGAAGACCTCCCCCCATTCATCACTTCTGCTGCCGCCTCCCACCTGGCTGTTGGTGCCACAAGAGCCACCACTGACAGCAGTGGAGGAATGGAAGGGGGGGGGGGCTGGAAGCAGTGTAGGCGGCAGGACATGCATTTTACTTTTGCCTCAGGTCTTGCACATTCTAAGACCAGACCTACCTGCTAGGCCTCTGTCCTGCCCTGTAACAGCAAGGGGCTTCCCACGTCAAGAAGGAGAGGAAACCAAGTTCCCTTACATTGTCAAAACAAGGGGGTCTTTTGCTCCTGCTTCCAAGAGGGAAGCAGTTTGTTTTTGTTTGTGAGGCTGGTTTTCAGGGGGAGTAAGAGGAGGCAATTACCTACCACTCCGATCTGGGAAGGATAATTGCTTTTCTTGGGGCTGTCAAGGGAGACAATTTGAGTGAGGGAGATTTAACTAAAGAGAGCGCTGGGTGTTTTAAGTTCTGTTCAAACACGAAGTGCAGGAGTGGGGAGACACTCCAGAAAACAAATTGCAGGCGAGGGAATCTCCCACCTAGCAATTCTCTGCTTTAAAAGGAAGAGCAGTGGGGTGGGAGGGAGAAGGAAGAGCAAGAGGAAGAAAGCTCCTGAAAGAAGCAATTTGAGCAATTTCCATAGCATTTGAGAGGTGCCTTGTTTCCCTTGGGTTCTGGCTGCAACAACGTGCAGCAAGCTGGAAATAATAGCCTTACTATAGGAGCAAGGGCAGAAGCCCTGCCCTGCCCTGCCCTGCTTGCATCATACCATAGGTCAACAGTTCTCAGACTTTTTAAACCATGACCCCCGCCCCCCAGGGCCAACCCCGTGGCGGGCAGGACCTGGGGTTGGGATGGGGCTGGTTTAGAGCCGTGGGTGGGGGTGGTTAAGGTCCAGGTGGGTGTCAGAGTTTCTGCTGCACCTCTGCCTCTTCTCACACAGGACTCTTGGGGCGCTTTTAAACGAGCACTCGCAAGGTAGTGAGACTGCCGTCTCACTACCTTGAAAGACAGATCGCTGATGCAGATGTGAGGGGGAAGGATTGCAGGGCCGGTGTGACGGGCGAAAGACGCGGCTGCAAACCGCGGGAAGCATTTAAACAAACAGGAAGCAAGGCAGCTGTTTAAAGGATCAGCTGCAAATTTTGTCTCGTTTAAAAGCGCCCTTGGCTTTATGTGGTGGGCATGCCAGCCCTGGCCAGAACCACCACCTGGCTGGCACTTGCTCTAGGAGCTCTTCCTCGCTGCTGAGGAAGGATCCCACAGGGAAACTACCACTCATCCCTCCTCACCCCCCGCCACAGCACAGTGTGATAGATCTGGCCCAGACTGGTCTGGAGGCTGAGTGCCCCACACAGGAGGAGGTGGAGGTGCAGCAGCTGCGCCACCATTGCCCCCACCCTGGAATCCTGCTCTGCTGCCACAGCCACCACCATTACTACTGCCTCCACCAAGGCTCCACGGCAGGAGGTCAGAGGCTCCTTGGGCCAGTGTTGGGAGCCTGGCAGTGGGAGCTTTAAAGGCAGTGGTGCAGCAGGATTCTGGGGTGGGGGAAACTGCACTGCTGCTGCACTTCCATCTCTTCCTATAAGGGACACTTGGGTCCAAAGCAGGGGCTTGCTGCCTCAGGCCTTCTCAGGAGGGCCCCGCAGCAAACTGCTGCCCCAGGCTGAGAGTCCTATGCAGAAAAGAGCACCACAGGAACTGCCCAGCCTGGGGCCCCAGAACACTGCTTCTGATGCTATCAGAGCTGGCTTTGCCCCAATATCCCCCGAAAAGAAGATACACACACATTGTATGGGATTTTAAAGGCCGCACTCTTTATTTCTGGATGTTAGGTCAGGGAGGGGGCATTCCTCCTCCTGGGTCCAGCCTGTGCTATGTTTAACTATTAACTGTAACTACTAACTTGTGCAACCCGAGGTCCCTCAGTGCCGCAAAACTTCTGACAGCCATTAGGTCACTCTCACTCCAGCCGCCCGGCTGGTCGAGGAGGTATGGGACCTCTCATGACCGGAGTAAGAGGGAGGCAGCGGCCTCTCTCCTGGGCCTGGGTTGGAAGCTGGCAGCCCCTGCTCTAGCTCCGCCTGTGGCCCCGGCTCATAAGGAGATGACTTAATGAGCAGCTAATTCTATGACTTTATCATTAAATACCCTGGACCCCTGCAAGTGCAACAAATTATACTGCTGCACACATCCGCCTCTCCCTTTTGCCAATTGAATCTACCAAACGCTGTGAGGAAGGCAAAAAAACAACAGGCCCCATATGCCAATCAGGGCCTGGCAGAAAAAATTCCTTCCCGGCCCCCAATGAAGGGCAACCAGCCTAAAAAAGCACACAGTGTTATAGGGGAGGGTGGGTAGGTGCTTCTTCTCTGTTCCCCGTCTTCAGCGCAACTGCCTGTGATCAGCCGCACTCCCAAAATGGTGCCCTCCAGGTCTCGCCTCGCGAGAGCTGGTCCTCATGCTTGTCTGCCGGCGGCTGCCGCTTCTTCCAACTTTCTCCTTCCCGTGGGGGTGGGGCAAGCACCGCTCCCATGCACGCCGCCCCCTAATGTAACGGGGGGGGAGGGGGCGCAGGGAACAGGGATTCTGTGGGCCCTCCCACTCCCACCCACCAGGTTCAGGGCCATGTCTTTGACTGGCCCTGCTTAAAGCCATCCTTGATGCCCACATCTTCTTGTCTGTGGTGCGCACACAGACAGACATGCGCACAAACACACACACATCTTGCTCCCTCTCTCCCCACCTTTCTCTCTGGTTCTCCTCTTATCTCCCACTCCCCCTTGCTACCACATCATTTTGGAAATCTCCCCTAGCCCCTAGAGGCCCTGTAAATATCACAATTAATAATAATAATTATTATTATTTTATTATAAGTATTTGTATAGCGCCAGCTGTGTACCTGGCGCTTTACAGAACTATAAGCTAGACGCGGTTCCTGTCTACGGCTTATAATCTAATAGACACGGACAGGGGAGACAAAGAGAGAGGATATAGGGAGAGACAAGGGATAAATACATTCATGCGGATGTGAAGTCTCAGGTGCACGTGCTTGGCTTGGTTGCGGTTAGGCAGGAGTCTGCGGGGAGGGCAGACAGTAAATATTGAAAGGAAAGTTCTAATGGTCGGGAAACGTGGCGAGGAAGAGGTGGGTTTTGAGGAGGGATTTGAAGGTGCGGAGGGAGGGGGCAAGGCGGATGTGGGCAGGGAGGGAGTTCCAGGCATGGGGGGCAGCAAGGGACGAAGGCGGTCAGGGGAGACGCGGGAGAGCAAGGGAGGGGGCAGAGGAGGAGCATCCTTCCACTGAAACAAAGAGAGTCTCATCTTTCCAACGGTACCAGGCATTGATTTCTAGATGGGATACGTTAACAAATCTCTCGCCATGATTAGAAATGGGATCGTATTGTTCTGAAGAGCTACCTTCCATCTTTCCTAGATCAAACAAGTCTTGCTCTACTGGGTGTCCAAGATGTCCCCAAACCATTGGAAACGGCGCGTGCCTTACAGCTACTTCTCTCCATTTCTTTTCTACTGTATTTCCCCCTCCTATCTTACTCACTAACATGTCTGCCCTATTTTCTCACCTTTTCTTTCCCTCCTCCCCTTCTCCTCTTCCTGTCCATCTTTTTCTCCCTCTACTTTTCTCCTCCCAGCTTCTTCCTCCCCCCAACCGATCACCACTCTCTAACCTCCCCCATACATCCTTTNGAGGGGGAAGGATTGCAGGGCCGGTGTGACGGGCGAAAGACACGGCTGCAAACCGCGGGAAGCATTTAAACAAACAGGAAGCAAGGCAGCTGTTTAAAGGATCAGCTGCAAATTTTGTCTCGTTTAAAAGCGCCCTTGGCTTTATGTGGTGGGCATGCCAGCCCTGGCCAGAACCACCACCTGGCTGGCACTTGCTCTAGGAGCTCTTCCTCGCTGCTGAGGAAGGATCCCACAGGGAAACTACCACTCATCCCTCCTCACCCCCCGCCACAGCACAGTGTGATAGATCTGGCCCAGACTGGTCTGGAGGCTGAGTGCCCCACACAGGAGGAGGTGGAGGTGCAGCAGCTGCGCCACCATTGCCCCCACCCTGGAATCCTGCTCTGCTGCCACAGCCACCACCATTACTACTGCCTCCACCAAGGCTCCACGGCAGGAGGTCAGAGGCTCCTTGGGCCAGTGTTGGGAGCCTGGCAGTGGGAGCTTTAAAGGCAGTGGTGCAGCAGGATTCTGGGGTGGGGGAAACTGCACTGCTGCTGCACTTCCATCTCTTCCTATAAGGGACACTTGGGTCCAAAGCAGGGGCTTGCTGCCTCAGGCCTTCTCAGGAGGGCCCCGCAGCAAACTGCTGCCCCAGGCTGAGAGTCCTATGCAGAAAAGAGCACCACAGGAACTGCCCAGCCTGGGGCCCCAGAACACTGCTTCTGATGCTATCAGAGCTGGCTTTGCCCCAATATCCCCCGAAAAGAAGATACACACACATTGTATGGGATTTTAAAGGCCGCACTCTTTATTTCTGGATGTTAGGTCAGGGAGGGGGCATTCCTCCTCCTGGGTCCAGCCTGTGCTATGTTTAACTATTAACTGTAACTACTAACTTGTGCAACCCGAGGTCCCTCAGTGCCGCAAAACTTCTGACAGCCATTAGGTCACTCTCACTCCAGCCGCCCGGCTGGTCGAGGAGGTATGGGACCTCTCATGACCGGAGTAAGAGGGAGGCAGCGGCCTCTCTCCTGGGCCTGGGTTGGAAGCTGGCAGCCCCTGCTCTAGCTCCGCCTGTGGCCCCGGCTCATAAGGAGATGACTTAATGAGCAGCTAATTCTATGACTTTATCATTAAATACCCTGGACCCCTGCAAGTGCAACAAATTATACTGCTGCACACATCCGCCTCTCCCTTTTGCCAATTGAATCTACCAAACGCTGTGAGGAAGGCAAAAAAACAACAGGCCCCATATGCCAATCAGGGCCTGGCAGAAAAAATTCCTTCCCGGCCCCCAATGAAGGGCAACCAGCCTAAAAAAGCACACAGTGTTATAGGGGAGGGTGGGTAGGTGCTTCTTCTCTGTTCCCCGTCTTCAGCGCAACTGCCTGTGATCAGCCGCACTCCCAAAATGGTGCCCTCCAGGTCTCGCCTCGCGAGAGCTGGTCCTCATGCTTGTCTGCCGGCGGCTGCCGCTTCTTCCAACTTTCTCCTTCCCGTGGGGGTGGGGCAAGCACCGCTCCCATGCACGCCGCCCCCTAATGTAACGGGGGGGGAGGGGGCGCAGGGAACAGGGATTCTGTGGGCCCTCCCACTCCCACCCACCAGGTTCAGGGCCATGTCTTTGACTGGCCCTGCTTAAAGCCATCCTTGATGCCCACATCTTCTTGTCTGTGGTGCGCACACAGACAGACATGCGCACAAACACACACACATCTTGCTCCCTCTCTCCCCACCTTTCTCTCTGGTTCTCCTCTTATCTCCCACTCCCCCTTGCTACCACATCATTTTGGAAATCTCCCCTAGCCCCTAGAGGCCCTGTAAATATCACAATTAATAATAATAATTATTATTATTTTATTATAAGTATTTGTATAGCGCCAGCTGTGTACCTGGCGCTTTACAGAACTATAAGCTAGACGCGGTTCCTGTCTACGGCTTATAATCTAATAGACACGGACAGGGGAGACAAAGAGAGAGGATATAGGGAGAGACAAGGGATAAATACATTCATGCGGATGTGAAGTCTCAGGTGCACGTGCTTGGCTTGGTTGCGGTTAGGCAGGAGTCTGCGGGGAGGGCAGACAGTAAATATTGAAAGGAAAGTTCTAATGGTCGGGAAACGTGGCGAGGAAGAGGTGGGTTTTGAGGAGGGATTTGAAGGTGCGGAGGGAGGGGGCAAGGCGGATGTGGGCAGGGAGGGAGTTCCAGGCATGGGGGGCAGCAAGGGACGAAGGCGGTCAGGGGAGACGCGGGAGAGCAAGGGAGGGGGCAGAGGAGGAGCATCCTTCCACTGAAACAAAGAGAGTCTCATCTTTCCAACGGTACCAGGCATTGATTTCTAGATGGGATACGTTAACAAATCTCTCGCCATGATTAGAAATGGGATCGTATTGTTCTGAAGAGCTACCTTCCATCTTTCCTAGATCAAACAAGTCTTGCTCTACTGGGTGTCCAAGATGTCCCCAAACCATTGGAAACGGCGCGTGCCTTACAGCTACTTCTCTCCATTTCTTTTCTACTGTATTTCCCCCTCCTATCTTACTCACTAACATGTCTGCCCTATTTTCTCACCTTTTCTTTCCCTCCTCCCCTTCTCCTCTTCCTGTCCATCTTTTTCTCCCTCTACTTTTCTCCTCCCAGCTTCTTCCTCCCCCCAACCGATCACCACTCTCTAACCTCCCCCATACATCCTTTTCTCCCTTGGCTACCTTCTCTCCTTGCTCCCCTTCCACTCCTCCTGTCTCTAGCCTTCCTCGATGCTCCCCTTCTCCCAATCTTATCCCTATTCCTTGCCTCCCCCCTCATCAACTACCATTTTTCTGCTCCCTCTGGAACTGTCGCTCATCTATCAGTAAAGCTCCCTATATCCATGATCTTTTCCTCTCTCGCTCCCTCCAGCTCCTTGCCCTTACTGAAACTTGGATCACTCCCTCGGACTCTGTCACGCCTGCTACCCTCTCCTGTGGGGGTCTCTCCTTCTCTCACCAACCCCGCCCTGAAGGACGGGGTGGTGGGGTGGGCCTCCTTCTTGCTAAATCCTGTCAGTTCCAACCAATTTCTCCTCCCCCCTCTCTCTCCTTCCATACCTTTGAGGCTCACTCCGTGCGCCTCTACTCCCCCCTCCATCTACGTGTTGCTGTCATCTACCGTCCCCCTGGTCCTCTCTCTTCCTTTCTTTCTGACTTTGAGTCCTGGCTCACTTTCTTCCTCTCTGTTGATATCCCCACTCTCATCCTTGGTGACTTCAACATTCATGTTGATGACCCATCTCAGCCCTCAGTCTCTCGCTTCCTCTCCCTAGCCTCCTCCTTCAACCTCCACCTTTGGACCAACTCCCCCACCCATACTAATGGCCATTCTCTTGATCTTGTCCTCTCTAGAAACTGCTCTGTCGCTGATCTCTCCTTCGATCCTCATCCTATATCAGACCACTTCCTTGCCTCTTTCAACATTTCCCACTGTCCCCCCTCCTCTTCCCCTTCTCTACGCCCCTTCCGTGACCTTCAAGCTATTGATCCCCTGGACTTTGCCTCCTCTCTCTCTCCCCTTCTTCCTACAGTCTTCTCTTCCTCCTCCCCTGACTCCGCTGTCTCTGCTCTCAACGCCTCTCTCTCCTCCACACTTGACTCCCATGCCCCTCTCTCTTCCCGCCCTGCCTTCTCCCACAACCCCCGTCCTTGGCTCACCCCTAGTATCCGCCACCTCCGTTCTTGCACTCGTGCTGCTGAACGACTCTGGCGCAAATCCCATTCTCACGCTGACTTCCTTCACTTCAAATTCTGTCTCTCCACCCTTACTTCTGCTATCTCCCTTGCTAGACAACACTACTATGCCTCCCGCATTGAGTCCTGTTCTCGGGACCCTCGCCGCCTGTTCTCTACCTTTGACTCCCTCCTCAAGCCTCCCTGTCCTCCCCCTCCTTCTTCCCTTTCTGCTCAGGATCTTGCCTCCTTCTTCACCTCCAAGATAGACAAGATCCGCCTCGACATCGCTTCCCACTCCTCTCTTCCCACTCCCACCCCTCTCCCTCCTCCCCCTCCTTCTCTCATGTCCTCCTTCTCCCCTGCCTCCCTTAAGGAAATCTCCTCTCTGCTCTCCTCCTCCAACCCTTCCACTTGCCCCCTTGATCCCATTCCTTCCCGCCTCCTCACCTCCATTACTCCCACTGTCGCCCCTTCCTTCCTGCACATCATCAACCTCTCCCTCTCTACTGGCTCTTTCCCTTCTGCCTTCAAACATGCCACAGTCTCTCCTATTCTCAAAAAGTCCACTCTTGACCCCTCTGACCCTTCTAGCTATCGTCCTGTCTCACTCCTTCCTTTTGCTTCCAAGCTGCTTGAACGTGTTGTCTACTCCCGCTGCCTTGACTTCCTATCCTCCAACTCCTCCCTTGACCCCCTCCAATCTGGCTTCCGCCCCCTTCATTCTACTGAAACTGCTCTCGCTAAGATCACCAACGATCTTCTGGTGGCTAAATCTAAACGTCTCTATTCCATTCTTGTCCTCCTTGATCTCTCTGCTGCCTTCGATACTGTTGACCACTCACTCTTGCTGGATTCCCTTCACTCCCTTGGCTTTTGTGGCTCTGTCCATAACTGGTTCTCCTCCTACCTCTCTGACCGCTCCTTTAATGTGTCTCTCTCCAACTCCGCCTCCTCCTCCTTCCCCCTCTCAGTTGGTGTTCCTCAAGGCTCTGTTCTTGGCCCTCTCCTCTTCTCGATCTATACCTCATCCTTAGGCAAACTCATTGCCTCCCATGGCTTCCAATACCACCTCTATGCTGATGACACTCAACTCTATCTCTCTACTCCCTCTCTCTCTCCCTCTGTTCAAGCTCGTCTCATCAACTGTCTCTCTGACATCTCTACCTGGATGTCTCAACGTCAACTCAAACTCAACATGGCTAAAACTGAACTCCTTATCTTCCCCCCTCATCCTTCCTCTCCTTCCTCACTGTCAATAACTATTGATGGAGTCACCATCCTGCCTGTCCCCCAAGCCCGTAGCCTAGGCTTCATCTTTGACTCAGCCCTTTCTTTTAAACCCTACATTGACTCTGTTGCTAAATCCTGTCGCTTCTCCCTCCATAACATTGCTAAGATTCGCCCTTTTCTCTCTGTCTCGTCTGCCAAAACTCTTGTTCATGCTCTGGTCATCTCTCGCCTCGATTACTGTAACCTCCTTCTCACTGGCCTTCCCCGGTCTCACCTTTCTCCCCTCATCTCTGTCCAAAACTCTGCTGCCAGGGTCATCTACCTCGCCAGTCGCTTCGACCATGTGCAGCCCCTCCTCTCTTCGCTTCACTGGCTTCCCCTTCCTGAACGAATCCTGCACAAGCTCCTAGTCTTCACCTATAAAGCTCTTCACAACCTTGCTCCCCCCTACCTCTCTGCACTTATCGCCCTCCATACTCCAGCCCGTGCACTTCGCTCCTCCTCTGTCCCTTCTCTCACCCTTCCACGCCTTCCCTGCTCCCCTAAGCGCCTTCGTCCCTTCTCACTTGCTGCCCCCCATGCCTGGAACTCCCTCCCTGTCCACATCCGCCTTGCCCCCTCCCTTCATACCTTCAAATCTCTCCTTAAAACTCACCTCTTTCGCTCTGCTCTGTCTGACTCTTTATCCTGCTGAGCCACTATTCCTATACCTACGATCGGTTTACCCTTATCCTTGCAACATGGACCTGCCTGCTGTCATTCTCATCGTAACCAAGCCAAGTACGTGCACTTGAGACCTCGCATCTTCATGAATGTTAGACCCCTTGTCTCTCCCTCTGTTCCCCTTCCTAAGTCTCTCCCCCAGCTCCTGTCTCTCAGATTGTAAGCCCTAGGGGCAGGGACCGTGTCTATTTTATTACTTTGTAAAGTGCTAGGTACACTGCTGGCGCTATATAAATGTTTGTTAATAATAATAATAATAATAATAAATTGGATCTTTGTAACTTAGATAAGAAGACAACCCCTACCCCACGCTTCCAATGGCCTGATGAGCTGGCACCTAATAATTAGCACCATGTCTGCACTCCCAGTCCTGGAGGAATTCCAGCATGTCACACATGTATATTAGCAGCACCTTCCCACAAGCTGCACGTACCTGAGGGGCTGCGTTGCACAAAGTGTTCCTGCTTCCAGGAAGGCACTGAACAAGCAACTCCTGGGACAGCAGAGGGCGCTTCTGCTCCAGTTATTTGCAAAGTCACACCTTGCACAACCTTTAATCTTAAATACCACAACTTTTGCTGCTAGAGGAGCTGGTTAAGAGCATCACATTGCTGCTCCAGTCTGGAGAGAGAAGACAAACAATACCCCCGAGTTCAACTTCTGGGAGCCCATTACAAAGCGTTATGAAGAAGGGCTGCAGGCAAAGCAAGGCCTGAAAGCAAATGGGCAATCTGGCCAAACATCTGGAGTCAATAAAAGCAACACAATCCCAGAGGGCTGCCACATCCAACAATGTCAGAAATAAGGGACACTCAGAACTGAGGGAAACTGAAATAAGGGACTTCCACTCTGTTCCACTGAGCTGTGGAGTTCAGAACAAGAGATGTCGATAAAGCTGTAAGTCTCTGAAATAAGGGATGATCCTTTTAAATAAGGGTCTCCTGGCAATCCTAGTCCTATGTGACAGCCTGGATGGGAAAGGGAACGAGGAGGACAAGAGCATGGATATGAGAAATATACACAGGGCTGCATTTTGCAGGAGGTGAGTGCAAAAGACTGCACCAGTCTCTTCATGTCTGCAAATTTGCAAATTAATTATCTCACTGGAAAGTAGCTACATTAGTCTGGAATCAGGCAGCGGAAAAGGCAGAATAACACCTTACACACTAACTGCCTTCGTCACCTTGAGGCTGGACTACTGCAATGTGCTCTACGTGGAGCTTCCCTTGTTCGTGGTTCGGAGGCTGCAGCTAGTGCAGAATGCGGCGGCTTGTCTCCTGTCGGGGACGGGTCGTCGGGAGCACATTACACCTGTATTCCGGACTCTGCACTGGTTGCCGATAGCGTGCCGAGCCAGGTTCAAGGTACTGGTAATGATCTATAAAGCCCTTCATGGTCTGGGCCCCTCGTACTTCAGGGATCGCCTCACCCTCCGCGCCTCAGAGCGGCTCCTGCGGTCAGCCGGGGGTGCCTTCTTGGAGGTCCCCCGTGTTAAGCGGGGGGCCACAATGGAGAGGGCATTCTCGGTGGTCGCGCCGCGCCTTTGGAACTCCCTTCCGGAGGAAGCTCGCCTGGCCCCAAGCCTGTTGTCATTCCGGCGGTGTTGTAAAACCTGGCTGTTCGCCCAGGCCTTTGGGGGGGGAAGGGGGGATAGGGTTCTGTTCATCGCCCCTACCCTACTCTGTATATTGTTTTAATGTTTTAAGTTGTATTCTTGGGGCCCTGTTTTAAAGTATTTAAATTGTTAATGTTTTTTAAATTGTTTTATATCTTATAATTGTTTTATTATGTTGGAAGCCGCCCTGAGCTGTTCTCAGGAGGGGCGGGATATAAATGTCAAAAATAAATAAATAAAAATAAATAACTGATGCTCCTTCTGTTGTCTTTTCATTGGAGGTTCTCTTCTTCCCCGGTAACTAAGCCAAACAGCTTCACCTGCAACTTCTCAACTCCATGAATTTATCCCTGTCTCTCCCTATGTTCTTCTCTACCTTGTTTCCTCTCCCTTACCCATCTTAGATTGTGAGGCCCATGATCTGTCTCCAGTTAATTATCAGTGCCAGGCACATTGCTTGTGCTATATAAATCAATCATCATCATCATCATCATAATTAATTAATTTTTCACACTCCTTTCATCTGACTAGCCCTACTCCTTTGTTCTCTTTGTAGGAATTATACCCAGCTCTCTCAGCCCCCCTTCTCCCTCCCATCTTTATTTATATGTCTCATTTTGCCAACCGATTTCACAGCATCTGATCAAGTCCTATGAAAGCTCATGCCTCCTTTTACCATTTAGGCTCTAAGGTGCTGTCCTGCCTCTTCTCTCTGAGAAAATATGAGTGAAATCTAGAAAAGACTAGAACTTTAAAAAGTAAGTTCTATCCCAGCAATCAGGGAGTCCCACCCTAATAGCCTCTGTGGATGAAACTGATTCCTCTGCATCAGCCCTGGGCACCAGTCGCCATCCTGTTTAAGTCTTTCATTAACCCCGCTTCCCAGGAGTCAATTCCACCTTATTTGAGGATTAAACTGGTGTCATATTTTCCCTAGCTTTGGATCATCCTAACTGCTTTGGGGAGTGGCGAGGCACTGCCACTACATTAGCAAGAGTATGTAGCGTCTTTTCTTTTAGTCTAAGAACTGCTTGACCGATGGTCCATTTAGTCCAGTGTCCTGTCTCTGACAGGAGCCACTACAGGAGGTTTCAAGGGAAGCATAACAAAACCAGGCATGTGTGGGGCTATCCAGCCCATCATTAACTACCAGCTTCCAGCAGCCACGGTTTCCTCTCCCCCACCCTCAGCAACTTGGTTAGTAGTCACCGATGGACTAACCATGTCCCAGGCGTGCACAAGCTGCAGGAGGGAGGGGGGCAGAAAACAAATCCAGTCATTTGTTTGCTCATTAAACAAATTATTTGCTCATAAGTAATGAAGGAGGCAGCACAGTTTGGCAAATAAACATGTTAATAGCACCTTGATGGATGCTTGTTTCTGCAACATCCAGTAAACACTAAGATGCCGCATTGAATGCATTCTGATCTGTGACTGTTCCAAAGCCTAAAAGGGATATTCAGAAACAAGTGCGGTGCCCCCGTGACAAGGCAATGTGGTTGGGTTGCCTTTGGATGAGACACAGGGCAGAAAGTCAGGAGACATTGGTTCTGTCTTGTATGGGCTTGGGAAACTCACTTAAATTACCCTGTGCCTCTCATTCCCCATTCATCCTTTCTCTGTCTTCTTGATTAGACTGTAAGCTCTCTGGGGCAGGGTCTGTCTCTTATTATGTTATTTACAGGATGATGCCACATGAGGGCAGGGCTGGCCTTAGCATAAGTGGGGCCCAGGGCAGGGAACAAATGCGGGGCCCCTATCTTCCGGCGGGGGCTTTGTTACTGGCAGCCAGAGGGCCTAGGGGCGATTCCCAGCTCAGGCGGTGCTCCCCGGCCCAGGGGCAGCGTGCTACCCAGGCACTCCCCTCCGCCCATCCCCAAGCCTGAGCGGCCATTCGGATCACTTACCTGATCTGCTGCCACTGCCACCGCCACCACCACTACCTCTGGCCTGGGCCCCATGCTGGGCTCGGAGCTTCAGGTGGGGTGGGCACCACAGCAGCAGATTAAATCTGCCGCTGCACTGCCCGCCACCACCGGAAGTTCCACTCCCCCGCCCTCCGCTGCCTGTCACAATCTCGGCATGGGGAAATGAGGGAGAAAGAGGCAGAGGTCCCATCTCTCCCTCATTTCCCCTGGTCGAAATAGCCAGGCAGCGGAGGGGGCCACTGGCATGAGGGAGAGGCGGGGCCTCTGCCTGCTTCTCACTCACTTCCGGTGGAAGTGAGGGAGAAGCAGAGGCCCCGCCTCTCACTCACACCGTGGGTGGCCCCCCTGTCTGTCAGTCTCTCGGCCAGGGGAAATGAGGCGGGGCCTCTGCCTCTCTCCCCTCATTTCCCCTGGCCAAGACTGTGACAGGCAACGGGGGGGGGGGCTGGGGAATGGAGTGTGGGAGAGGCAGGGCCTCTGCCTCTCCCTCATTCCTTCTGGCCCCCTCTGCTCAGGGCCGGCCCAGGGGTTTGAGGGGCCATGTGCCAAGCCTTGCTGAGGGGCCCCAAAGGCTGGCCGGCCCAAGGGTTTGAGGAGCCCAAGACTCCACTGTCTGTCAGTCGGAGTTGTCTGGGGGCCCCATGCTCGGGGGCCCCAGCTCCCAGCCACTGTAAGGCCAGGAGTTGGGGACCCCGAGTGCGCCCCCCCCAGGAGCGGGGCCCAGGGCAGCCACCCCACGGTAGGGCAGGCCCTGCATGAGGGTTCAATTTTCAATTGGGGGTGAGGGAGAGAATAGTCTATGCAGTATTAATCCCAAGGAGCTGGGGGTAAGTGCTCACAGGGTCTGATCCTTTGGGAAAGGCTTGTTAAAATCCTGATGATTGGCACCAGCTGGCAGCATGAGGCTAGCTACTGGCCAGCTGGAGGGAATGAAATATAGATAGACTAGGAGGAACAGGGGAGAAGTGAGAAGATTGTTCCTTGAGGAGCTGGTGGCCCTCAGAAGACAGAGGTTTGCTTAGAGCCCTGTAATATCAGTGCATACTCTGACATTAGCTGGCCAGATCAGAGGTTCCTGGCCAGGAAAGGAGCTCCCTCCCCAAATAGGGAGCTGTTTACACTAATAAAAGCTGACTGGATGAAAAATGTGTGGACTGTTGAAGGGCTGGATCCTGCAGTGTAGGCTGAACTTGGCTTCTTGACCTCCAGATCAGGGATGGGAAACCTTTTCTCTTCCATGGATCTCTTTGAAAATGAGTACAGCTCTGCAGGCCAGATAGAAGTTGCGGGGCGGGGGGCAGGGAGAGTAGGGTCCAAATTATGGATCCATTCCATGGATCCATCCTCTGGTCTTGAGTGTATGCCCTTGTCTCCACTTCCTTCCTCTTTCAGTGCTTGACAGGAGGGATTGGATCCATGAGCCAGAGCCAGGAAATGGGAAAAGGCCAAAGAAAAAATGAGTGTTAGATGGATTTGGTCTTTGGGCTAGATGGTTTTCCCAACCCTATCCTAGAGAACACCCTAATGCTTCCAATTATGATTTCTTCATAGTTGATAAGAATGATAGGCCACTGACTTCATCAAGAGAGGTTCTGGCGAAGGGAGTGTGTTTGTTTTGCAGACACTATCACACTGATAGTGTACTCCCCCATACCAGAGCCTAGAGTTTCTTTTTGCATTAGCAAAGCTGAGGTTTTTCTGATGCAAATCCCTCTCTTGTGCGTGGATTATCCATCAGCTTCACTTGTGTTGGGAATCAGACATTGTTTCAAACAATGATCACTTTGTTAACGTTACCCTTCTCCTGCTCTTAAGAGGTGCCTCTTGTAGGAGGCAGAGAAAAATAAAAAGGGACTCTCTCCAGTGGGCTGTTGGCGCAATTGGGGAAGGCAAAGGAAGGGACATGTATAAACACTTGATGCTCTGCCAGTGATGTTCAAGGTACCATTTGAAAATATAAGATACTGGAGCTGTAAAACACCATTTTAAAAAGATAACAATATTGAAACAGCAGAGTATCTTGAAAAGATACCAGAGATACCCAATAAAATGTATTTGCGATAATCTAACAATATATAATAATAATAATTAATAATTAATAAATATTTGTAGTTATGTAGCACCCCCCTACCTTACATGGCACTCGGAGCACCTCACAAAAAGTTTTAAAAACCCAATGTAAAACAGTTTTTTGTTTTTTTTTAATGGGGCACAAAGAAGGGGGGGAGGGACAAAGTACATTGTTCTACATCTGTAGAACAAAAAAACCCAACATATATGACTACAAAGTCATTAATGGTTGTAACATAATATCATCATATTATTATTTCCTTTTCCCTGCATCCATCCCAAATGGCTCTCTAGTGGGCAGTGCTAGTAGCCAGGGAATATGTTGTCCCTCCATATACTTACACTGTATAAACCTAGCTTTCTTTCCCCAAAACTCTAGGCCAAACAAGGAGAATTCTTGGACTCGGAATTGCTTTTTCTTAGTGTCTCATTAAAAATGCTAAAAGTTACCACATAAAAGTCATTTTTTAAATGATAGAAGATGCTGACAGCAAAAAGTACCATTTCTCTGACCAGATACCAAAAGAAGGGGATAAAGATACTGGAATCGTGATACTTTGAAAAAATATTATCTGGGTTTATTCTGTGCAGCCCCCACTCACATGCTTAATGTGTAGATGGTAATTAACGGGCAGCCCCCTGTGTGTATTTCAGCCCCGCTGCACTCACCAACCCCTCCCCTCTTCTCACTATCCACCCCGTGTCATGACGCATAGCCGTGATAAACCATGGGAACAAGCAGCCGCCCCAGCTGTTTCTTCTGGACTACTATGACTCTGTCAGGTGGTCCAGCACCTGCTATCTTTGCCCATCCCTGGTTTGTACCTGTCAGCACCTGGCGACTGTAATTAACCGGTTGCTGCTATGCACCTAACACTGAGTTTAAGTAGCAAATTGCATACATTATTGAGTGCCTATAGTAAAATGTGAAAACAAAAGTTACAAATGAAATTGAAAGCAATCAGTCTTTCAGTGCTGTCATCTCGCATCCATGACTCTCAGCGATGGACTGGCAGGAAGCAGCACCCAGGTTTTTTTTTAGGGGGAGGTGTTCACACTCCATGGTGTTGGAAATCCCGCTTGGTTTGCATAAACCCCAATCAAACATGCACCTCTTATATCCCCTATACAGTGCAGACAGAAAACATCCCCACTTGAGAGGACTTTCTGCACTTCTTCGAGTGTCCAAACCTCGTATAGGGCAACAAGCTCCCCTTCAGTCACTTCACGTTCCCTGTACTAGTTTCCCCAAAGATATTTATTTTATTTATTTATTTTATTTATTTAAAACTTGTATCCCGCCTCTCCTGCCCAAAGGCAGCTCGAGGCGGCAAACAACACAAAAGATTTAACAATAAAACATTTTAAAACAAATAAACAAATTTTAAAACAAATCATAAAAATCACCCTCCCTCCCAAACCCTACCCCACGCCAAAAGCCTGGTGGAACAGCCAGGTCTTACACAAACGTCAAAACGACAGGAGAGTGGGGGACAACCGAGCCTCCTCCGGGAGCGAATTCCACAGCACGGGGGCAGTCACCAAAAAAGATCTCACATCAGTGGCCACCCATCTCGCCCAGGGATCCTCCAAAAAGGCGCCCACGGACGATCTCAGGGGTTGCACGGGCACATGGGGAGTGAGGTGGTCCTGCAGATAGGCAGGGCCCAGGCCATGAAGGGCTTTAAAGGTCAAAACCAGCACCTTGAACCTAGCCCAGTGCTTTATAGGCAGCCAGTGCAGAGCCCGGAGCACAGGTGTCATGTGCTCCCTGCGGCCCGCCCCCGTCAGGAGACAGGACGCGGCATTCTGCACCAGCTGCAGCCTCTGGACCAGCTTCTCGGGCAGCCCCACATAGAGCACGTTGCAGTAATCCAGCCTCGAGGTGATGAAGGCATGGATGACGGTGGCGAGGTCAGAGTCTGAGAGATACGGCCGAAGCTGCCAGACAAGATATAACTGCCGAAACGCACTCCCCGCCACGGCTACAACCTGAGATTCCAGGATGAGCCGTGAATCGAGGAGCACACCCAGACTCCGTACCTGTGAGACCATGGGAGGGCGAACCCCACCCCCAAGAGGAGATTCACCCACTCCCAGGCCCCCCAGGCCCTCATCCACCAACATCACCTCCGTCTTGTCAGGATTCAATTGCAGATGGCTCAACCTCATCCAAGCCCCCACAGTCGACAGGCACTGGGAAAATAGAGAGACTGCATGGCCTGGGTCAATGGAAAAAGAGAGGTAAAGCTGAGTGTCATCAGCATACTGATGACACTGCATGCCCTGAAACCCTCTCACGATCTCCCCTAACAGCTGCATATAGATTTAAACAAGAGGGGGGACAGAATGGCACCCTGTGGGACTCCACACGTGAGGTCCCGGGGGGAAGACGTACACTCCCCCAAGACCACCCAGTGAGTTCTCCCGGCCAGGAATGAATGAAACCAGTCCAAGACCGTTCCGCCAATTCCAGCACGGTCCCGCAGGCGAGTCACCAACACCTCATGATCGACTGTGTCGAATGCAGCCGAAAGGTCTAGCAGGACCAGTAAGGTCTGACGACCCTGGTCCAACGCCAGACGGAGATCGTCAACCAAGGCCACCAATGCCGTCTCCGTACCATACCCAGGCCGAAACCCAGACTGGGAGGGATCAAGGAAACCGATGTGGTCCAGATGCTCCTGGAGCTGTCGTGCCACAGCCCGTTCAATAATCTTCCCTAAAAAGGGAAGATTAGAGACCGGCCGATAACTGGCAGGAGCATCAGCGTCAAGAGATGGTTTCTTGAGCAGGGGTCTAACCACAGCCTCTTTTAGGCAGTCAGGCACCCTGCCCTCCCGAAGGGAGGCACCAACCACCCCAGCCAACAACGGCCGTAACGTCTCCTGGCTGGCTTTCACCAGCCAGGACGGGCATGGATCTTGCTCACAAGTAGTGGCACGAACAGATCCCAACAAGGAATCCACATCGGCAGGCGACACCATCTGAAACCGATCCCACAAAACAGGACAGGATGGGGCATCCATAGCCCCAAGATGATCCTCTGCAATAACTGTGGTGCCGAAATCGTGGCGGATGCGAGCGATCTTATCTACAAAGTACTCGATAAACCGGTCACAGCGGTCACTGGATTGCTCCAGGTCCAGGCGGAGACAGGCAGGACTGACCAAGCCTTTCACCACCCGGAAAAGCTCCGCTGGACGTGACTTTGCAGATGCAATAAGAGCAGCAAAGAACTGCTTCTTTGCTGCCTGCACCGCCACAGCATAAGCCTTTAAACTGCTCTTATGCTGCGATCGATCATACTGGTCGCGAGTCCGGCGCCACCGTCGCTCTAACCGCCTGCTCTCCCGCTTCAAACACCGCAGACCCTCAGTAAACCAAGGAGACCTGCGGGAGACTCGAGAGGGCAGCGGACGCCTGGGAGCCACCCTGTCTATGGTCTCGGCCAACAAGGTGTTCCAGAAGGCTACGAGATCATCGACAGAGCGGGTGTCAAGGTCCAGGGGAAACTCCCCCAGAGCATTCCGGAACCGATCCGGTTCCATAAGTCTCCGGGGGCGGACCGATCTAATAGGTCCTGCACCCTGCCGGGGGCTATCGTGCGCCAGGATGCACGTCTTAAGGAGGTAATGGTCAGACCATGACAAAGGCTCTACAGCCTTAACTCCTACTAACTGACCCCCCGCCTCAAGGCCGGTGCAGAAAACCAAATCCAGTGTATGTCCCTCCTCATGTGTGGGGCCACAGATGATTTGGGACAGGCCCATGGTTGTCATGGAGGCCATGAACTCATACCTCGCTCCTCCAAGATTGGTGTCCGTGTGGATGTTAAAATTCCCCAGGACCACTAGTTTCGGGGTCCGGAGGATCACATCAGACACCAAATCAGCAAGAGCATGCAGGGATGCCACCGGGCAATTGGGTGCACAGTACACCAGCAGCACCCGTAATCTGTCCCCGGCCAAATCCAACACAAGATGGAGGCACTCAACACCTGGTGGAGGCTGCACCAGATACCTCCTAAAAGACAGTGCATCCTATTCACCTTTTCGACCCAATCAAGGCACTCCAGGTAGCCCGTCGGGGTATCCTCTTACTATCATCAGAGCAGTGATGAGAAACAATGGCACAAAAAGCCCATCCCCTGTTATTAACAGCCTTACTTCTGGCATTGCACAAACTTCAAGGAAACACTCATTCTTGTCTGGATCCTACTCTCTTACTTCATTGGGGCTCCCACTTTGCATTCTGCATAAAATGCAACTATAGCATAGTTGAGTGTGGTCTGCACTCCACTATATGTACATAGAACCCCATTGTGTGCATGTGCCACCCTATCAGCACATAGGCAGACTCTGAGGATGGATCTGCCAGTTCTCTCGGCACATCTGGCTCACCCAAATGTCAGCAAAGGCCAGTGTATCCACAACCCCCCAATTTCTCAGCCCAGGGGACCCTGGCTGGCCACAGCACCCGCATTTGAATTCCATTTTGCTTTGCATAGCAATCAACCCGCTGCAATGAGTTTCTATGGTGTTATGACCCCTCATGCTTGTTCCAAGCAAAAACTTTTACTTTTCAGAGTTAAGAAATTATGAGTAACTCCCCCCCTCTGGGAGACTTCTGGTGGGAGGGGGGTAAAAGGACAGGGCGGCCCGGCGTTACCACAGGGCACCTCCAGCCAGGCTGTCAGCCCCACCACCGCTGGGAGCCAAACCACGGAGCCCGCTCCATCGTTGGGGGCTGGGAGCCACGTAGGTTTGCCCCGATAGAAAAGGGAGTTGAGGCCCCCCCCGGGACAGCTTCTGTCCCCCGTCCATTATAGGAGGGGTGGGGACAAGGTCGGGGGCTCCTCCCCCCCAGGAGACTTCAGGTGGGAGGGAGGGTAAAAAGATAGGATGGCCCAGCATCACCACAGGGTACAGCCACCGCCGCTGCCTCCAGCCGGGCTGTCAGTCCCACCGTCGCCGGAAACCGAACCCCAGACCCCACTCCATCATTGGGGGCTGAGAGTCAGGTAGGCTCGCCCTGATAGGGGAGGGAGTTGAGGCCCCCCGGGACAGCTGCTGTCCCCACCCCTCCATTGTAGGAGGGGTGGGGATGAGGTTGGGGACTCCTCCCCCCCTCTGTGAGACTTCCGGCGGGAGTGAAGGTAAAAGGACAGGGTGGCCCAGCATCGCCGCAGGCGCACACCTAAGGACCATGCCAAAGGGCCCTTGGGTGCGGCCCTTAGGTGAGGGCTGGGGGAGGCTGGCTACGGGATAGGGTGGGTGGTTTATAGGGCAGTTGGCTAGGGTATATGGGAATGGGGGAGGATAGAGGGGAATATGATTCCTTCACTGCATATGTGGGGGTGGGGGGGAATTGGGTTGGGGAGGGTTGGGTACGCCCCCCCCC
>QEPC01009128.1:2123796-2148406 GCA_003113815.1 Sphenodon punctatus | reverse complement strand
CACACACACACACACACACACACACACGGCTCTGGGATGCAGACAGGTGGAGTCTCTCTCACACACCCACACCGCTCTCGGATGTAGACAGGGCAGGATTATACACACACACACACGCACACAGCCCTCTCGGATGTAAACAGGGCAGGGTTTTACACACACACACACACCCCTCTCGGATGTAGACAGGGCAGGATTATACGCACACACCCCTCTCGGATGTAAACAGGGCAGGGTTTTACACACACACACACACCCCTCTCGGATGTAGACAGGGCAGGGTTATACATACACATACACACACACACACACACACACACACACACACAGGTCAGAGCCAAGCTTCAAGCAGCAAATTGCCGGGCGGTGACTGACTGTGTGAGCTCCGAGAACCTACAGCTCTGCTCGCTGCCGCTGCCGCCTCCCCGCCCCGGTGTCTCCTCCCTTCTCCCGGTGCCTGACAGGGGATGGGACAGAGCGGAGCGCTGCCTGACATCACGCATCAGGGATTGGGGGGGGGATCTACAACCCCTCTTGCGGCTCCTTTAAAAAGCACAGCCCGCAGCCGGGGGAGCAGGGAGCAGGCAGCAACTTTCCCCAGGAGGAAGCGGACAAGGTGCAGCTGGGGCCCGGGACTTGGGGAAACTTCGCGGGCTGCTCTCAAGAGCCGCTGTCCCTGTGATCAGACTCAAGCCAAGCGAGCGGGCAGGGCAGGTGATGCTGCTGCAGGGCAGGCTGCCGCCGGGGAGCTGAGCCGAGCCGAGCCGAGCCGAGGAGGAGGATGAGCCGGGAGCAGCGAAGCAGCAGCCCAAGCGAGGGGCAGCATGGGGAGGAGTCGCTCCTGGAGGCACATCCCCAGAGCTGAGGCAGCGCTGGAGTCCCCTCTGCTAAGCTCATCAGCTGATATCGCCCTGACCTTTCCCTCCTCCCTCAGGACAGGCACCAATGGGGACTTCTGAGCCACTGGACCTCGGGCTGCTGCTGCCACAAATCTGAGAAAGTTTGTTCCCATCCCCTCCGGGGTCGTTCTCCGAGAAGACCATGGACAGCCCTGAGGGTTACTCCGTCCAAGCCACGGCAGCCATCGCTGCCATCATCACCTTCCTCATCCTCTTCACCATTTTTGGGAATGTGCTCGTGATCATCGCCGTGCTCACCAGCAGGTCTCTGAAAGCCCCCCAGAACCTCTTCCTGGTCTCCCTGGCAGCAGCAGACATCCTGGTGGCCACTCTCATCATCCCCTTCTCCCTAGCCAACGAGCTGATGGGATACTGGTACTTCAAGAAGGCCTGGTGTGAGATCTACCTGGCTTTGGATGTTCTCTTCTGCACCTCCTCCATCGTGCACCTGTGCGCCATCAGCCTGGACAGGTACTGGTCTGTCAGCCAGGCCATTGAGTACAACTCCAAAAGGACCCCAAGGAGAATCAAGTGTATCATCCTCATTGTGTGGATGATTGCAGCCTTCATCTCCCTGCCTCCACTGATCTACAAGGGGGATGAGAAGGCCAGCCAGGGGGGCAAGCCACAGTGTAAACTCAATGAAGAGGCATGGTACATTCTCTCCTCCAGCATTGGCTCCTTCTTTGCTCCCTGCATCATCATGATCTTGGTGTACCTGCGGATTTACTTTATAGCCAAGCACAGAAACAGGCAAGGCTCCCGGGGCAAGAAGCCCAAGGTAAAGGAGGAAGAAGGCGGACCCAGAGTCATTGCTGATCCTCTTACATCCCCCCAACAGAATCTACCCAAGCAGCAGGAGGCAGGGGAACCCAATGGGCATCAGGTGCCCATTCAGGATGGCGATCAGCCAGAGACCCCTCCACTGCCTGTGGATAGAGCATCTCTTCTGAGCCTGGAGGACCAGCAAGAGCAGCAGCCACCACCACCACCACCTGCAACCAGCCCTTGTCAGGCCCAAACACACAAGAAAGGATCTTCTGGCTCCAGCCAGCTGGAATGCTCCCCACGCTGCAGCACCAAGCAGCACAATGGGCACCCCCAGAGCGCCCCGAAGGGCATGGACACCCTGGCTACTGCTAAGGGGGAAGTGCTGCTGGTGAGGAAGGTGAAGACCTTGAGTGCCAACCCGTGGAAGAGGAAGACCCACCTCAACAGGGAGAAGAGGTTTACCTTTGTCCTTGCTGTGGTGATTGGGGTCTTTGTCCTCTGCTGGTTCCCTTTCTTCTTCCTCTACAGCCTTGTAGCCATCTGCCCAGAACTCTGCAAGGTCCCGAACAATGTGTTCCAGTTTTTCTTCTGGATTGGCTACTGCAACAGCTCCTTGAACCCTGTCATCTACACCATCTTCAACCAGGACTTCCGCAAGGCTTTCAGGAAGATCCTCTGCAGACAGTGGACTCAGACTGCCTGGTGAGAGGCTGTGAGACTGGAGTAGAGAAGTGGCCAACCCTTCTACCCTAGACTATTTAAAAACTCTTCTATTTATTCGTTGGCTTGTGTGTTTGCAGAGAGGGGTGGGGTGGGCAGTGGATGGTATAAATGTGCGTTTTAAAGACTTGGTTTTGGATCAATCTGCTTTTTTAAATATATATCTCTATATTTCCTGCAAACAATTTTCACAAGAGGGGACCATTTGCCAATGTATTTTATACCAAGCTAGGAAAGCCCTAACCATGCATGCAATTCATTCAGTGGGACCAGAGTACCTCTGCCTCCAAACTCTGCGGATGAAAGAGTGTCTGGCATGACCTGCTTTCAGGTAACAGAGAGTCTCTCCGTGTTAGGCCTAACATCTTCTTTTCTTTCTCTCTTGGATGGCTTAAATAGCTCCATCTCTGTGTTTCCAGGATGCTCAGGGAGAAATTTGCAAGATTTCTCTCGCTGTCTGCTCAGGAATCAAAGGACTACATTCTCTGCTGGGGTAAATAAGTACAGCTCCATCATGCCTGCTTATGCCAGCAGAGAATTTGTCCCTAAATACATTTCAACAGAACACAAGTGATTATGGAGGCTTCATGTACAAAGGATGGGATTTTAAGAGTGGCCTCATGGAATCGGGGGCTCATATCCCTTTGACTTTTAATGGGCACCTAACTCCCATAGGGTGATTTGGAAATCCCAGCCTAAATCTACATCTGTTCTCAATTATCCTAGGGTACCTCAAGCTAAACTACCGATGGCTTTGTATGGGGTAAGGAAATTGGAGTGAATTGATGAAAACAAGGTTGCTGTAGCTGCCAGTGTTTTTAATGCCACTGTGCCAATAATCTGTGTTCTGAACAGAGGGTGAAAACAGACATGACGCTAACCACCCTTGGTGGTCATTTATGCATGTTTCAGGGCTGCATAGGGCACCAATACAGCCCTGCAACATGCATAAATAACCACCAAGGGTGGTTAAAGGGTGGTTAGCATCATGGCTGTTTTCACCCAGAGTTAGAGACAGTGTGCGGTTACAAGTGCTAGTGGCTGCTGGAGCCATACCTACCCCAGAATTCCTGTCACAGCCACTTCCAGGAAGCGGCAGTGGGGTCTAGTGGAGTTTCAGGATTCATGGAGGTGCAAGTGTGGGGAGGATTTGCACAAAGTTTTTCTTTTTCTTTATCCTTCTAAGAAGATTCTTTTCTTTTCTTTTCTTTCTATATGCTGTAAAATCCCCTCTTTTGTACTTTCTCCAGCCCCGGTCACCTTTCTGCAGCATTCAGAACAAAGCAGGTGAGAACATAAGTTAACAAAAACTGAAAGTTGACAGAAACTGCCTACCCTCCATGCCCCCCAAAGGATTTCAAAGATTGTTATTATTTTGCATGAAACCTTCTGACATTTCACCTCTGGGGCTGGTAGCTCTTTCTGTGACTTGCGTCCCTGCCATTTGTATTCCTTTCCATCTATATAAGGAAAGGGATCTCTCCACAGCAGAATAGATTTGTGAGACTGAACAAAATCATTCCATCAAAGCACCTAGAGCTTGACTCAGGTAAGAGAAAGCAGGTGATTATCCATGGACATGTCAGTGGGTTTGAAATTGTGTTTCTGTGCTTGAATTGTTCCTTTAAAAATGACATTGCAATATAATTTTGCTCCTCAGGTTGGTTGGCTAATCAAGAGAGAGGTTTTGTAGAGGTTTATATGTACTATGGAGGAGGCTGGTGTGGAGAATTGGTAGATGTTCTCCCCTAGACATGTGCATAATAGGATTATAGCTTTCCCCACAGCAGGGATGTCATTTCCATTCTGGGACTGCTGTCTCACTCATTACAATGCCAGAAGTTTTAAATGCTACAAAAATAGTGTCCAGAGCAAACAAGAGTTGGCAGTGACACAGTACTTTTCATAATCCACAGACTTCTAAGCACTTTACAAGCTGAGTAGATGTATCGAAATTCCCACTTAACAGGTGAGGAAACAGAGGCCCAGAAAAGGGAGGTAACTCACCTAACTTTGGTCATCAAGGTTATGCCAGGACTATGGAAGGAATCCAAGAGTCCTGTCTCCAAATCCTGAGCCCTGTCCCCTCAGGTTGGAGATTGAAACTGTTGCTTAGCCAAGGCTGAGACTGGATAGTGAAATTCTTGGTAGAGCACTCCTGAGATAGCTTGGGAGAAGATGAAATATAGTCAGGTGTGAGCTACTACTGATCCTGTGAAGGAGAAAGTGGGGGACACAACTTGGTCTTTCTGACACTGTAACATCAGGCGGTGTTGCATTAACACTGGAAATGGGGAAGAGTGTGGGGCAGGTTTGCCGTCTTCTGGGAAGCAGGATGCCTGAGGCCTGTCGATCTGGGGCCAAGCTGCTTCTGCCTGCATGTTACACTGCAAGGTGGAATGGATGGTAATGGGCCCCTCAGGGGCCCTCTGTGCTCCTTGTGTTTAATATCTGTTCCCCACAAACATATCTCCTCCCGGCAAGAGGAGCTGTTTTTCCACCCTGTTGTGTGTGTGCAGAATGATGTTTATAAAAAGTCCAAGCTATTTTAACAATAAAGGATATTTTGTAATAAGTATTTTGTAATAAGTAAGTGTGTGCTCTGTCTGAGGGATGCCATGATGCTTTGCTCTGTGCAGACATTTTATTTATTGCACTGACAGCCACCTCAGACAGGATGCTGAGGCTTAACAGTCATTTCCCAGAATCTGAGGCATAGAGTGAAGGAGTGACTTGCCCAAGATCACACAGTAAGTCAGTGGCAGAGCCGAGAGGATCTAGTCTGACCTCCAGCATAAAACAGGCCATAATGTTTCTCCCAGTGAGTTCTGTATTTAGTCCCGTAACTTATGGCTGAATTAAAACATGCATTTTGGAATACAGTAGAAACCCCATCATCTGGATCTCCCTAATCTGGATCTTTCCTTTTTCCAGAAACATCCTGTGAAACTGTCGAACACACAGTTACTGTAGAAACCCCTCATACTTATTCAACACCTCCCCAATCTGAACAAAGAATAGAGCATTTGTACTACAGAACTCAGGGGCTGGTCAACACTGCTTCTCGCTAGGAACATAGTGTGGAAACTGGTTCAGGTCCCTTTAAGAAGATGGAATTCATGATCTTTCCATTGGATGTAGTCATTTTGCATGCCTTGAATGGGGCCCTCTGTCAGCTAGAGAACTCACACCCAGGTGAACTTTGGGGCACTGCAGGGATTGATCGAGTCTGGGGAGGAGTTCATGTGCCCTTTTACTATTAATTAATTATTATTATTATTTATATAGCGCCAGAAGTGTACCTGGCACTTGTACAGTCAGTATTTATAGACAAGTCCTCCCCCAAAGTGCTTACAATCTATGAGAGACAAGGGGAGGAAAGGGGAGATGAGGGAGAGGTAAACATTGGGAGAGACAAGGATACAGGCATGAGATTGAAAAAATGCAGGTGCACGTGTTTCACTTAGTTACAGGGAAGAGATTCTGGGGGAGGGAGGAATAAGGATGCAATTTCACTCATGACTAGGGAAAGCCTAATGGAAGAGGCTGGTTTTCATGAGGGATTTTAAAGTTGGGAGGGAGGGAGCAGAACGAATGTATCCAAGGAGGGAGTTCCAGACTAAGGCCATTTTTAGACGAGCGCGGCGGCGCCCGCGCTTGTTTTCAAAAGAGCCAGCAGTCCGTTCCACACGTGACGCTGCCGCCGAATACGCGCATGCGCGGGTGATGCACATCCATTTCTGGCTGCGTATGACCAGCCTCGATCGCCGACCCGGTCAGTTCGTGGCCAGAAATGGCTGTGCATCGCCCGCGCATGCGCGTATTCGGCGGCAGCGTCAAGTGTGGAACGGACTGCCGGCTCTTTTGAGAAACAAGCGCGGTGCCACCGCGCTCATCTGAAAACGGCCCTAGGGGACAGCAAGAGAGAAGGGGTGAAGACATTTAGAGGAGCAGGGGAGTCACAAGCAGGCGAGGGTGGGGGGCAAAGGAGGAGCAAAGCTCCCAGACCGGAATGTGGCAGGATGCAAGAGTGGAGAGAGATGTGAGGGAGTAAGACCATGAAGAGCCTTGAAGGTGAAGACCAGGAGCTTCTGCTGAATGCATTCCTGTAGAGGGAACATAGCATTAGCAGACCCTCTTTGATTTTGTGACCCTGATGTTCCAGCCTGGTTAATCCTGTCCCTTGACCTCCTAGGCATGGAAGGAAGCAGCCCTCCACCCAACCTTGCCCCTCTGACAGCAAGTCACCCAACTGCCAAAACAGCCCCCTCTGGCACTTACAGCCTTGGGCTCCAGAAGTCACAAGGGAAGCACTGTTCCTGCTTAACGTGCCTCCCTCTCAGTTGCAGCCTTAGTGACTGTAAACACTCTCTTTGTAAATGCACAAGATAATATGTTTATATGTTTAGGGCAAGTCTTCTCTCATTCGTACTATTGTGAATCGCTGAAGCTGTACTGATGTTAATCTGGTGTGAGAAGAAAATCACACACCAGCTTGCTTACTATCTCATACACAGAGGTCTGAGTTACTCATCAACCATTGGTCTTGTTTTGTATAAATAAAGTCCCAAGGAAACAGGTCCAAATCTGGTCTCACCAAGAATATTTCCAGCAAGGTTGCACTTTGCTTTGCATCCAGACACATGCAACCTATCAGTATTTGCACATCCTCACTGTACAATATTCATGCTGGTCAGGTTGGCGATTGAAGATAAGCCTTAATCATTCCCCAACACCGTTGCTCATAGTTTTTTTCCTGGGACCTTATTTAAAGATACGCGCACACGTTTTGGTTGCCTGATAAACGACTCTCAAATCCAGCCTGGGAAGCGAGTGGCAGGGACAGACAAGGAGAATGTTTGCTGCAAAGAAATAGAACAAAATGTTTCCAAGGTCAAGATAAGTTATTTTTGGAACTAAAATTTTAAAAGCATTAGATTCAAGGAGCCTGCTAGCCCATTCATCATCTTAGGTCCTGATCTGGCAAGTCAGCCCATAATTGTGGAGTCCCACTGACTGCAAGATAAGAACTATTAGTATAGATAGCAGGGATCTGAAAAGGATGAATAAATTCCTGGAGGACAGGTCCCTCAATGATTATCAGATGAGTTGATCAGGGGATGAAACCTCTGGCTGCTGGAAGCTGTGAACAGATGATGGGAAGTAGATCACTCCATGTATCCTCTGAATCATTGGGTACTGGCCCTCTCAGAGACAGGATACTGGGCTAGCAGAACTGAACTGGACTGATACAGTAGTTCTTATGTTCTGAAAAGCCATTTATTTCTTTCATTATTGTTATGGCAGTGGGCTAATAGGCCTCAGCTGAGGTTAGGGCCCTTATGTGCTAGGCAGTGTATGTACACATAGAGACCATCCATGCCTCAAAAAGTTAACAGTTTAAAAAGGTAAGAGAAAGGATGGGACAGGAAAGAGAAGGGAGAAGTCACTCACCTAAAGACACGCAGTGGCATGGCTATGTGGCATCCAAACCTCCTGGCTCCTCCTCCTACAAACCCCTACCCACTAGGCCATAGTACATATCAGAGGATGTATGCTCAATGACTAGCAAGATCAGTTTTGCACTGTTACAATTCTGATTGCTATAATACTGCCTTGTGTGCTGTTGGGACGCTTGCTGGCTTCAGTAGTACAAGATAGGAGCTTCTGAGAACTTCATTGGGTGTTTTTAGATAGACGGGCTGTGCCAGCATGCTTCACCCCTGGGTGGCCCATCCATCTAAAGGCACTCTGCCAGATGTTGAATTGGAGCAGGCACAGGCAGCCCCACAGGTGGAGCTCCGGAAGATCCCGGAATGTCACTAGCAGAGTGGGCCGGTCAAACCTGGACACTGTCCCGAAGCGGAGCAACTGTCCGTCTAATGCGTAGACACATGCTGCTGCTCTGCTTCCCAACCTGCTGTTGCCCCAGACAACACCATAGAGTTGCGAGCAATCACCGAAACTCTATTGTGTGGGGGGTGGGACACTATATGGGAAGACTATGGGTCTGGGAACCTGCTGGGTATGTCTCTTCCAGACCCAGGCAGGGCTGGGAGTGGACAGAAGTGGGGGTGCACCCCAGAGCAGCTCTGTGTCCATCTGAAAATACCCAGTATGGGCCCTATGTTGTCCCTATGTCAGTGGGACTAACTGAAGTCAGTGGGATGTTCTTGCTTTTGCGGCTTCTAATCTTTCATGCAGCTCCTTTTGACCTGAGCAGTCCAGGTCCCTTATTGACCAAATACCCTTGCAGCCTCCCATGCTTTTAACAGCTTGCTGCCCTGCACCACCAAGCACCTTTGTATCTCCTGCTTCAGAGATGTCAGTAAGTGCAGGTGATGGGGTTTAGCAACTTAGGTTATCTGCCCACTGGAAACATTTTCACCACCAGAAACTGGTCCAATAAAAAATATAATCTGAACTGCTTTGTCTCCATCTCTTACTTTTTGGATCAACACAGTAACCACACTCTCTACTCTGCAAACTGGACTAAGACCCATCAAACTCATCCCATGCTAGGACCACCAAAAGGCAAGACAATCACTTATTTTATTTCAAGGCATGACTCTAGTGCTTACAGCACAAGTATTTCCCCTGGCCTGGATTTGAACTGGCAAGGCAACACGGGGTCAATAGTTCTGGAGCTGGTTAATACACTGGTGTAGAGGGGAAGAAAGGAAGCTACACCAATACACAACTGAGGGGAGGGGAAATTAGTGTTATAAAAGTCTATTGTTGCAGTAACTAATCTATGAGACATTCAGTCCTGTATGAAAGAGCTATTGTAATGACTGGAATGACAAGCTCCAGTAATTGTACCTGTCAGTCACCTATTCATCTTGCATTTGTCTAAGAACATTCTGCATTCTGCTGCTGCAGTGTCTAATTGCCCACACATTCCACTGTGGTGCAATTCATTCATCACTGCAATGCACACCTCCCCTCTCATTACAGCAACAGAGCTAACCTGCTGGCGTCAAGGCCCTTGGCAGCCCTTCTCTCTACAGCTCCATTGAATGAATAGACTTGACTGCCCCATTAAAACTCGGGCTACACCCTCAGCTGACATAGATTGGTGTGGGTCTACTGGCTTCAATTGCTTATTTGACTTCAATAGAGCTGCACTGATAGCTGGGGAGCTGATTCCAATGGAGTTATGTCCAGTTACATTATCTGGGGCTCTGGCCCATTGACTCTACAAGAGTGGCACTCATTTACACCAGCTCAGGATCTGCCCCACTGGCTCCAGTGAAGCTGCCCTGGTTATTCCAGTACCAGCTAGTGTACATTGATTGAGCTAACCCATGGAGCTATGCCAATTTCCCCCAGCTGGTGTCCTAGCCCCTTCTCTCTATGTTTTTGCCCAATGCAGGGTTTCCTTCCCACCCTAGAATGTGTGTACATGCTGTACAGCTCCTGGATGCTTGGAGTGTCCCTGCCACACAGGAGTTAAGTCCTGGAGCCTGGAAAACAGCGCTCTCCTGAAGCAGCAGGCACACTGGGAATTGGCGCTTCCCACACACTTTGCAAGGTTCTTACATTTTCCTGAGCAGGCAGCCTGCCTGCCTCCCTGAGGGGGCTCTGGGTTCCCACAGACCTTCCAAGAGCCTCTTCACTTTCTTAGAGCAAGAGAACAGCTCTCACTCCGTCTGTCACTCGCAGTCACTTCAGCACTGTGATCACAGCTATTTGCAGAAGGTGCTAGGAGATTCAGGGTAACAGCAGCTTCTACGGCATTTGGATTTGGGAACCTAAGTGCCTGCCCTTTGCATCTCTGGGGTAATTTGTTCACATTAAAATGCACTGTGTTTGTGTGTGGAGCAGGGGATGCTATACAGGAGCACTATACCTGGGTGGTTGTTTACCTCTAGGCCTGCCCATGTTCCTTTGCCCCTCCAGGTAGTTTGCTCAGGGGTGATATTTGTGTGCTGACCTGAGGACAGGGGTCAGGACTCTCAGGACCAGGGGTCAAATGCAGCCCTTGGCTGGTTTTTATTTAGCCCCTGGATCCACCTCCTACCCCCAAACACTGAAAGACTGAGCTCAGGGTAATGGAGCAAAGACAAGGACATGCACCTGAGGATAGGGGACAGATCCATGATCTAGATCCTCCTCTTTCTGGGCGCACCCTATTCACATCCCCACCCCCAACTTCTACGCAGCCCTCAGAGCTTGTACTCATTTTCAAAGTGGCCCCTAGAAGGAAAAAGGTTCCCCATCCCTGGCCTAAGAGGTAACGAATCCCCCTGCCATGCCCAGACTCCCTTGGTAGGGTCTCATTTTGGGCAACTCTGGTTGCATTATCCTCTCCTTGTTCTTCTGCCAGCTGTGATTTCTGGAATCATGTTGCATCATGGGATATGCCCCTATCAGCCCCCTCAGTAGTGGTGACACAGCAGGGGGTAAGTGGTGGGTAGTTTGCCAGATGGGAACTGATTATGGGATGGTTACAGAGAGTGATTTAATCCTGGGTCACTACCCCCTTGGCTACATTTACTGGGAAGACACCCTGTCTCATTCCCCTCACAGACCCCTCCCTCCACTTGCAGTTATTTTGCTTTCTGCCGCTGCCCCCCCCCCCTTGCATCTGTCACTCACTTTCTCCCCCTTTTTAATTCACTCTCATCCTTCTCCTCTCTTTCCATCAGTGTGTCCCTCCTTCTCCGCACTCTGTGTGTGTGTTCCTCTTCCTTTTATTTATTTTATTTTATATCAAATTTTTATCCTGCCCCTCAGGGCAGCCCGGGGCGGCGAACCCCCCCTTCCCCATATCTCTCTCTCTCTCTCAGCACCTTACGCTCATCAGACCCCTCACATTCATAGATCTCCTATCCCAGGAGTATGGAAGGGACAGCCTGCTCTAGCCAGCTCTCTAGGATCTTACGCTGGGTCCAGGTTCAGAGGAAGGGAGCAAGGAGGAACCCTGGAGGGATATAAGACTGCTGTCAGCCATTGGGCTCTCCCCCCACCCCAAACACATTGCATTCGTCTCTGTAAGGTGCTCAAGGTCTTCCACTTGGCCATGGTGGTCAGTCTGGTCATCGATCATTCTTTCTGTGAGCGAACTGATCATTTGGACACATTTCTTATGACCCAAAGCCTCTATAATGGTAGAGGTGAAACTGATGATGGTCACACATTAGCAATTCATGCCTCAGGGAACTGAACTGAAAAGAAGAGGGGGTGGCACTCGTCCATACTCCACCCACAAAACAAGCTCCACCCACACAAGCTGGCAAAACCCGAGAGCATCTGAATTAACCCTTCTCTGAGATGACTGGGACCAGTTTTACTGTTCTTAGAGCTATCCTTCCAGACTGCCTGCCCTGCAGACTCACCTAGATCTCCCCACCCCGGTTCTTATTTTGCAGGCTTTCTTTGCAGTCATAACAGCTAGACTCTGAGACTTGCTCTTTTTTATTATTATTTTTTAAACCGGAAAGCTAAGATTCTGGAGAAGAAGAATAGCAGCTTCAGAAAAGTGGATGGCATATGGCTCATACCAGCTGTTTTCAAATCCGGCCCAAATGTAATGTCTGATTGTAATGGAAAGTGTTTTTGTGTGTAATTTGATGGGGAATCAAGATGGTTTTCTGACATCACCTAACTGACACATACACCCTTCTTCCATCTCCCACCTTCACTGCCAACCCGGTCTCTCTGCATTGCTGTCACAGACACATTTTCGCTTCTTCCTCAGCTACAAATTCCCCCTCCCCTTAGAGCAGGCTGAGAGCCTCAGGTACCCCGCCCAGAAAGAACATTAGGGTAAATGTGGTTTGTGTTTGGCAAACTGGCCTTCTCAACTGCTGTCCAGCCCAGGGTCCACATGGAGTCTCTGGCAGGGAAGAAAGGAGGAGCCTGATTCCCAGGGGATGTTCCTTTTGCAGGGTTTCAAGCTTGAGTCGCAGGCAGCATTCCTTCCCTTTGAGCGAGCCAGTCTCTGGAGATGGCCACCCTGGAAATTGTTCTCAGCCTCTGGGCCAGATGCTAATCTCAGATGTACACGCTGCATCACTATTAACCCTTCAGTGCCAAGACTACAGCGGTGCTATAAATTTGGGAGAAAGAGAGATTTTCACATGTTATCCAATACAAATCACCTCCAAACTCTGAGACTATTGCTATAATACACAAGGGGCATATGGAGACCCTTTAGTTTCCTAATAGCTTTGGGCAGGGGAAAATAGAGACTTGGGGATGGCCAAGGTGGATGATCCAGGTAGTCCAGGATCCATTCTGTGACACCAGCCAAAACCTGTTGCTTTGGAGGAAACCCCACCTACTCCCAGAGAAAGCGTCTGTCTGAGCCTTGTAAGTTAGAGCTGGCCCTGAGGGGCAAGGGTTTATATCTCAGTGTGCTGTATTTATGATAGACCTATTGTTGCTCCCAAAACTGGGTAGGGATTGCTGCAATAAGACCCCAACTGGTCTATTTTTGGTTTTCCACTATTTATGTAACTTTTATTAAGTTATAAGCAAAGCAATGTAAAATACAATGGATCCCACCCCAAAATCCCATAAGTCTGCAGCAGGTCAAATTGTGTCTCACCACTCATTCCTCTCAGGGGTCTGGTTGGCCTAATCCTTTCCACACCGAGAGTGGCAGCCTGTCTGTCTTCTTCAACTTCAGATCTCAAGATGCCACACCTTTGTTATGTCATTATTCCTTTATAGACTTCTTCCCAGCATCCTTGGAAATGCGCAATTTAGATTTTTTGTCTACTTCACTGATGCGCAATACCAATGCTATCTTAAGTCATTTTTGATCATTGCTGACTGTTTTATTTCCATGGCTATTCTGCATTTGTATTCGTATTACATCTTTTGGACCATCCTGGGGGACCAGTCATCAAGCTGGTCACACATCTATCATGCGCAGTCCCATTGTCTGATACCATTGGGTAAAATTCATAGGGTAAAAATGCTGCTCTTTGCTATTTCATGGTTGCCAGCCTTTCCACTGACACTTGTTACTTTTATCACTACAGTATGAGAAGCAGATGATTTTCTCACACTGGAAAATCATTCTCATGAGAAAATCTTGAATAATCACTCACTGGCCTACATTAGCTATAGCCATTAACCCTACTTTTGCCTAAGTGGGCCTTCTCTGAAACCAGTTCCAACTGCCTTGTCTATCTTCAAGGCCTTTTGGTGGTATCTGCAGTTTTCTAGCTGTTACAGCTTCTTTCTTAGGCCAGCATATTTCACAAACTTCCCAACTAGCTAAAAATGCTCTCTAGTCCTGCTGATTGGCTGGCTTCCCCTCTCTAATCCACCAATCACAGGAGGCATGGAGAGCTCTCTGTGTGTGCGACATCAACAGCCATGGGGAATTACAGGTGAAGGCAGCCAGTACCGTTGTTGTGTAAGCAAGGAGAGGGGAACAAGCAGGTCATTTCCTTCCCTTAGAACCCAGGTTTCAGACCCACACCCCCAGGGTTTCTGAAGCAGTGACTGGGCCTGCAGCACCACTGCGCTTGGCTCAGGCCCAGCCACTGCCCCCAAAGAAGCCTCCCTGCTATCTCCCTAGCCACACCCCTCCAGTCTGAATCCAGCCCATCATGCCACCTAGCTTCCTGGTTGGCTGCCAGTCAGCTAGACTATAAAGTTTGCTGGTAGCACCAGGAAGCTGGGTGGGGTAATCTCCTCTTTCCATTTCCTTACCTGTATCCTTCAGTCCTTTCTTATTCTGGATATGAATAGATAGATAGACAGCAGCTCTGAGGGTGACTGTGCCAGCTCACTTCACCCTTGGCTTGGCTGCTCTGTCTGAAAAATCTTTCTGTTGACTCTAGCAGCCTTTGCATCAAGCCATAGGTTGTTTACTTATTGCTGACCAGTGGCTCCTAGCCCAAACAACTCTGGTAAATCCCTAATGTTCAGTTCCAGAATACACTGGGCTTAAGAACTCAGAATGGTGTCTCTCAAGGTCCAGGCCAAGAATCTGAGTGGGGCTGTGCTGGGGAGAGTGGTGAATGAGTCAGGTGAGTCTGCCATCTTCCTGACACCAAGCTTCTTGTTTGCATTATGTACACCGTCTCTAGAAATCACAACCGTGCTATTTCCAGACTTAAACTAACCAATGTCAGTTCTTTGCCTCCAGGCTCTCATTTTGTTAGGCCTTCTGGTTACCATCCAGCTCTTCATGCAGAGCTTCCATCATGAAGATGATTATCCAGCCCTCTAGGCTGATTTTGGGAGGCCCCAGACAAAGCCTTTCACCTCTCCACCTGAGAGGAAGAGCACCACCAGACTTTGTTAGGGAGAGTTGGAGTTGTCTAGCTCCTCTTGAGCTCTGGGCTGAAGGGAGGCCCCAGACAAAGCCTTTCACCTCCCTGCCTGAGAGGAAGAGTACCAGGTTTTGTTATGGAGAGCTGGAGCTGTCTAGCTCCTCCTGAGCTCTGGGCTTATGGGGCAGCTCAGAGTTGGCTTTCCTTGAAATCTCACCCTACTCCTCCAAGTCCATTCAGCCACCATCTTCGTTGGCTGCCACCATTTTATTAAGATCACCCACAGGTCCAGACACCACACTCTCATGGGATCTTCCGGTCATCTGGGGGTGCCCTGCTCGAGGTCTCCTGAGTTTTCAGGGCGGCCACGCAGGGGAGGGCATTCCCGGTGGCTGCGCCACAGCTGTGGAACTCCCTTCTGGTGGGGGTGCGGTTGGCCCCAGACCTCCCCTCTTTTAGAAAAAGTTGTAAGACCTGTCTGTTCCGCCAGGTGTTTGGTGGGGGAGAGGGGTGAAGGAGTGGGGTGGTGATGGTGGTGCTAGATGTTGCCCTCCTTTTTGTAGTTTTAAAAATGTTTTATATCAAATTTTATTTGTGTTTTTTATATTGTAAGCCGCCCCGGGCTGCCTGATGGCAGGAGGGGCATGGTATTAAATTGAAAAATAAATAAATCTTTACAATGGGATACATGCAAGACTGTCACCTCTCACAGTTCTGACCCTGACACTCCCATAGACTTAAAGTGGGAGTGTTGGGCCAAAACTGTAAGATGTAGCAACCCTAGCACACGTTTATCAATTGTAAAGAAGGAGGAAGGTTGAGGAGAGCCATTTCTATCACCTCTTCGCTTTCCTGTGAAGAAAACAACTGGCAGAGTTGAATATGGGACTGAGACACTGGGTCCAAATTCCATCCATCCTTCCCTTCCTGACCCCACCTCTCATTAGGCCTTATCTGAAGCTAAAGGCCAGTAATCTCCAGCCACGCAGCTCGTCCGTGTGTTGCGGAGAAGGGCTCATCTCTGGAATCTGCTGGTGGTCCATTCCAGCAACGAGGAGTCCATCTTCTGACATGGCCAGCTGGGCAGCCCACTTGGGAGGTTGGAGTTCAGAGAGCAAAAGGATTGCTGGGACCCTGAGAAAAGTTCCTGGTGCTAATACCTGGTGGAGAGGCGATGGTTTGGTAGGAGAAAGGTGACTGCATGGGGTGGGGTGCAGGGTGATGATGGGACATAAACGGTTTTAAAAGCAGCAGCCGAGGCAAAGCTGAATTTGTGATGGGCTGAGATCCTGTGGAGATGATGGCACATGGGGAGGGAATACCCATTTCCTTTCTTCTCATAAATGGCCATTTCTAAGCGTCACTGCAATAACTCCAAGAATGTTTCTTAGGTCTTGGTTTTCAGAAGGCCTAAGAGGCCACAGCCGTGGATGCGGGGAGGGGGGAGAGCGTGGTTGCATCCCACTGTTTCTCGCCTAGCCCTGCCTCTTTGGGGAGGGGGGCAGAGCTATACTGGAAACAGGCAGGGGTGAAGGGGCTTTGCCAACCCTTTCTGGTGTGGCCACACCACCTTTCCAAACACCATGACATCACAATGCTTGGAAAGGAGTGGAGCAAGGGGCTTTCACCCCCCTGACCCTCCCAATTTAATTCTCCCATTACCCCTGGTTGCAGTTTCAATTGGCCTCAGCTGGAGTTGTAGATGCACCTTTAAGATGAGTTCTCTGGTTAATCAAGGAGTCCCATGAGGAGCTAGTGGGAACTGGGGGTCTCAGACTCTCTGAAAATCAGTCATGGAGAGCCAAAAGGAGTGCAGCTCAAGCCGACTTTCCTTTTGGGAGTTGGGGAGGGTTATAATGCTGTGGCCACACTGCTGGAGTAAGTCACTGCAAGATCTTTGCCCCCAAAGCAGTCCTTTCTTCCCCAAAGTGAGCTTTATTTATAAATGCACCATGTTCAACTAATATAAATGTACAGTAATTCAACTCAACTGTTTGTCTTGCTCTGAGTCACTCTACTATCTGGGCAGGCTGCTTATCCTCACCAGTTGATCCCCTCTCTGGAATTCTGCTCAGATCCTCGTGAGGAGTGGTTTGGGTGCTTGCATTGCCCCCTGCCAGTCACCTCCGGTGTCCTATCTTAGAGACCTCTGTTCGCTCCAGGGAAACCTAACTCCAACAGAGCCCTGAGTCCTTAAAGCAGACTGTCTCTGAGAGCCAACTCCAGTCCTTGCCTGTCTCCCCCTGATAGTCTCGCACTGAGCTTGGTGTGTTCAAGAGGGAGGAAGGAAGCTCTCTGAGACACAAAGAGATGAGAAATCTCCTGGGGGTGGAGATTGACCAATCAGGTCCTGACAGGAGTAGGACAGATAGGATGGGGGAAGGGTTCCCTGATCTGTCTGTCTACTCCTGGTGTTTCTAGCAAACAAACAGGATGAGGTGCTTAGGGGGATGCAACCAAAGGAATGTATTTTCAACACCCCTTCTCATCGTCCCGTGCACCGAATCATTTAAGTGCACTGCTGACAATTCCCAATGCTTCTCGTAGCCTCTGGAAATTGTCTCTGGGTAGCGGTTTGGTCAGCACATCCGCTATCACTTCCTCTAGGACAATAAATTACTTCAAGTTCTTCTTCTTGCGCTTCTTGCACTGGTTGGCATTCTTTTGAATGTCTTGCCATGTTGAGGGCTCCTGTGGTTCCTCCACTTTTGCCGCGTAGGAGAGTCTCGCTGCTGGTACTCCTTTGTTGTGTCTTCCAGAATGTCTCACTTCTGGTTCTGGTTCAGCTTCAGTATTAGTGTCGGTGCCCCCTTCTGGTTCCAGTTCTGGTTCAGCTTCAGTATTAGTGTCGGTGCCCCCTTCTGGTTCCAGTTCTGGTTCTGCTTCAGTTTCAGTGTCAGCATCAGCATCTGTGTTAGTGTCAGTGCCCCCTTCTGGTTCAGGTTGATTGAACATGGTCAAATCAAGTGAAACTTCAGCTTCCTCTTTTATCTGCAGTTCTGCAGTCTTTTTCTGTCTTGATGAACTTGGCCTCATTAGGTCTGGCATTTGATCAGTGCTTTCCTTTTCATTTTCATCAAAATAGACCACACTGCTTATCTTCACATTTCCAGTGTCAGTGTCCATTACTCTGTATCCCTTGCATCCTTGTGCATAGCCAACAAGTATCCCTTCTTCACATCTGGTGTTAAGTTTGGTCCTTTTGGCCTTTGGGATATAAGCATAGGCTTTAGAGCCAAACACTCTAATGTGCCCCACACTGGGCTTGTTCCCATGCCATAGTTCATAAGGTGTTGCTTTTGCACCTTTGGTTGGGAGCCTGTTCTGCAGGTATGTGGCAGTCATTACTGCTTCCCCCCAGTATTTGTTTGGCAGATTCGCATCCAAAAGCATACATCTCGCCATCTCTATGAGAGAGCGATTTTTTCTTTCTGCTACTCCATTTTGTTCTGGTGTATGCGGGATGGTTGTCTGGTGTTCAATTCCTTTTTGCTTCAAAAATTCTTTCATCTGTTTTGAAACATATTCACCTCCATTATCTGACCTTAGGATCTGAGGTGATCTTCCAAACTTATTGCTGGCTCTTGCAACATATTCCTTAAATTTCTCCAGCACCTGACTTTTCTCTTTAATCAAGTAAGTGAACGTGAACTTGGAAAAATCATCTATGAAAGTCAATGCATACTGGTTTCCTGCAATTGTTTTTGTCTTCATAGGACCACAGATATCACTATGAATGAGCTGTAGGGGGTGCTGTGTGGCTTCCTCCTTGCTCTGATGAAAGGAGGGCCTAGTTCCCTTTCCTTTTACACAGCAAACACATCTCTCATCTTTAGTTGCACATGAGTTCATTTTAAAATGTTTAACTAGGTCTGGAAGTGCATGCAACACATCTGCATTTCTATGGCCCATCCTTCTGTGCCATTTGCTTTCACAGTTCTTATGTCTGCAATCTTTTGCAGCATTTGCATACTGATCCTGTTGCAAGCAATCTACCTTGAATAGGCCATTTGAATCCAGCATTCCTCGCATAAAAAGCTCCTTTTCCTTTGAAATTCTGCAATATTTCCCTTCAAAATGCACTGCAAAACCTTTCTGTACAGCATACTTGACACTTATAAAATTATGATCCAATTCTGGGACATATAGAGCTTCTTCAATGGTAACTTTCATTTCCTCACCGTTTCCCAGATGACATATGAGTTTAGCCCTGCCTCTTCCTTGACAATAAACTTTCTCTCCATTAGCCAATCTTATAGGAGTTCTATAAGTCCTATCCAGATCAATAAATCTGTCTTTGTCCTTTATAAGATTTTTAGTTGCTCCAGAATCAACAAAGAAATCATGTGAAGCAGTCTCACATTCTATTCCTTCCACATTTTTAAGTTGAGATGCTTTTTCCTCAACCAGGCTGAAAGCCCTATCATGGCTCCCTTTGTTCTTTGCAGAGAAGCTGGGAACTTCTTGCTTGGTGCATTGATATGCGAGATGCATGGTTTCCCCGCAATTGAAGCAACACTTAACTCTTGCAGATCCTTTTGAATTTGCAAAAGGCTTCTTGTTCTCAGCTGCCTTGCAGGCAAGCTGTGAGGAAAAGTTTGGCTGTTCATTAGTTTGAGCCATATTAAATTCCTCAAGTTTCTGAATAACAACATCCAAAGATAGGTTATCCTGCATTTCTATTATCTGACAGACTGTTTGAAAAGTTGTTGGTGGTAAAGAGTTCAGCAGAAATGCCACTATCAATTCATCTGGTAAATTCAGCTTTTGATTTTCCAGTCTCCTGACTAGTTCAAGCAGGCCATTAACATGAGCTGAAAAATCTTCACTCTCATCCATTCTCATATTACAAAGTCTTTTAAGCATTTGTATCTTTGATATATTTGACTTCCCTTGATACAGTCTCTGTAAAATTTCCCACATATCTTTTGCAGTTAACTTGTCATGTATGTACACATGTAAACGCTGACTCACCGACATTGAGATGATTGCCATAGCTTTGTCATTTTTCTCATCCCAGAGTTCTTGTGCTGCCCCTGCATCTGTAGGTCTGTTGGACTCCAGCATTTTCCTTAGGCCTTGTCCTCCCAGTGCCATCCTTGCATTATGACTCCAAGCTTCATAGTTTGTTGCTCCAGTGAGCCTCTCTGGAATGGAGACCTTCAGCATAGAATCCATGGTCACAGAGACTAAAATCTTTCTTTTCTTTTCTGCCTTTAAGATTAATGCTAGCACTCAATTTTACTCACTCTGCGCTGCCTTTTGGGTGTCTGGGCCCATAACCCTGTTGGAAATGCAAGGACTGTGAGATCATTGCATCCATTTGCCCAATGCAGAGTTTACAGAGGAGTGTGAGTAGCTAATCATCAATAAGCAGGCAGGAAGCATACTTAAGCTTAAGTAGCTTTATTAGGAAATACATGTAGGATAGGAAAGGCCTACATCTATGCTAAGTCCTAAGACTAGGTGTGTTCAAGAGGGAGGAAGGAAGCTCTCTGAGACACAAAGAGATGAGAAATCTCCTGGGGGAGGAGATTGACCAATCAGGTCCTGACAGGAGTAGGACAGATAGGATGGGGGAAGGGTTCCCTGATCTGTCTGTCTACTCCTGGTGTTTCTAGCAAACAAACAGGATGAGGTGCTTAGGGGGGATGCAACCAAAGAAATGTATTTCCAACAATTTTAGCCCCTGTGTTTGAAAAGCTGTGTCTGCTTTTCCAAGACCTCATCTACCACACTACGTAGTGGTAGCTTTGGTTTGAGTCTGGCCCCTAGCTGGCCTCCACATCAGTAGGAGGGCATGATTTGGATTGGCCCTCTTTTTTGCATTCTCATGAAGGACTGAAGGGCATTGATCTTATCTCCAGAGGGGATTTTTTCAGGATAGGCTTTAGTGGGGTAGTGCAGAGCATGCTACTGCCTGCGCTGTCCTTGATCCGTAGACAGCGGATGTTGGTCTCCAGGGATGTCAATATAGCATCTTTCTGTGGTGCTAAATTCAATCAAGAATGGTATTTCATGACACCCTTTACTCAGCATCAGCATTCTTTGATATTGATTTAGGAATGCTCCAAAATGCACTTTGATAGTCTTGTGTCTGTGAATACAGCCTCAGCTGGGTGCCAAGCTCTCACTTGGTGCAAATCAGCCATTGACTTCAACAGAGCAACAATGATTTACACCTGGAACCTTGCTGAGACCTTCTCCACTCACCTCCAACACATGTTTTGTAAACGTTTTAGAAAAAGGCAATAAAACTGACATGGTAATAACTCTGTTGTGTTAGGATAATGTAAGATACAACTGTTTTTTAACAAAACCCTTTCCAAAATATCTGACCCTGACTCCCATGGCTGTACAATTCAAATTGATCTCTAGGGACTCTGTATTCAAAAACCATTAGAAGAATGGCTTAAGTGCATGACATTTTTATAAAGCATAATACATTTGGGATCGTTGTGATTGGACTCATTTCCTGTACCTGTAGGGCTCATCTTTTCATGGCTTTCCTCTGCAATAAGGACCAGAAGAACTGCAAACAGCTGAGAATTGCATGCCTGTGTGAGCTGAGGTTTTAGGGAGATAACCAGTATTGTGAAGTTCCACAAGAAACCCTCCTCCCCCCATGGTATCCATTAGAGCTGAAACAAATATCTGCCAAAGTGAAATAAATCCATCAAATTTGCAGTGTCTGAACCAAACCTGATGAAGCAGATAATAACTGCTGTTTGTTCCCGTTTCACTGGATACCCTTTTCAGTTTGGCTGCTTCAGTATTTCAGTTATGCCATTTTGGCACCATTGGCGCTAATACTGAAATGAAGTAACTAAAATAGCACAATAACCAAAACCAAATAACTGAAAAGGCAAAATAAATTAAGTAGCCACATGGGAATATCCAAAAAAGTGGCTATGCAATTGCCCATTTTGCTACAGTTTGGAGATTGGGAGGACTATCCAAAAATGTAAGTACTATCCATGAATACATTTGAGCTCTAGTGTCCAGGCACTTCACCGTCCTTAATGCAGACAGAACAGGACCGTTTTACAGATGTAGGCACGACCACTGGTGTAGCAAGGCTGTGGTGGGTCCAGGCTAATGCCCCCGCGCAGGGGCAAGGGGGCGAGGTCTCCCAGGAGGGAGTACAGGGTATAACCATGAAAGCAGTGCTGCCCCAGCTCCCAACACACACGCACCATTCCCTGCAGTGGCAGCAGCAACCCTGCCAGAAAGGAAGTTCTAGGAGTCAGTGGGGGCAGGACCAGCACAGAAAACTTCCATCTTGGCAGAACCCTTTGCAAGTGGCCTGAGTGCTGCTAGGAGACTTTCAGAGGCAGCGGAGTTAGTGTGCTGGCCCTGCTCCCTTCCCCTCTGAACATTTCCTAGTCTAACTCAGTACCCATGGGTAATACCTGCATTTTTGAGTACTGGTGCCCAATGGGCTACCTGAATACCGATAATTTCTGTTACAGACTTTTCAGTTGCCAATCAGTAAACTGTGATGAAACATTGGAACGGAAACTTGAAAAGTTGGGACTGGAAGTCGATATTCTGGGACTGGAAGTTGGAAATTAAATGAAAATATTTTGTGACATCAGGTACTTGAACTGAGCACTAATTGGGTGCTGATTAGTAGCAACCAAACATTGTGGCTTGATCCGGTACCAGATATTTGACAAGTATGCCCGTTCTGTGGATACTTGTTTCAGCTCTCTCTGATGTATTTAGCAAACCAATGTAGTGCAGCACGTGGATGAAAGAACCAACAGTAAAGCTGCAGTGAGCTGATCTGCACAGTAGTGTTGCAAGACTGTGGTGGGCCCAGGTTCGTTTCCCAATTATGGGTCCGCCCACAAGGGCAAAAAAAATGGAGTCTCCCTAAGTGGCAGCCTTCCCAAGGGGGCTCCTGGACAGCCTTGGCCTCCTGCCACAAAGGCTCCTAGTGAGCCTCACCCCCCACTGGAATGGTAGCAACCCAGCCAAGTAGGAAGTTCTAAGAGTGGGCAGGGACAGCATGTCATCTCTACCATTATGAAAAAAATGCTTCTTGGGACCTTGGCAAGTGGCTTGTGTGTTACTAGAAAATTTTCAGTTGGCAATGGCAGAATGTTAGCTTTGCTCCATCCCCCCACCCAGTCTGAAAATTTCCTAGTGGCATGCAGGCGGCTTACAAAGGGCCCCCCTAGAGCCCAGCATCTGGGCTCAATTGGCCCCCTCACTCCATGATAGCTACACCTGGATCTGCACCCACAGGATATTTGGCCCCATTATTGCTGTGTAATAAAATCTCAGGATAACTATGAACTACCCTGGGATTATTAGGAGATTGTTGCAATGTGTCACTGAAAATGCTTTTCTCCTGACTTGCACTAAAGGGCATGATTTTCCTTCTACCACACCTCTGTGCATAAAGAGTAGCTCAATGGTGATAAATTAGTGGAAGCGAGGCACACTTTAGGCCTGAGATTTCAATTCTGGCATATGACATAAAAGAGTGGCATTATCCTGGAAGATAGCTTCATAAAAAAAGAGGCAAAACAAGGCCCTAAATTGGCTATATGGTTCTCTATGGGCTGGGTCATTGGATTCTGAGTTTACAAGGGGAATAATGTTATAACTGCTGACTCTGCAATTGGGAGGGTATTAAAATAAAGCTTTGTGGCTACACTGATCTTGTTTGTGTGCAATAAAGGCAGAGGCATAGATATGGATTTAGAAAAAATGGGAGCTGTCCCTTTAAAACTCAGGCGGAGGCTCAGATGAGCGAGCCTTTTGCAGGAGTTAGAGGGCAGGTGTCTGCATACCTCCCAACAACCCCTGTTTAGAGGAGACAGAATGCTTGCACATGGTAGACTTGCACATGGTACATTATTTCATGTTAGCGTCTATCCCACAGGAGATTTAATAACGTGTGCATACACCTTTTCTCATTTGTCAGGAAAAGTCCCAGGAATTTTTCATCACCGATGTCAGGGTAGTGAAATCCTTCTCTGACAGTAATGTGAGTTTTGTATTGTGTTAAATTGGAATGTGTGTACATGCGTTGAATGTAACATTCATTTAATTTATGTGAAAATTAGACTGTGTAGAGGCTTGCCTAGTCATGTGTGCACAAATGGAACCCTTACGGTCATGTGACATTGCAGTGCCACCCACCCCTTTTAAAAAAAATAAAAAGAAGAAAAATAATATGGGCATGTGGTCCAACAGGGATCTTCTGTGATCCCTGCCTTCCCATCCGATATTATCTCACATAAAAATTGGCACGTGTGCAGGCGGTCACTGTCCAGGTGATGAATCCCACTGTCCCTTTTTCAGGGTGTCAAATTCTCCCTTTCAGGAGGGAAAGACAAGAAGAGCAGTATTCAAGCCCAGGCACCTCTTTCCTGGTTGCGTCCCAGGAAAAGCACTGGGAGGACAATGGGAAGATGTTTGAATGACAAGAAACTAAGTGAAATGATCAGCAAGAGAGTTTCTGTCTGTCTTTATGTACTTGGAAAGTTGGGAGGGGTGTGTGTGTATGCATGGAAGTTCATGAGGGGCAGAGCCCTTAATGACTGAGGAGGTGGGATTTGTCCCTTTTTAGCCGTTGGAAATGTTGCTGGGTGTGTTTGTGTGTGTGCACGGGGAGAACTGGCCTTTAGCTGTCACTATGGGAGACACAGTTTATTGACTCTAATAAGGTCAGAGCTTAGTCTTTGGGCCCAGTGGTTGGCTGTAATGTACATGCACTGGCTGTGGAGTCGTTTCCCGGCTATCCCCTGAAGATGGATGGGACCAAAGCCCACTTTACTTTGTAAAGCGCCAGGTGCATTGCTTGTGCTATAGAAATGTTTGCTAATAATAATAAATAATCATGGCCCCACCGACCATCAAACCACAGTCTGGGAACTGCACAATATGCTGTAAAAGTAGCAGCTGCACCTGGAACTAGAGTAAAAGCAATCTGAATTCATGGTGAGTTTATAAACATCCTGTCTG
>QEPC01009128.1:2100455-2113003 GCA_003113815.1 Sphenodon punctatus | reverse complement strand
AGATGTGACTCCGAAATGGCTGGGCTTGGGTGGAGGGGAGTGCCCGTCCCCAGGCCCATGTAGCGCGCCACCCCCAGACCGAGCCGGGGAGCGCCCCCTGAGTCCGGGAGCGCCCCTAGGCCTGCCGACTGCAGAATAAGGGCCCCGCCTTTGTCCCCTGCCCTGGGCCCACAAACTGTGTCTGGACCTACTGCTTCACCCTTTCTCCTCTCCTAATCAGGAGCATTGCTGCTGTTAATGTTGCTTTCTGGAGATCAGTTGCTTGGGGGCAGGTTTTCCAAAGTGCTCAACTTTCATTTAAAAAACAAATGTGGGTCAGATTTTTTTTTAAAAATAATAATTTGTGGGCAGATTTTCAGAAGGGCTCATCGTGCTGGTGAAATTAGGATCTACGATTCAGACCTAGCTGTGGGTTCCCGGTATCCCTTGTTTTAAGGGGGCATCCCTTATTTCAGAATCCTCACCTCTATAGAACATAATGAACCTCCCTTAGTTACATTATATCATGGCATCCCTTTTTCTGAACCCCACAGTTCCATGGAAGAGAATGGATGTCCCTGGTTTCAGTATTCCTCAGCTCTGGAGTATACCTTATTTTACTTTATTTATTCATTTTAATATAATTTTTTTATTTTATCAGTTATAAAATACAATTCTTTGTTTTTGTACATAGAAATGAAGAAATACTCCTTTTGATGTTTACATTTTTTAAAACTAATATTGACAAAACATACAACTAAACTCGAGTATGTCAAGACGTTATGTGCTGCAGTTATTTGTGTTTTCCAGAGGAATCTCACTCACACCGAGAAGTCCAAAAGGTAAGATTTAGCATCCTCTGTTAGCGTGTTGCCCTGTTTGCAAAGTCTTGATATTTATTGGTGAGGTTAGCTGTAATCTCCATGGAGTACATGTACCAAACACGTTTGATCCATTCTCCCTCCGACAAGTCCATAGCATTTCCCCAGTTTGTTGCGATTATGTTGACTACGGCAAGGATTGTTACTTTACAGGTATCTTGGTGAGAGTTCGTGAGAGGTATGTCTGGGTATAATCCTTGGGGTGCAGTTTCGGGTCTAAAGGGGATTACCAAATTCGTAGGTTTCTGCAAATAACTCCACACTATTCGCCAGAAGGCCTGAACTTTAGAGCACCCTCACAATCCCTTATTTTTGATAGTTTGATCTGGCAACCTTGGTGCTGGGCTTTTTTTGAAAATTTGTCCCGTCCTATACAAGCAATCAGCACAGCTTATACTGCTGTCAGTGCCTGTACAAAGGGCAAGACAATGGTCTAAGGCATGATGTGTGTGGTCTTCACACCTCTCCGGGGGAAACTAAAACCAGATCTAGTGGGAATTACTCGTATCCTTTAGGAGCAGATTTGGGTCACGGGAGTTTCCTGAGTACAAGGGTTAACGTGCTCCAGGGCAGTAAGACCACTGGCCTTACTGGAAGTGCTTGCATGAAGGTTTGTTCAGCTGGAAGCTGCTCACATCTACAATGCCTATTGTGGTGTTCTTCAAATTTTCCACAGTCAGTACTGCCCATCAACTGCAAACATCCCAACGATCCCTACTTAGGAGGGACAGTCTCTCTTTGGGTGCTGAATCCCACTGTCCCTCTTTCAGGGGGTCAAGGTCCCTCTTTCAGGAGAGAGAGACAAAAAGACCTGTCCCAAAAGGGGTGGGTTTCAAGCTTTGGGGGCCAGGAATAGCAGTTCATCACCAAAGTCCCTGCAGAATAGCAATAAGAAGTCAGCTAAATCAGGTCCTTGGGAACTTAAATCCCAACGGTACTTTAAGCCCCCAGAGCAAAAGAAGCCACCAGGTTGAGGCTCCCCAAAAGGCTTTTTGTAAAGAAATGGAAGGCTCAGATAGGTCCCAGGAAATCTACCTGATAGAGACATAGAGGGAGTAAAATGCTGGGTCATAGGGCATATACAACACAATTGCCCCTTAATGGAACGTGATGAGATGTGGGGTTTCCGTGTGTTAACCACACACCTATGCACCTCTGATCATCAATTGTAGCGATTTACCCGGTGGACTCGGGTAGGAGAAAGTACTGTGATGGCCTTCTTAGATTCTGGGTCTAACCAGACCCTAGTACAGGAACAGTTAGTAGAACCCCATTGGGTCATTCTGGATGAAACAATAAAGGTGTACTGTGTTCATGGAGATCAGATGGAATATCCAGTTGCTTGGGTACCACTTCCCTTCTCACTTGCTGCCCCCCATGCCTGGAACTCCCTCCCTGTCCACATCCGCCTGCACCCTCCCTTCATACCTTCAAAGCTCTCCTTAAAACTCACCTCTTTCGCTCTGCTCTGTCTGACTCTTTATCCTGCTGAGCCACTATTCCTATACCTACGATCGGTTTACCCTTTTCCTTGCAACATGGACCTGCCTGCTGTCATTCTCATTGTAACCAAGCCAAGTACGTGCACTTGAGACCTCGCATCTTCATGAATGTTAGACCCCTTGTCTCTCCCTCTGTTCCCCTTCCTAAGTCTCTCCCCCAGCTCCTGTCTCTCAGATTGTAAGCCCTAGGGGCAGGGACCATGTCTATTTTATTACTTTGTAAAGTGCCAGGTACACTGCTGGCGCTATATAAATGTTTGTTAATAATAATAATAATAATAATACCACTTCAAGTTCAACATAAATGACAAATTGTATGGGTTGGGGTTGTTCCCCACCTTCCTTGGCCTGCTGTTATAGGTAGGGACTGGGCTTCTTTTGGCCAGGAGTGGCACTCTAGGGCCCAGGGCACCTGGGTCAGGAAGGGCCCCACTAAAAAAAAAACAGCCCCTGAGACCTGGCTTCTAGATCTCCATCTGCAGTACGAAGTGAAGACAGAGGAACCACTTACACAAGGGATGGAAAACCCCTCTGAGCTGCTACCAAGACATAAACCACAGGCCGCCCTCAAACCCAGAACTCAGAAGCACAAACGGAACATAGAGGTGTTGCTCATGAAAGCCAAATAGGTATAAATATGGAAAATGTGGGTTGTAAACCAAGGGAGCAAAGGTTTCTTGGACAGAACAAAAAGACACAGATGGAACACCACACCCAGGAAATAGGAGTAGGCTCAAATGAAGCCCTGGAAGCAGACAACAGATGCCTAGAGAAAGAACAAATGATAAAGCCCCATTAGGAGCCTGAGCTTAAATGGGATCCTGAGAGACTTAAAGAGGCTTCGGATGCACTGGTCACGGGAGTTGTGGGGTTTGGGAAGGTGGACCCTACCCCTTCTTGTTAGGCCAGGTCCCTTTTGGGGGGGCTGTGTCATGAAGGGGGGGATATGTGTCGGTGTACCTCTGGATGGGGCTTTTGGCCCTTTAAAAAGTAACACCTGCCTAAGCTACTAGGGATATTGCAGTGTAGGATGATCCTAGCGCCAGTGCTAAATAAGAACAGGCACAGACATAATGACTCAGCCCTTCAATTGCCCAATCAGGGGATAGCTTCTAGGAGCATGCCAAGCATAAATAAAGGGAGAACCCTTATTCAGGGGAACAGTTGAAGAAGGAGCAGCTCGACGGGAGAACCCTCGGTCTAGGAGGACCAAGGTTGTCCAGGATCCTCCAGCTTTCCCCCTTATGGATTTCCATAGCTACAATCATCAGGATCAGGACTCAGGTGGGAGAGTTCTTATTAGCGTAAGAGACTGGTGTTTTGAACCTGAGCCTAGGCTGGGTCTAGAGAGAGACTGATTAGCCGTGGCTGAGAGCCCTAAAAGGGTAGATGCCCTGCACAGTGGTGGTGAAAGGACTGGCTTATGGTGGGGTTAAGGAGGCCAGTATCGGCACCCCATGCTTATTGAAGCAGACTGCGGTAGAGCCACGGGCACTCCCACAAGGAGCATGTCCCTCCTTGTCATTGGAAACATTGGGAGGCATGCACCTATCTTATACAAAGGGAGTCAGTAGGTGCTGGTCTGGGATTTGGGAGATTAAAAAAAGACAAATGTAAAGTATTACATGCGTAAGAAAACTATATGCACAAATCTGAATGGGTGACCACTGGCTGGGCAGCAGCACTGCTGAGAAGGGAGTGAGGGTGGCAGCGGACCACAAACTGAATGAGAGTCAACAATACTGTTACAGAAAAGGCAAGTGCATTAGTAGAAGCACCATATCAATGGCACAAACAGCAATTGTACTTCTGTCCTCAGCCCCAGTCAAAATACAGGGTCCAGTTTGGGTACTGAACATAGACAAAGTGGAGAGGATTCAGAAGAGAGAAGAAAGATGACAAGTCAGATGAGGCAAGTCAGATGAGGAAACTTTGGAGGAGCTGGATATGTTTAGCCTAAAGGAATAAAAGAAAGGATGGCAGGGAGGAATGTGATAACAGTTCTGAAATATTTAAACAGCTGCCATTAAGAAGATGGATTTCCGCAGAAGGAAGGAAAAAGAAAAGTTTAAGCTGTAGGAAAGCAGGTAAGATCATGCATTTTGTATATATAGTCTTGATGACTCATTTTGCAACTTCTCAACTTCATGAATGTATCCCTGTCTCTCCTTTATGTTCCACTCTCCCTTGTCTCCCCTCGCTTGTCATTCCTAGATTGTAAACCCCTTAGATTAGGGACCCTGTAACAGGGTGAAGACTTTCCCACCATAAGTCAGGCAGGATAACAGCCCAAGCAGCAGTCTCGATCGGGGATTAATTCAGTCTTTTTTAAATTCTACTTTTCACTATAAGTCTTAGTCTATATACATTGTCTCTCTCCAGAGCTGCCACTAAGCTCTGTGCTACACTTACAAGGTGTTTTCAGTTGTGATGTTGGGCATGGACTAATCTGTGCCCAACGTCATGTTTAAAAGGGGCCGCCAGATGTTGGCCCAGGCTATAGCTTGGGCCATGGTGGCGCTTAGCCCGGGCTGTTCTTCAGGACCATCCCCAAGGAACAGCCTGGGCATAGTACTGCCATGCCCTGTGCTACGGATGCCAGACTGGGGTAAAATGGGCTGTCCCGTTTGGCCTGCTCACACTTACCCTGGTCTGGGTCCCTGTGCTTCTGGGAAGCCATGGTGGCCTCATAAGCAACCGTGACCACCTTTCAGGGAGGGTGGCAGGCCTCTCTGAGAATCATGGGGATGGGGCCGTGCAGACACATGTTGCCCTGTTACAGGTTCCCTCACTCGAGGGGCTTACAATCTAGGAACAACAAGAGAGGGGAGGCAAGGGAGAGTGGAAAGGAGAGACAGGGGTACATTCACGAAGTTGAGAAGCTGCAGGTGTGCATGCTTAGCTTAGTTATGGGGAGAAGGAGATGCAAGTTTTTAATGAAAAGAAGAGGGTAGGCTTTGGTATATGCTGAGTTTACAAAGGCTCTGATTCAGAGGTTCCATATAACTCCAGAAGTGTATCGAGCAAGGTTTACAAACCTCAAGAAGCTTGACAAAATGAGTCATCAAGAATGTGTGCAAGATGTGTGATCTTATTTGCCTTTCTACAGCTTAAACCCTTCTGTGGAAATTCATCTTCTTAATGGCAGCTGTTTAAATATTTCAGAGATCGTCCAACCAGCAGAGGGAATTTTGAAGTATGTTCCCTGGTCGAGCGGACCCCAGACTGACTGTGCTTGCCTAGGAAGCTTTGTATAAGTTTTCCCCTGCTGCCTGTACCGCCTCTGAAATACCTACTACCCCACCCCCACCCCCCCAGTTGCCTGGCTGCAATCAGCTCTCCTCGTTTCCTCACCGAGCGCATTGCAAACAGTGATGAACTCGTTGAGGGAAGGAGAAGTCAATTTAAATTCCCCCCCAATGGCCTGGCTCCAGCGGCGATCATCCAGGCACCAAGGGGCATGCTGAAGGAAATTGTGTGGCCTAGCGCACCCAGGGAGGGCTGCGATTGAGCAGGGAACCTTGTCCAACTTTCCCCCTGTTGGCTGGACGGTCGCCGCTGTAGCCTGGCGACTGGAGGGGGCAGGTATTCCAATTGGCTCTTCCCATTCCCTCACCAAGTGTACTGAAGACAGCAATGCGCTCAGTAAGGGAAGGGGGATGGGTGATTTAAATCTCCTCCAGCTGGCTGGCTGCAGCAGGGGGAATTTTGAAGGATGTTCCGTGGCGGAATGCACCTTGGGATCGCTGCGCTCAGCCAGGGAATCTCGTCCAACTTTTCCCCTACCACCGGAACAATCGGCAGTTCAGCCCGGTGACTGGTGTGTGTGTACTTCATTCCCCTCTCCCTGTTCCCTGACCAAGCGATGCGCTCGTTGAGAGAAGGAGGATGAGCAATTTAAACCACCACCACCACCCCAGCCCCCTGGCTGCAGTGGAGATCATCCAAGCAGGGAGAATTTTGAAATAAGTTCCCTGGGGTTCACTGCATGGAGCAGCTGCGCTGCCCTATGCAAAGTCTTTCAGCTTTCCCCTTGGCAGCTAGATGATAGGTGCTGCAGCCCAGCACAACCGCACATGTGCATGTCTCCATTGTTAGTTCCATTGACCCAAAATGGTACTTTCGAAATGTTATATTTTTTCTTAAAAAGACTAATTTTAAAATAAGAACCAAAATGGTCTAGTATACAGTGTCCTTCAATTTTGTAAGCAATTGAATGTAACCTATTTTTGCTGAAACTCTACAAAGTCCGTCCATAGATTTTCATGCCAAAACTGGAAGTGTTTGCTCTACTGTCTCCCACTGAAAAGCATAGGTGCTGTTAAATTAAAGTTTACAACCGCCTTAACTATAGAGCTGCTTTTCTCTATCATCCCAGTTGGAGGCACTTGAGGTGGACAAATTGTTCTTTCTTGCTGCTTTCGTTACCTTCACATTCCCTCCTGAGTTCCAGTTCCTGTTTCTGGATCTCCTTTTGTCACATGGGGAAGGATCAGAGAAGGGGAGGACAAGCCTGGGAAGCGCAGAGGATGGTTAGAGAGTCTAGGGAAAGGGAAACCTCTTGGCCACTCTTCAGTTTGGAAGGTTCCACATGGGAAGCCAAGATCTTGGAGATTATGGCTCATCACTAAGGTCTTAGGTAACAAAGGGGAAAACATGAAGAAAGCACTGGAGTTGGGACAAAACATGGAAGCCAAGGATCAAGGAGCTAAAGGGAACTAAGAAGTAAAGAACAAAGCATACAGAGAGGAAGGCACCAAGAGCCAAGGGGTTAAGAACCAGTGGGGCTAGGTGTAGGGGAGGCAGGAATCGCAAACAAGGAATTGAGGAACCATGAAGGGAGGAGTCTGAGGGCGTTTATAGACGAGACCAAAAAGGCGGCTGATCCATTGATCAGCCGCCTTTCTTGGCGGTCGTCTACAAGCTGGGGCTGCTTTTTAATCCACGTCGGAGGGGGCAGGCGATCCTGCCCCCTCCGACGTGGATTCCCGAAGTGCCGGCTTTACGCCACACTTCCTGGTTCCGTGGGCGAGTTCGCATGCGCAGAAGGGCACGCATGCGCACTCGCACTCTGCGCCGTGTCTGAACAGCAGACACGGCATGCAGAGGCTGCGCGGGGGGAAAAGCCAGCATTTGGCGATCCCGCTTGTAAGCGGGATCGTCTATAAACGCCCTGGGACTGAGGAGCAAGATGGGGAGAGGAGAAAGATAGAGCAAGCAAGTGAGCAGAGGAGGGGACTGGGCTGAGGACAGGCCTGGGTGGTGGGGCCAGCACTCCAACCCCCTGGGGCTGGGGGTTCAAGAGCCAGGGCCCTTACACCTTTTCACATTCCTCTTGTCCAAGACCTTCAGTTGGATCTAGTGGTCTGCTGCTTCCCTAGTGACCTGTCCCTGGTTGCTCCTTACATTTTTACCAGTTATAATAATAAGATTTATTGCGGCCAAAGCCAAATAATCACAAACAAAACATACAAATACACCAATATAATAGAAAACAGAGTTAAAAATGTGAAACCATCAAAAAGGATACAAATACCAAACCACTTACCCAACCCCCCTCAGACTAACCACATACAACAACATGTGCCATGACTCGCTATTTACAGGTTGCCTAGACTGGAGAAAGAGGGTGCGAAGGTTTATAGTCGCTACCAAATACTGCGATATTGCCTCTGTAATCAAAGGATCCTCATCCGCCAGACCCAATATGCACAGATTATGGTCGGTCTGGCCAGGACATTTCTGTAAAAAGGGAGTAAGAAATTTAGAGCGGAGTGGGTCATATAATCGGCATTGAAAGAAAATATGAGCAGATGTTTCCACCTGCTGCTGATCAAAAGGGCAAAGTCGCTCCGAAAACTTAGTGGCAGAAAAACGACCTTCCAACACCCGGGCAGGCAAAGCATTAAAGCGGGCGGACATAAAAAGGAACTTGCCCCTAGATGACATGGTTGAAAGCAAATAGGAGGCCATACATGGGCAAGACCTAACATAAGGGAGGTAACTCACAAGATGTGCAGAAGTTCTAATTAAGGCCATATCGTCCTGGAGTTCCCTGTCCTCCAACCTAGTAACTAGCTCCCTAAAAATTACTGCCAACTCCTTACTCACCCAGTAGTCCGGGCTGAACCCCAATTGTCGCAGCATAAGTTCCACAGCCTGGCACCACGCGCTCTTAAATGAATCGTTAATCCAAAAATAGACAAGCCCCCTTGGGCTGGAATGATGTAACTTTGCCCACAACTTAAGCACACCCGTTCACGCCTGGGTGGACCATCTTAATTGACCTGTCTCCTGCCTAATAGCCGCAAATGGCGTCGCTTTTGGAATCCTCAAGAGCCTCTGGAAAAAACAAGCCTGGACGCTGTCCAATTTCCCCAACTTTGGAGCCAAATAAGGAGCCCAGGCCTCAGCCCCATAGAGCAACTGGGCCCGGACTCTGGCGTTCAAGACCTTGCTAGCCGGGAGTATCGCCCTCCCCCCAGAGCGATTATATAATCTAAAAGTGAGAGACGCTCCTTTAGCCAACGAGAGGGCCCTCTCCAAGTGGTCCTTCCATGACCCAGTCGCCTGGAAAAGTAAGCCCAAATATTGGAAGGTTTTGACCTGGGACACTACACCCCTCGATGGACCACTGATGGACCTTACGAGCTCTGCTAAAAATCAAAACCTTAGATTTACCATGATTGATCTGTAGCTTGCTATGTCGACAAAAGTCTGCAAAGCAAGCTAGCTGCCTGTTTAAACCCACCCGAGTTTGAGACAAGATCACAATGTCATCGGCATATAAGAGGCTGCCCACCACACGATCAGCCAATTTAGGAGGAAAAAAGGCCGACGCTGCCAATATCTATCCTTGCCAGCTACAACTGCAGTCCCAGGTCAGTGTTTGCCGTCACAGTTGCCAGTAGGGTAGTGCTGCTGGTAGTGGGCATTGTCCCCCTCTGTTCTATCTATGTTTCCACTAATATTCTCTGAGTGCATACTACTGTGCAATTCATGATCTTGCATATGTTTTTTGAGCTGCTCACAAGTCTACCCCGTAGGTTTAAGGCCTCTGGCTGCAAACTCAGCCTCTAGAACTTGTTCGCTGAGGAAAGGCCTTCGGCCAAAACCAGCTTGGCTCGCTCATTCTATCCTCTCCCGAAAGAAAATGCATCAGTCCAAAACAACACAAAAGCAACTTCTGCTTTACAGACTGACTGCTAGCAAGCTTTCCACTGTACTCCTTGCCTGGAATCTGGTGACAACTAGAAGTGCTAATCTAGGCTAATCTGCCACTGTAATGGGGGACTGGGTTTCACTCCGATACCCCAGTGTACCACTAAACACTGTCTTGACTCAGTTTCCCCACCTGTAATCTTCATGGGCTCTGCTCTTACTATTCAGGGTCTCCCTACCCACTCTTGCTAGAGGGTGTGTTAGTCCAAACACACAAAGCAAGATTCACAAGTCAAACCCATAGTTATTTGTAATTTGGGAGTGTTACACAATTACAGAAAATTTATTTAGGTAGGCTCATCTCTGTTTCAAAAGCTTCAGAATACTGTAACCATTTACAGCAAATGAACAAACACATTAGCTTTAGAGTACAAGCAAGCTTCATAAAAGAAATTAAGTTAAAGTAAACATGGCAAATTGGTTCACAGTTACAGATAGTTGCTACTGAAAACAAAAAGTTAAAATAACAATTCTAAATTCACTTTAATGATTCCTAGCTCAAAAGCTTGCTCTTGGGTTGAATTCTTAGTAAGGTTCTTGTCAGCTCTCTAGAGCATGGTCCTTCATCATTGATGGTACCAGAGCAAACAAAAATCATTTTTGCTTTGGGCTTATATAGCTTGCATGCTCTCTGATGCATGTCAGCATTAATTTAATTTACTACTTTATGCCCATTGTTCCACAGGTAGTATTGTGGACTCCCCTTAATTAGATCTGTCTGCTTTCCAAACTTCCCATGACATTTACATTCTAAACACATAAGACTACATTTTATAACCTTTACACTATAACTTTGGGTAATATTATTCCTATTAATTGTACTCAGTGTTTCGTAATGATTGGCTTACATGTACACATCTTGGAATTATAGGAATATTGCTTTTACCCAATGTATGGCATATTTCTGATAATTAGAAGCTTGTCATATTGCATAAATCATAGTCTATTGTCACTGAGCTGGGTATATTTGCATAGAGGAAAGAAATCTGCAGTTTGGGGAGGACATAACAGTTTTCAAATATTTAAAAGGCTGCCATAAATAATAAGAGTTGCCATGGAAGGGAGGACAAGAAGAAAAGCAAATTTAGGCTAAATTTATTAGGAAAAATTATTAACTGTAAGAAGAGTGGAACACCCGTTGCCAAAGGAGGCTTTAGAAATGTCTTTACTGGAGGTTTTTAAGAGGAGTTTGGATTTATATTTGTCAGGGATGGTTTGGGCCTTAGCACAGTGGTCGGACTTAATATTTGAGGCGTCTTCCACCCTATGATTCTCTAGTTTTCTCTGGGTTCCATTACCAGCTCTTCTTGGGCAAGTCAATCTATCTGTATATCCGCTCCACATCTGTAAAATGAGGACAATATCACTGCCTGATTTAATGCTTGAGAGGCATTTGAGTACAATGGTGGTGGGGGCCATACAGGCAGGGACCTGTGTTCACTGCATTTTCCACATTGCTGCCCGTGGGGAAAATGGAATGATCATGGGTCTCTGCATAAAGGTACTTGGCTAGCTATCCTGCAATGGAAGAACCCATTCCTGGGGCTACTGAGTCAGTAAAAACAAACAAACCCTGAGATGCTAACTCCTTATTGCAGCTAATCGTGTTGACTTCCTAACATGCACTTTGACATTTTTTATTTTTATTTATTTATTTTGACTTATTTTTAGCCCGCTCCCTCCTGCTTACATGGCCGCTCAGAGCGGCTCACAGTCAACGTTCAACAATACAATATAAAGAATTGAACATTAAAAATCAATAAAACATTAAAAGAGCGGAACTAAACCTCCCACCCTACCTGTCTCCCTCCTCAAAGGTCTGGCAGAACAGCCAGGTCTTACACTGTCTCCGGAAAGAGGGGAGGTCTGAGGCTAGGTGGGCCTCCGTTGGGAGGGAATTCCACAGCTTAGGTGCAATCACCGAGAATGCCCTCCCCATCGTTGCCACCCGGGAAGGCAGTCAGTGCAGAGAGCGGAGCACTGGTGTAATGTGCTCACAACGACCCATCCCCGTAACTAGGAGACGGGCTGCCGTGTTGTGCACCAGCTGCAGCCTCCAGACTGTCACCAAGGGTAGCCCCATGTAGAGTATGTTGCAATAGTCCAGTCTAGAGGTGATGAAGGCATGGATGATGGTGCCCAGGTCAGAGTTCGAGACATACGGCCGCAGCCGTCATACCAATTGTAGCTGGCGAAAGGTGCTCCTTGCCACAGCCACCACCTGGGAATCCAGGCGGAGCTGCGGAGCGAGAAGCACCCCCAGACTACGAACCTGAGTAGCTAAAGGAGGGCAGACCCCATCAATAACAGGAGCCACCACTCCATCAGCCCTACCCACCAGCATCACCTCCGTCTTGTTGGGATTCAGCTTCAGACAGCTCTCCCTCATCCAATCCCCCATAGCCGCCAAACACTGGGTAAGCACTGAGACTGCTGGGTCTGCGGAAAAGGAGAGGTAAAGTTGTGTATCATCAGCATACTCATGACAACGTATGCTGAACCCTCTCACGACCTCGTCCAAAGGCTGCATGTACACGTTGAACAGGAGAGGGTACAGAATAAAATCCTGTGGGACTCCACACGTGAGGTTCTGGGGAGATGATGAACACCCCCCAAGCACAATCTGCTGGGTTCTCTCGGCCAGGAAAGAGCGGAACCATTCAAGAACAATTCCGCCCACCCTGACCCGGTCCCACAGATTGGCCAACAACATCTCATGGTCAATGGTATCAAACGCTGCCGACAGATCTAATAAGATCAAAAGGGACGATCTTCCCTGATCTAATTCATGGCGCAGGTCATCGATCAAAGCCACAAGTGCAGTGTCGGTGCCAAACCCAAGGCAAAAGCTGGACTGCAAGGAATCAAGAAAACGGACATGATCCAGATGCCCCTGAAGCTGCCAAGCCACCACCTGCTCAATAACCTTCCCTAAAAAGAGAAGGTTAGAGACTGGCCGATGCCA
>QEPC01009128.1:2061737-2078753 GCA_003113815.1 Sphenodon punctatus | reverse complement strand
TTCAATGGGGACACAGCGCCCAATTGAAATCAATGAAATAAATCCGGTACCGGTATACCGGATTTAATCCGGGAATCCGGTTTTTACAGAACCGGTAACCGGTAAATCCGGTAGCCGGTAATGGGCCCGGGGTCCCACCTCTACTTTCCAGTCAACACCGCTCCCCCAGTGCTGCTGCTGCTGGCCACTGCTGCGCCAGTTTCAGGGACTGGTGACATCTGCCACCAGTGTGCAATCAACAACAAACAGGCATGGACCGCACTCTGGCTAGTCCACAGGTCCGTGGTAAAATGTACCACTGACCCCGCCGCACAGGAGAACTCCACACGGAGCTGGGACCGAACCCTCCCGTACAGAGATGGGATAGCCTTCGAGCAGAAGGTTTTGTGGCAGGGGACACTGTAATGGGGCTCCAGCAACTGAAGCAGCCGTTTGAATCTGACACCCTCAACCAGTTTGAACGGCCTCTCATCCAGGGCAATCACTTCCCCAATTGCTTTGGTGATGGCCGCAGCCCGAGGGTGGCTGGATGCAAACTGCATCCTCCTTTCCCAGAGCGCAGTTACAGTGGGCTGGGACAAGGACCAGGAACGTGAAGGGGTGGACCGGGTGGAGCAGCTAGCGCTCCTCCTCTTCAGGGGCTGGGTGGTGGGGGTAGAACCGTCACCAGATGGCCCAGCGGTAGCAGTTGCAGTGGGAGTAGAAGAGGGTTCCTCCTCCTCTGAACTCTCATCCGCACCCTCTGCAACTGGAACCTCCCCGTGTTGTTGCTTGGAACGGCACTCCGTAGGATCACGTATGTTCCCGTGGTGCCGTTTCAAGTGACTGCGAAGGCCAGAGGTGCCATATCTCATTGGATCTGTGCCACCATGACTGACCTTGGCCTTGCAGTGCACGCACACTACCTTTGAGGTATCTTCTTCCCAGATATCAAAATGAGACCACACCCAGGATGTGATCTTCTTCGTGCTGGTTCCTGGGAGGGTAGGAGCAGCACGACTGGCGGTTGACCTCTCCAAGGTAGTGGTCATAACACTTGCAGAAGGGGTGGTGGTAGCTGGCGCAGCAGAGTGTGTGGGTGTGGTGGGCGGGTTCTGAGCTGGCGCGCTAGGATGCATGTCGGCAAGGGGAGAGGGCAGGGAAGCAGGCGCGCTAGAATGCGTGTCAGAAGGGGGCAAGAGCGGGGAAGCAGGCATGTGCATGAGTGAAAGCGCCTGCGCTAGGGAAAGCTGCACACTAGGAGCAGCAGCAGCAGAGGTAGCCGGCGGATGGTCCACTGCACTAGCAAAGGAAGAAGGAGCCCCCTTCTTCTTACTACTAGTCAGCGCCAGGGAGGAGGAAGCACCCTCCCCCCATCCCAGCCTCTTTGGAGGCTTCAAGACACATCCAGAGCCCATGAGCTTGGGTGTGCTTGAAGCTGGTGTGTGGGAGGTGTGGGCCACAGGTGGGCCTACCTCAGGTGTCTCCGTGCCAGACTGAGTGGGCTGCCTAGGAAGAGGCTGGCCTCTCCCAGCACTCCCACTCTTGGTAGGTCTCTTCATTCCTTGACCACTCATATAGCCGTAAAAACGATGGAGTGGATGGAGTGTGGGGCTAGAAGTGTGGGTGGCTGAAGAAGGGTGTGGGACTAGAGGTGGGGGTGAAGGAGTGTGGGACGATGGAGTGTGGGGCTAGAGGTGTGGGTGGCTGAATAAGGGGGTGGGGCTAGAGGTGGGGATAGGGTGAAGGGGTGGAGCTAGAGATGTGGGTGAAGGAGTGTGGGGATAAAGGTGTGGGTGGCTGAAGAAGAGATCAGTGTGGTGTGCGGTGAAAGGGTGCCACTTACCTGGTGGCCGGCTACTCGCGCATCACGTCCGACACGCTGCCAACAGCCAATCACCAAAAGGCACTCTGGTGGCTTGGGTTTGGAAAAGAAAAGAAGAAAATGTAGTTTAACAGCAGACATTAACTTTACAGTGCACTAGTACACCAAGCAGCACACCACACAGACACACACACACACAACACAAGAAACAAAACACAGAAGACAGTGGCATGTGGTTCCCCAGGTTAACGGGTCAGTTCTGGCCTACTGGGACAAAAGGGCACCCCAAAACCACCATATAGCCTTGGGGTGGGGGGCACCCATGCCAGGGCATGACCCAACAAAAAGCACCCAAGCAGGCAGTACCAAAGCACCACACACACCCCAGAAACAAGAGTAAAAAAAACCTGCACCTCAACAAGACCATCACACGCTGCAGCCAAAATTCTCAGGGCAGGGCACCCCAATCATCTAGCCTTGGGGCACCCCACCCCCACTGGGAGAGAACCAGAGCCGGAAGCAAGCAACCAACGTCAGCGCGCACACTGTTGCAGGACAGTGGCATGGAGTTCCACAGGTTAACGGGTCAGGGCATCACCCCAATTCCCCACCAAGTTGCACCAACACACATTGTCTAACATTCCCTCATGGCACAGGCAGGCAGACACTCCTCACAGCAGCACAATCAACTTGCCAGCATTGCAAGGCTTGGCTTATGCAAGGACTGCAATGCTTCGCAACGGCACCCCCCCAAAAAAAAAAAAAATGCACACACACACCCCAAAAAAGCCAAACAAACAAACAAAAAACACCAAAACAACAACCTTGGGGCAATCTCCACCACCAGCCACACACAAAAATACATTTACCACACACCCCAAAAAGGAAACAGGCCAGGACAAAACCACTGCCTTACCCCCAGCCCCAAACATAACATGGCACAGAACCCACCACTATGGAGGAGCCAGCTGGCAGTCACATTTCCCCCTCCCCCATGGATAGAGCTTCAGAGCCTCCTCCTGCATGTTCCAACATGGCCTGGCCATATGGCCTGCACCCACCTACCCCCCAGGATCCCAAAAGACTAGGTCCCCATTCAATTATTACTTTCCTTTCCTTCCCTTGCTAAGGGGCACCAGGGGGTCCTGTAATCAATTCCATAAAACCCCAAAGGAACCCATAACTCACCAACAGTCACTCGCACGCCTCCAGCAGTCCGTGGCAGCCCTTCCAGATACCAAACCTGCTGTAGAATGGCTTCCAAGCCCAAGGTCCAGAAACAAAAAAAAATTCTACATTACTATTGGCCACTCCACCCAGCCAAGTGTCAACCCCCTAATCACATCCCTACCGCCTCTAAAAAATCTTAGGAAACCTTCAGGATTGGATGCCTTTTTTTAATTTAAAAAAAAGACAACCAATGCAAGGCAGAGTAAAAAAAAGTGCCCAATGTAACAGTTAGTTACCACAGGGAGGGACTCAACTCAAGTGCAAAACAAAAAAGCTATGCCCAAGGCCCTCAAAAGTAATTTTTTTAAAACCAAGATCCGAGACCAATACAAAAAAAATGGTACAGAATGGAAATTCTGTCCCATAGTACCATGCAGTCCTAGGGATTGCATGGCTGCCACCTCTCTGGGGAAGAAACGCTAACAGTGCTAATTTGCATAAAGGAACATTTCTGGCTGGCTAATAAAAATATAGAGGCAAGAGGTAGGGGCCAAATACATGGCATAGGTGTGGGGTGCAGAGGTATGGGGGTTCAAGGATAGATGGACAGCCCCAGAGCCCATGCACATAGTGGCTCATCTCTCACTGCAACCAAAGCAGGAACTTCCCCTCGGCAGCTGGGTCTGGATAAAGCTCCTCAACCACATGCAAATACAGGTAAAATATAAGGTGATAGTTGACTGACCCGGAGGCTCATAGTTATCATAAGGAGACACTGGGCTTCATGTAGACTACAGGTCTAACAAATATGTAAATGTAAAGGTTAAACACGTATGTAATGTGACAGCTGAGAACTAACTCACTTCATGCAATGGAGAAAAGCAAAGTCATGCCGAATGTGTATTCAGAAAAAGCTTAAACACCTCTGCAGACACTAGCCAGAGACCATTGAGTTGCAAATGGATTTCTTCCTGTGGACGTGACTGAAAGCAGAGTCACCTGGTGGGAAAATTAAACAAAGAACCCTGGAAAGGTACTTAAGGGGGCAGACAAGATAAAGAGGAGGGAATTCTCTCTCTCTCAGTTGGTTGAGATCAGCTTGTTGAGCTTCATCATCAGATCTTACCAGCCAGAGAAGGGCTGCACCAAAGGAACTATGAAGTAAGGCCTTTTGGAAACTCTAAAGGCTGGTACCCAGCCAAGCTTTCCATCGCTGGCTGTGACATGAACTGAAATACCCTTGGACCTTGATTAAGGTAAACCTAAATCAGGAGAGTCCAAGTACAGATAGGAATGTGTTATTGGTTATGTTATTTTGATTTCTGCACTCTCAAGTATAATCTTGTACTGCATGCTTATTCATGATTTATTCATTAAACTTCTTTTTACTGAACTTCGCATGGTCTAGTGGAATTGCTAATCCTAACATTGGCGAGACACAGTTTGGGGTTAATTCTGTGTCTACAAACACAGACAAACCTAGAGAGAAAGAGTCTGTGCTGAAAAACTCTATGGCTGAAAAGGCGACAGGAAGGTTCCCCTGTTGCAGGCTCAATCAGTCCTAGAGAGGGAGCTGATCCAGTGAGAGCTGCAAGCCAGGGAAACTGAGTCATGACAGTCTAGAGTGGGGTAGTGATCCTCTAATTCTATGACAATAGTCAAACCCTTAGAGGTGGTAACTGGGGATGGCTAATGCACAGTATCACCCCTGGTAGTGCAGAGCCCAACTAATTTCAATCCCCTGGGTTTAACCACTCAGTCTATTCCATGCTTTCCTTTTGGATACAGCTATAAACCCTTCATGGCAAATGCAGACCATCCAGCCTGCACCTGACGAGGAGTATGGAGAGAGCTAGAGCATTCTGTTTGGTGAGGAAAAGGTTAAGATCTTGTCCTGCACCTAGTCAAGGGGATGGAGCCCAGTTGTGGTGAGTGGCCTTGCAGGGGGAATATAAAAAGGGACAGTCAAGAAAGCATTACCTTTTCCTTGATTAGCTGAACTGCTGAGTGCTTGTTGAAGAACAGCAAGGTGGAAGGTACAGTAGCTTCTGCTTTTTGTTCTAGCTGGGCTTGAGCTGCAAGCTACAGCCATTGCACTTTGGGTCTCTAGAGAGGGAGGAAGTGTTGGCATTGAAATGGACTCTCGGGCTCTATGTCCAGGTCCCAAATTTTGGGCTAGTTCCAAAATATGAAATTGTCTTTGTTTGGCTCTGTTTGAGGCAGGTGGGTGACTCTGCAGGTCAGGTGTTCTGGTGAGAATTGGGCCAGTTTGGTCTCTAGGCAGTGCTAGATCCAGGGAAGCTGGGGTCCAGTGAAAAATGGTGGTATGGGACTGGGAGTCCTTACTGTATGGACTGTTTGATGGGTGCATGCTTTTTGGCCCATTAGAAAAAGAGGCGTGTTCTTCCAGTTAATCTTTAATGCTCAGCTAAGCATAATATTCCCTTCAAGGAGTTAAGGTTCCTTGTACTTCAGGTCCATGTTATGCACACCTTGTTTTATTTGTGTTCCCTCTTGAGTTATTGTAGATCCTCCGTAGGCTGGGGCTCCTTGTGATTGAGGCCTTATGGGCCTGGATTTTATGCCAGTGCTTCTTGCACTCCTGTTATTTTTAGTTTATTCTTGGACCCTGTGTATTAATCCCCTCTGTGGGGATCCCCAACATGTAGCAGACTGTGCAGTTGCAGTCTTCCCATGCCTGTATTTGGCCTTGTGTTCTGTGCAAAATGCTATCGTGTATCTTCCCCATATACACACAATGGACTTCTTCTCATTCGGTAAAAGAGCCTGCTTAAGCATCTGTGCTTGACTTACTATGAATCCCAAACTGTTTGGGCAGAAGACTGGCCTCCACCATCTGGGATTTGGCACTAGCTAATTCAAAGCTTTGTTTTTTGTAAAAAATATTGTTGGATATTAGCCCCCATGCACCCATCAAACTAGGTTGTATTAAACTAATTGCCTCAAATATGGAGCTGTCTTTGACCTACTTTGTGTCACTGGGCATTTTTACACACACCTTAAAGTGCTGATCTTTCAATCTTCTGGGTTTACAAGTCCACAAGTAAGTTCCAGATGCATTCTTCACGCTCACACACGCTGCCCTAAGGCAGTTCCTGGATGCATCCTTCAAACAAATACTGCCCCGAGGCAGCCTAAAATAGCTGCAGCTGTAGATGTAAGGGGCTACCATGGAAACCAAGTGACCACAGCTGTCTGGAGCAAAGTAATTTACCAGGAGAATATTTTACACCCAAGTTCTGGTAGAAGTTCTACGCAGACATTCAAGGGCCAGATGTTTAAGATCTGGGTGGGTGATTTAGACACACAAAGTTCAGGCTGTAACAGCAAACATTAGGGGTGGGAATACCGGTAAATCTGGAATCCGATAATGCCGGTACTGGGCGTACCGGCATTATCGATTTAACCCGGTAAATCCGGTCCGGTTACCGGATTCCGGGTACCGGATTTTTTTACATTGCAGCCATTTAAAAATGGCTGCAATGTAAAAACTTAAAGCCCCACCAAAAAAGTTTAAAAAAACAAACCCTCCCCGATTCCAGGCTGCGCGGGTGGAAGGGGGGACACCCCCCACCCACCCTGCCCAGCCTGGATTTTTGTTTAAAAAAAGACTCAGAGGCGAGCCCACCCCCCAGCACCAGCGGCCGCGGCGTCCCCGCAGCCGCCGGTAAGTATGACCCGATCCCTGGGGTGGGTGTTTAACACCCCCCCAACCCCCCAGGGATCACCCCTACTAAAGTTCAGTGCTTGCTTACCTTGCGGAGCTCCGGCGGCGGCGGCGGGCGGTCCGGCGGCCTCAGCGCCGGCTGTGGCTGCCGGCGTCAGAGACGCTCTAGGCCTTCCGGGGAAACCCGGAAGTTCCCCGGAAGGCCTAGAGCGTCTCTGACGCCGGCAGCCACAGCCGGCGCTGAGGCCGCCGGACCGCCCGCCGCCGCCGCCGGAGCTCCGCAAGGTAAGCAAGCACTGAACTTTAGTAGGGGTGATCCCTGGGGGGTTGGGGGGGTGTTAAACACCCCCCCCAGGGATCGGGTCATACTTACCGGCGGCTGCGGGGACGCCGCGGCCGCTGGTGCTGGGGGGTGGGCTCTTTTTTTTAACAAAAATCCAGGCTGGGCAGGGTGGGTGGGGGGTGTCCCCCCTTCCACCCGCGCAGCCTGGGAGGGGGAGGGGGGAGGAATTAATTGTATTTCATTGATTTCAATGGGGACACAGTGCCCCATTGAAATCAATTAAATAAAACCGGTACTGGTATACCGGATTTAATCCGGGAATCCGGTTCTTTGAGAACCGGAAACCGGTAAATCCGGTAATACCCCGGGGTCACACCCCTAGCAAACATGCAAGAGAAATGTGTGTGTAAAAACACCCACTGTGAGTGACTCATGATCAAGACAAGGAATCTAGCAGCCTTGTTGAGCACTAAGAGGGTACTGGCAGAATTTCCTGGGACAGGAGGTAGGCCAGCACCTTTGCCATGCCTCTTCATGATGCTTAGGAAGGGGTGTTGTGAAAGGGCCTTTCTGCCCTTTACCAACATGGCTGCCCCCTTTTCTGAGCATAGTGGCCTTGTGCTTGGAAAGGTGTGGGAGAGGCTTTTTTGGACCTGTCCCTTTCAGACATGGGCATGCCCCTGACCCAAAGGGCTTAGAAGAGTTGAGAACCAGGAGGTTGCACTTGTACTGCCTTGCCTACTTTCCTGGTGCTCATGCTTATTGGCCAACTCTGTGCAGAGCGGATGTGCAGGCCAAGAGCCACTTTCCAAGCCTCAATGTGGGCCTTAAAGCATCTTGGTGGGGAAACGTGGTATGGTGGGAGGAAGTTTAGCTTCTGCCTCTTGGGAGGGTGTGTGACTGTGCCCTTAAAATAAGGGCATCTTAGCGGATGTGCATAGTATGCTTGCTCATACCCAATGTTCCAGTGAGAGACAAGTGAAACAGTAAATGGGAATATTCTCAGTGAAGCAGAATGCCTCCAGATGCCCAGAGCTAACTTTCCAGGTCTACAAGCAGGGAGTTGGAAACTAGAGGCTGGGCAGTTTCCTCCGTAGGGTAAGGAAGCGGTCTCTAAGCACCCCATCTCAAACAAATCTAGGTGCTCGTGCTCAAGGTGAAGGATCCAGATCCTTTCTTGCATCACTCCTTTTATAGCCACTTGCACCAGGGCAAAAGCGTTGGTGTGATTCAGCATGGTTCTGAAGAGTAGTAACTAGAATCCTATGCACCAGGGCAAAGAGCAGAAACCCCCAAACTGTGGGTTGTGACCGAAGTGGAGTCATGCCATCTGATGATGGTGTCATGATCCTGAATGATTAGATCTAATTTTGTATATCTCTGTTGCCTGAGGCTGTGTAATGATACAGTACTTAAGTCTTAAAATGGGTCATGCTGGCAAAAATGTGGGAGCCTGTCTTCTGTTGGGGGTGGGTTGCCAGAGCACATTACACCAGTGCTCCAGAGTCTGCACTGGCTACCAATAGCTTTCTGGGCACAATTCAAGGTGCTAGTTTTGACCTATAAAGCCCAGGGGTGGCTGGGGTAGTAAGGCCAGCGGGCCTAGGGGCGGAGCTTAGCCTAGGGGCGGAGCCACTGATACAGTGAGCAGAGCCAGGGATACGGTGGGCGGAGCCAGGGCATAACCCAGCCAACAGCAAGGCATTCCCAGGGTTAACATTGGATGGACATTACATTACTTAATCCAGCAATTTGTTTGTTTGTTTATTTATTTATTTATTTATAAATTATTATTATTATTATTATTATTATTAACAAACATTTATATAGCGCAAGCAGTGTACCTGGCACTTTACAAAGTAATAAAATAGACACGGTCCCTGCCCCTAGGGCTTACAATCTGAGAGACAGGAGCTGGGGGAGAGACTTAGGAAGGGGAACAGAGGGAGAGACAAGGGGTCTAACATTCATGAAGATGCGAGGTCTCAAGTGCACGTACTTGGCTTGGTTACGATGAGAATGACAGCAGGCAGGTCCATGTGGCAAGGATAAGGGTAAACCGATCGTAGGTATAGGAATAGTGGCTCAGCAGGATAAAGAGTCAGACAGAGCAGAGCGAAAGAGGTGAGTTTTAAGGAGAGATTTGAAGGTATGAAGGGAGGGGGCAAGGCGGATGTGGACAGGGAGGGAGTTCCAGGCATGGGGGGCAGCAAGTGAGAAGGGACGAAGGCGCTTAGGGGAGCAGGGAAGGCGTGGAAGGGTGAGAGAAGGGACAGAGGAGGAGCGAAGTGCACGGGCTGGAGTATGGAGGGCGATAAGTGCAGAGAGGTAGGGGGGAGCAAGGTTGTGAAGAGCTTTATAGGTGAAGACTAGGAGCTTGTGCAGGATTCGTTCAGGAAGGGGAAGCCAGTGAAGCGAAGAGAGGAGGGGCTGCACATGGTCGAAGCGACTGGCGAGGTAGATGACCCTGGCAGCAGAGTTTTGGACAGAGATGAGGGGAGAAAGGTGAGACCGGGGAAGGCCAGTGAGAAGGAGGTTACAGTAATCGAGGCGAGAGATGACCAGAGCATGAACAAGAGTTTTGGCAGACGAGACAGAGAGAAAAGGGCGAATCTTAGCAATGTTATGGAGGGAGAAGCGACAGGATTTAGCAACAGAGTCAATGTAGGGTTTAAAAGAAAGGGGTGAGTCAAAGATGAAGCCTAGGCTACGGGCTTGGGGGACAGGCAGGATGGTGACTCCATCAATAGTTATTGACAGTGAGGAAGGAGAGGAAGGATGAGGGGGGAAGATAAGGAGTTCAGTTTTAGCCATGTTGAGTTTGAGTTGACGTTGAGACATCCAGGTAGAGATGTCAGAGAGACAGTTGATGAGACGAGCTTGAACAGAGGGAGAGAGAGAGGGAGTAGAGAGATAGAGTTGAGTGTCATCAGCATAGAGGTGGTATTGGAAGCCATGGGAGGCAATGAGTTTGCCTAAGGATGAGGTATAGATCGAGAAGAGGAGAGGGCCAAGAACAGAGCCTTGAGGAACACCAACTGAGAGGGGGAAGGAGGAGGAGGCGGAGTTGGAGAGGAGCGGTCAGAGAGGTAGGAGGAGAACCAGTTATGGACAGAGCCACAAAAGCCAAGGGAGTGAATAAATATTTGTTAGCCGCCCCCCTCATGCCTATGGCATCTCGGGGCGGCTTACAGCATAAAAACACACAATAAAATTCATTAAAACAATGTTTTAAAAATACAATCCCACCCTTCCCTCCAAAGGCCTGGGTGAACAGCCAGGTCTTGCAGGCTCGCTGAAACACCAACAGATCTGGGGCCAGACGGGCTTCCTCCGGGAAGGAATTCCAGAACCTCGGTCCAGCCACTGAGAATGCCCTCTCCATTGTGGCCCCCAGCTTTACACGGGAGACCTCCAAAAAGGCGCCCCTGGTGAACCGCAGGGATCGCTCTGAGGCGCGGAGGGCAAGGCTGTCCCCAAGGTATGAGGGGCCCAGACTATGTAGGGCTTTATAGATCAACACTAGCACCTTGAATCGGGCTCGGTACGCTATAGGCAGCCAGTGCAGAGTACGGAGCACAGGTGTTATGTGCTCCAGAGGAGACGGGCCACCGCATTCTGCACCAGCTGCAGCCTCCGAACCAGAAACAGGGGAAGCCCCACGTACAGCACATTGCAATAGTCTAGCCTTGAGGTGATGAAGGCATGAATGAGGGTGGCCAGGTCAAGCCTGGAAATGTATGGACACAGCCTCCGTACCAGATACAGCTGGCGGAAGGCGGCCTTAGCCACCATCTCTACCTGCTGATCCAGCCAGAGCCCTGAGTCCAACACCACCCCCAGACTCCAAACCTGCTGGGCTACAGGAGGGCGGACCCCTCTACCAGGAGAGCCAGTACCTCCCTCGCCCTACCCACCACCATCACATTAGGATTGAGCTGAATAGTTGGGAGGATAGATACCACAGGAGTCATCCCTCCAATTTTGGAAGTGGATGGAACTCCCCATCTCTTCCCCCCCCTCCCCCCCCACACACACACTGGCCACGGGTGCCTCCAAAATGTCATTATTGTCATGACCTCATACCCACCACCATCACCTCCATCTTATCAGGATTAAGTTTCAGTCTGTTCTGTCGCATCCAATCTGCCACAGCCTCCAAACATTGGGAAAGTAATGAGACAGCAGGACATGTCCTCCCCATTCCCCAGTCTCGCACACCCTCCCCCCTTCCATCCCAGGCCCCCAGCCTCTGCTCCCCAAGTCACCCCCCATGTTTATTCACCTCCCTTCCCCAGTCTCTTCTCCAGGCTGGGGGCCTGGGATGGGAGGGTGTGTGAGACTGGGGAATGGGGAGGGAGGGGGGGTGCACCCCCCTCCCCCAGTCTCGCACATCCTCCCTCCCCCCCCCCTTCCATTCCAGGCCTCCAGACTCTGCTCCACGAGTCTCCACCCACCCACGTTTACTCACCGTTGCGCAGGACAGGGCAGGCAGGTATCCCGCAGTTCAGCGTTCAGTGGAGGCACTCAGCAGCAAGATGTACTGCAGCGTGCATGCTCAACTGAGTCAGTTCAAGCTTGCGCGCCACAGCACATCTCGCCACCGAGCACTTCCACTGAACATCCAGGTGAGACTTTGCATTGAGCCAATAGGGCTCAATGCAAAGCTGCCGCTCATGAGAAATTTCTTTTCCCAGCGGCACACTTGGACTGAACGCTCAGTCGCCCGGCGCGTGTTCACTCCAAGTTTGTCCCTTCTGGGACTCCAGACAGAGCGCTCACTGACTAAGCGCTCTGTCTCTGCCGGGCAGCTGGAATTGACATTGGAGCACTGCACTGCTCTGACTGCAAGCCAAGCTGCAGCAGTCAGAGCAGCACGGTTCTCCGATGTGAGTTTCAGTCGGCCGGCAGAGACAGAGCGCTCAGTCAGTGAGCACTCTGTCAGTGGCACCGGGGTGATGGGGAGAGCGGGGGCAGGGCACTGCCCCAGATTCCCTCAGGTGAGGGCCGCCACTGATAAAGCCTTAAATGGGTTTGGGTCCCAGGTATCAAAGACTGCCTCCTCCCTCATGTCCCATCGAGGCCTCTGAGGTCAGCCGGGAGCACTTTCTTGAAGGTACCATCTGTCCATGAAGTTTCTGCAGCAAGAGAACGCAGAGAGACTTTCTATGTTTTGGCAGGCAGACACAGGGTTGTGGGGGACGTTAGGGAATTTTTTTAGATGTTGATTGTAAGCTGCCCTGAGCCTTAACGGGAAGGGTGGCATACACATTTAAATAAAGTGTGATGCTTTCCATTACCCTGCCTTAACCCTTAGCTTTCGTTTTGGGGTTAAACTGACCCAGTGAGTACAAAAAACATTAAAATATGTTAATTAGTAGCTCTTCAAGTTTGAGCTTTTAGAACATTGTCACTGACACCTCTGGGCATAACATACTAAAATTTCAGCCTAATACCTCTTACTATTTGTCTCCTATAAATAAAAAAGTGGCATTTTTCAAACGGACCCCAGGTTTCCATAGAGTTTGCTTATTGGGGTCAAATGGACCCCAAGCCACCGCATTTCAACAGGGGTTAAAATCGACCCCAGCTTAAAATAAACCAAAATAAACCGTTTTCAAGGACCATTCAGATAGCAAGGGGACATGGAACTCAAGGCCACTTCAAACTGGCAGCAGCAATGAAAATTAACCCCTTCACTGCTATTATTTTGTACCTTTGTATTGTGGCTGGGGAAAAAAACATGAAAATATGCTAAGTATTGGGTCTACAACTTTGAGCTTGCAGCACATTGTCACTGGTACCTCTGACCATAACATACTCAAATTTCAGCCAGATCTCTCATCGTTTGTCTCCAATGGCCAAAAAGGTGCCAGGGTGCAAACGCACACAAGGTGTCAATGGAGTTTTCCTATTTGGTTTTATACAAACCTTTTCTGCATCATTTCTCAGCTGTTCAGGTAATGTTAGGTTTCATTTCTTCAGCCTAAGTTTAAGTTTCCCTTCTGGGGTAAGTTTGTGGAGACAAGAATCTTAGGCAAAGAAAGAAATGCAAACAAGCCCTGAAGCATCCTAGGCAACAACAAAAGAAATGCAAATAGCAGATTATAATGTGCTAAGTGTACTTAACTGTGCTTAGTAAAGTTTGACTATAAGGCACAGCCAGTAATTTGCACGAGAGAATTTGTCTTTGGGGCGAATTTGGGGAGTGAAAACAATCGCCATAAAACAGACCCTTTCATGTGTTTCTGTGTGTGTGTGCTCCCAGAGTTTTGTTTGAAGGTTTTGGGTCACAGACTATATTTTGGGGATAAATAGACCCCACCTATAATGGGTTTTTCCCATAGGGGTCATATGGACCTGCCTTTCTTAATGGAGTAAAGAGAATATTGAAGGTTTGCTAAGAAAAGGGGAGATGGTATAATTCCAGGCAGGGAGGCCTTGAATCTCCACTTATCCTGGACCACATCATGCCTTGCCTTCCCTTGCACAGTACTAGCACATGGTGCTAATGAGACCTTGGGTGTAAACAGACGGACTGTAGCCCCAGTTCTGCTCCACCTCACCCACAGGTGGCCTGTCCATCTTGGTGAGGTGGAGCAAGCACTGCATGCTCTGGACCAGCCCTGCCAGGAGCACCGCCAGTGGAGCGGGCCGAGCAAACCCAGGACACCCAACTGAGGCAGAGCTGTGGTCCGTCTGCTTGGTGGATGGCCGCTGCAGCTCTGCTCTCAGCTGGGGGTTGCCCTGGGTGACACCATAGAGTTGTGGGCAGCAACCCAGAGCGTCGGGTGATCCACCTGCAACTCTGTGCTGTGGGGATGGGGGGCACCATGTGGGCATGCCATGGCAGCCACCGGGCCTGTTTAAAATGGACACAGGCAGGGTTGGAGAAGGGGATGCACCCCTGGAGCAGCTCTGCAGGTGGCCAGTCTCATGTCTAAAGAAACCCCTTTTGGTTGTAGCAGGATGGAGGTGGCAGCAGGTTTGACAGGTGGCTTCATTAGCCCTGAAGCAGCAGTTCTAGAAGGCAGATATGAAAGGGGCAGGCAGTGCTTAATGATGCTGTTGCTTTCCCCTAGTAATATCCATCATGGAAAGTGGGACTTCCTGCCAATTATGAGGTGGTGGCAGCTTCTGGGAGGTGAGTGCCTGCAAGAGGTTTGGGTGACTGCTTCTGAGGACAATGAGGTGCCCTCATAAAACAGCAGTATCTGTTTCTGTCAAAATTATGGAGCTGTGGTAGCAGCTCTATTAGTTAAGCGAGTACAGTTTTCTATCCTAAGGAGGAATATTTTGATGTCCTGTAAAATGAGGAATATAGATCGTATGCATTTCAGTTTTCATGCACACCGTTAGTTAGTGGTTTCAAGATAGTAAAATGTTGGGAAGATCAGATGACTTGAGTTCTAAGATACAAACATGTAAAGATTATCTTATTTTGTGCATTTACTTTTGGTTTGCCACCAAATCTGTTGATCAGGGTAGGGTGGGAAATGTATCAAGTTGTTTGTAGCGCTCTAAGTAGTTGGTTTTTGGTTTTTTTTAAAGTATATTCTCCAGTTTGTGCTTCTGTTTATCTTATTACAATTCATACTCTACTTTTTATGTTATAATGTTCACAAAGGGCAGTCCATGAAGGTAGAAGTTATTTCACACATGCGCTGTGCTTTCTTTTAGTGTAGGAACCTGGGAAGAGGGTGTGTATTCTTCCCATACTCCCCTCTCCCAGATCCACCAGACAGCAGGGAGCCTGGCAAAATGGAGGAGGGCCTGACAAAATGGTGCACGCCCTTCCCAGGCTCCCCTCTCCCCAGATGGACAGCAGTATCTTGTCATAGCTCTGAGGCCAGAGCCTGGGAAAGGAAGGGAAGGAGGGCAGGGGAAAGGGGAAGGCGGGTGAGGGGATTTAACAAGGAGACCTCTCAGCCGCTCTCCGATACCAGGGAGATGTGGTGCTCAGCATCAGAACCAGGCAAGCTGGCCTTAAGAAAGCATACGACTCATCATTGAGGTCAAAGGATGGGGAACCAGGAAGGAGAAGTCAAGGCCAGGAGTAGGAGGCCAAAGCCAGGGAGCAAGGGAACCTGAGGCAAGGAAAGGGGAAGCCAAGGCCAGGAGTAGGGGCCAAGGCAGGGAGCAAGGGAGCCTGAGGCAAGGAAGGGGAAACCAAGGCCAGGAGTAGGGGGCCAAGGCAGAGAGCTAGGGAACCTGCAGCGAGGGAGGGGGAAGCCAAGGCAAGGAGTAGGGGACCAAGGCAGAGAGCTAGGGTGGATGCTAGGAAACTGGGGGAGCAGCAAGGAGTTGGGGCACCAAGATTCCCCGGCACCACAGGGCCGGGAAGTCAGGGAGTTGATCCTTGTGATTTCAAGGCCAGGGGGAAGGGTGGCGAGCCTAAAAGGGAAGACCAATGGGCTGGACAAGACAATAGACAACCAAGGAACAGGATACACTAGGAAGGATTTAGGGCCTGAGGGAAATAAACCAGTACAAGGACAAAGACAAGGTGCAAAGAGGAGACACCCTACATGTCCAAAGTGCAACCAGAAGGCATGGGGGAAAAGTTGGGCAGGAAAGGCCTGCAACACACACAGACTACAAGGGGAATAAGTGTAGGCACATGAGGAGGGGGCAGGGGTTCACACACTAGAAACACAAAGGGGGGGGATACTACATGAGGACTTACCAACACAAAGACACTGATGTAGATAGGGACACAGGCAGGGTGTAAATGGAAGAGGTGTATGCAGAAAGGTGGGCTGAGCTAGAATCAAGTGGGATGACTCTAAGCTCCGCACCTGGCACAGTCCTAAATACTGTAGAGGGCCAATCAGGCCAGGGCTCCAGGTGTAAACAAGGTACAAAGTGGGAGGAACAAGGGAAACTACTAGGTAGGGGAGAACGCTGTCCTTCCCAGCCAGCTACCAGTGGCACAGGTGGCAGCGAGCGCCCCAGCCAAGCCCCAAGGCTGGGGGTTCGAGACCCGGCCCTGCCACATCTCCTGTCTTTTCTTAATAGATTTTATACGTACTTCAACTCGTTTTCTTCTATTGTCAAAAACCAAGGAAATTCTATATTCTAAAAACCTATGGTTTAAGAATGCAATTAATGCTCTTCTCATTCTGCTCATAATTTTTTTAAAAGAGGAATTGTTCATTGACATCTTCCATCAACTCCCCATCACCTACTTCCCCCCCCCCCCCATCTTCCATTGTCTCGCATCTTCTACTTTCTTCCGTCTGTGACACAATACAACATAAGGAACTTCACTATTGACTTGCATTCCTCTTCCACATTATAACAGACAAAAACGAGGCAACTAACAAGATTTGGATTTTTGTGTAGTAAAATTACATTTTTAAAACTTTATGAAACTAGAACAATAGTATAACAAAAATGGTATAGGTATATGAATTTTTAAATTGTGAGATAAAATATATATATGTTCTATTGGATATTGAAATTTTACTACATGTCATGGGATTGGGGGCTCACTACCCCACTCTAGGCTGTCATGACTCAGTTTCCCTGGCTTGCAGCTCTCACTGGACCAGCTCTCTCTCTAGAACTGATTGAGCCTGCAGCAGGGGAACCTTCTTGTCACCTTTTCAGCCACAGAGTTTTCCAGCACAGACTCTTTTTGTCTCTAGGTTTGTCTGTTTGTAAACACAGAATCAACCCAAACTGTGTCTCGCCAATGTTAGGATTAGCAATTCCACTGGACCATACTAAGTTCAGTAAAAAGAAGTTTAATGAATAAATCATGAATAAGCATGCAGTACAAGATTATACTTGAGAGTGCAGAAATCAAATAACATAACCAATAATGCATTCCTATCTGTACTTGGATTCTCCTGATTTTAGGTTTACCCTAATCCAGGTCCAAGGGTATTTCAGTTCATGTCACAGCCAGCGATGGAAAGCTTAGTTTTCAAAAGGCCTTACTTCATAGTTCCTTTGGTGCAGCCCTTCTCTGGCTGGTAAGATCTGATGATGCAGATGAAGCTGAACAAGTTGATCTCAACAGAGAGAGAGAGAGAGAGAGAGAGCGCACCTTCTTTGTCTTGTCCT
>QEPC01009128.1:2049370-2060395 GCA_003113815.1 Sphenodon punctatus | reverse complement strand
ACCCCTTGTCTCTCCCTCTGTTCCCCTTCCTAAGTCTCTCCCCCAGCTCCTGTCTCTCAGATTGTAAGCCCTAGGGGCAGGGACCGTGTCTATTTTATTACTTTGTAAAGTGCCAGGTACACTGCTGGCACTATATAAATGTTTGTTAATAATAATAATAATAATAATAACCCATGGGTGGGGACCAGAAAATGTAGTCATACAAATGCCTGGACCCTCCTACCTTTGTCAGGTCCCTCTGCCTCTCTGTCTCTTAGCCTCTGTGACACCAAGCTCCGGGCAGCTGCTGGACTATAGGTGTCAAAGAAGGAGTCAGAAAATCCCATAGATGCCAGCTGAGTGCTCACTGCCTTTTGCCAGGTACTTGTAAATGTATCCTGAAAGATCAGCCATACCAGATGATTAACCTTTACCTTTACATATTTGTTAGACCTGTAATCTACATGTAGCCCAGTGTCTCCTTATGACACTACATAATTCAAATTTGATTGTTAGTTGACATTTTTACTTTTATAGATAAGGTAGAATTGGAATGCGAGTGAATTTGCCTGTGTATTGTGTAACAGATGGAAGAAAGTAGAAGATGGAAGATGGGGAAAGTAGGTGGTGGGGAGTTGATGGAAGATGTCCTAATGTACAATTTCCTCTTTTTTGAATTGGGAGTAAATAAGAGCCTTAACTGTGTTCTTAAATCATAGATTTTTAGAATATATAGAATGAATAAAACCTGGAGGGAGAGCTCCTCTTCCACTACAAGAATTCTAGATTTGGAAGGAGCATAGGTGTCTGGGGAACAGCAGTATAGGGAGCCTACAACAATATGGGATTTCAGTCCTTGGAACATAGGTGAGGAACCTCTTTCCTCCTGTGGTCCACTCTGAAAATGAGTACAAGCTGTTGGGGGTGGGGTTGTTTAAGGGGGTGCGAAGGATGGGTATCATCCTGAATCTGATCATGGGTCTATGCCATGGATCCATCTCCACCTTTCAGTGCATGCACTCATCTGTGCTCCCTTCTTAACTCATTCTCTCAATGAGAGCAGGGACTGGAGCCTCAAACCAGATCCAGAGATTATAAAGGTATCCAGTAAACAGCTGTTGGTGAGATTTGGTCCATGTACTGCAGGTTTCTTGCCCCCATTGTAGACCAGACTGGCATCCGCTGCTTGCGAGGATGGGGGAATACATAATACACATCCCTGCGTGACAATTCTGAGATGCAGTGAAATAAGAGCAGCTGCCAGTTGGGAACAGTGGCCACCAGTACTTAACCTCTAGTGCGACTCAATGAAGCTGTCTGGAACTAGAATGTCTCTAAGATGGTGGCTGAAACAGGACTGGTCTGTGGGTGTTTTTAAATGAAACTGGGTGAGGTGGGTGTTTGTGATCAGTGTGGGTGTGTGGCACTGGGCACTATGTGTAGGAGAGCAACTTCAAACAAGCACTCTTCCCTGCACAGCTGCCCTGTTCACACACTGCCTGCTCCATCTCCACATGGGGCACTTTGAATTTTCCCAGAGTGCCCTGTGGATGGACTGGGTGGGTGGGGCGTGGATCACAGGAGCATGCAACCCCCCCACACCTAAATTCAAATGAGACCTCCCTCCCCATGGATGGTGAGTGTTCATGCGTGTGGGTGTTTGTTTAAAAACATGCTGTGAAAATATGTGAACTCCTGCTGCTAGTACAGGGTCATAATTGCCTCCAAAGAACCCTAGTTGTGGAACCTGTTCCTCCAGTGAGTGGGAAGGTGCATAGACTTGTAGGAGGCTCCCAGCTGTGGTAACTACTTGACCTAAATCAACTGGGATCTGATTTAGCATGTTCATTTGACTTGCATTAAATAAAACTCAAAGTACACCATGTTAATTTTATGTGCTGGATAAATATCTCAAAAGTTTTTCCAATAGCCAAAAGTAGTTGAACTGAAATTTAATTAGGAGGGGGGAAAATCAATAAAGTGACATTAATATGGTTTTAAATAAATGTTGTATTCAAGCAAATTCAAAGCTTTATTTGGAAATTTTATTGTCTTAAAACATTTAAATTCCATGACAACTTAATAGCATACACTTCCCTTACATGTTTAAACTTTAAGAAAAAAGTTAAGGCACTGAAAACCATTCAACGTACTGATTTTGGGGCATTACCAACACAGCCCGTCCAGAGAGCTGTGCATAATATGCCACGCCACTGTTGTCCATTGAGCTACTTCAACAGAGTTTAACTTTCACTGGGCATCTTCAGTTTCAGTTTCACTGTCACTGTCTATAGAAGTGCTTGCACTACTTGTTCCAGCTCAGAGGCAAATCTAATTCAGAACGGCCTGAGCCATGTTCTCTTTCACTAAAGGATGGTGGATGGATGGAAGTGCATAAAAAAAGGTAATGATAACATTTTATAACTGTCCAATATGACTGGTATTGGGTATCAGTTCATTACATTACTAATTGTATGACACAATGCATTTTTAGAATTGGAAAATATTTCAGAAAATTATAGCAGAATTTTCTATTATGGAAACTTTTCCGCCCCCACATCACTGCAGAGAGCGCAGGCCTCGGTTACCATAGACGGATTCCCTCTGATTCCAGCATCCTTCAGAATCTTTTCTTGAACTATGGAGGCCTTGTACCAGTGTGGGAAGTCTTATCCCCACAGGAGAATCCCTCCTAGACAAAAGGGGAAGGGGGCACAGACAGTCTAAAGTTGTGTGCCATGCATCAAACTTGTCTGATAAAACTAAACTGAAACCTCTCTTCTTACACCTGCTTCACCAAGCCTCGGATCAGGCCTTTGGCAGCCTGCCCGCCCAAAGACCACATGTTGTAAAAGGTAAACGTGCAAGTGCAATGCAGGGAGCAGCGGTTCATACTTGGCATGATACAGAGACTGAGACAGTGGGTGATAACAAACGAAATGCTGCCCCACATTGGCTCCTCTCCCAGTAACCCCAGATTCATCTGTCTGAACAGTGGCTCCAGAGGTTTGCTCTGGGGCAGCCCTGTGCTGCATTATTCCCAGCAATGTGGAGCATGCAGCAGGAGTTAACCTGACCCAGCCTGTGGCAATGGGCAACCATGGGGCCAGGTCTTTTTAGGGCTCTTTTAGACGAGACGGAAATGGCGGCTGAGCCCTTTATCGGCTGCCATTGTTGCAGCTCATCTAAATCCCCGACGCGCTCTAACGCCAGATCTCCGCCGTGTGAAGCCGGCCCGGCGATCCTGCCCCCTTCAAGGCAGATCGCCGCTGTGCCGGCTTCATGCCGCACTGCCGGGTTCCTTCCCAGATAGCGCACGCTCAGAAGGGCGCACATACACTCTACGCCGTGTTGATGCCCTTCTGAACATCAGACACGACGTAGAGGGAAAGGCGGGTGCCCGATGGCGGTATTGAACGATCCCGTTTGTGAGCGGGATCGTTTAAAAGTGCCCGGGTCCCCTGCAGCTCCAGATCTGCCAGCACTATAGAGGTGTAGCTAGTGTGTGCCCCTCTCAGCAGACGGCTGGCTGGGAGAGGGAGTGTGGAAGTCCACAGAGGTGTGTGTGCGTGTGCGCGCGCGCGATCTGCACTTTCCCTCTCCCAGCAGCCCGTCAGCTGAGGGAGGTGCGCTAGCGCTGGCCCTGATGGAAAGGGGGATCACAGCCAGGGATGGCTTCCCTGGCCATGACCCCAGCCCCCCAGGAGGAGCCGTGCGGATCCTGCGATTCCCTCGGTCCTTTCCTGAATAGAGAGGGGATTGCAGGATCTGCGCAGCTCCTTGGGAGGGGCTGTGCACTGGCTTTGATTCCCATGCCTCTCCTTTTTCTGGCAGGGAAGGGAGGTCATGGGCAGGCAAGAAGCCTTCCTTGGCTGTGACACCCCTTGCCCCCCCTTCCATCAGAGCCAGCATACCCTGGTACTTAGAAGATGGGGGAGGGGAAGGAGAGAGAGCGATTGCAGTCTCCGGGGGCCACCTGACAGTTGTGGGGTGCACACCAGTAAATGTGCTGTCCATGGGCCACCTGGGGACTGTGAGATGCCCAGCTATCAGGCACTTGGGGGGGTCGGGGTAGAGTGTGCTAGCATCATTTGTGGCGGCTGGCACAAGCCCATGAACTGTGGCCAGGGAGCTGCCCGTTTCAAGGGCTTCCAACGCTGCCCCCACACAACAGCCACCTGCGTGAACAACATGGGGAGGCTTTGGGTTCTGGGCCGTTCCCAGCCTGTTCTCACTCAGTGAGATCAGTGGAAGTAGATTCTCAAGGGGTCTGAATTCAGAGATTTATACCCCCTGAGCCAGGAAACAAGGGAGGGAGCATCCTAAAAGGCAATTATTTAAATACATGAGTTTCTCTTTTGGACTCCCCTTAACTGCTGGCAGATGTTCTCACCTGACAAAGAACCATGCCCAGTGGCAAGAGTTTATCACTAATTTCCCAGAGCTCTATCTAATGTAAAGAACACATGATGGTGGTGGTTGTGATAGTTTTATCAGTTCTCTGCAGTTTGATGTTTTCCTCCATGTGGGTGACACAGAACAATGCCTAGAGAATTTGCTGTAGCTGGTGAAGTTTATGGAGGACTCGCAGGGAGTTATGGAGCTTGCATCTGTGTTTGGCAAACACCAGACCTATTGCTAGGGCAGGGGTGGGACAGAAGTGAGACTACATGGCAAAGGGGGGGGGGGGCAGTTAGGATTTCTTCAGACTAAAATGGAGGGAGGCAGAAACCTGGAACACACTTCTGTATTGGAATGTGTGGGGAAAGGGAGCAGTACTCTTAATATCCTGCTTGGCTACAGGCCTGGTGAATACACTTGTGTTTAGTGGACCCATTGCTTTGCCCTGTGTCCACATTGCAGCTGACACAACCAAATGCAGTACTAATACCTTTGGGGCAGAACTTGGAGACTTTCCTTGAACCATGGAGGCCTCATAATGGAGGCCAAGAGAGCATGGGGAGTCTATTCCCACAGGAAGGTCCCTCATCTTGTTTCTTGCATTGTGCATTTTCAGCTGACCTATTTGTATATGTTCCTTTTGTTTATTAGTTTAACTAGAAGAGAGACTGATTTATTTTTGCAACAAAAGCTAAAGTATGTAGTCAAAACTTTGTTGCTGACACCAGGACTGTAATATGCAATCCAGTTACTCTAATAGGGCTTCAGTGGGACTGTTCCAGAATAAGTGGATTGTGGCCAAAATCTGTGCTCATGAATCCACTGCAGAGGTTCTGATGTGCTAACCATCAAGGGTGGTTTCAGTTCAGAGGAGGCAGGGAGATGGGGAAGAGATGCAGTGGTCTAACTCCACAATCCTGAACCCCGTTTCCTGCAGCAAGTTGCTGCACAGTTCTGAGATATTGGAGTTTTCTCTGCCTACCAACTTTCACTTCCATACCAGACTTTGAATCTGCCTTAGATTTGCACACTTACAATGGTGAAGTTATTTGCCAGTGTCATTATTATTATTATTATTATTATTATTATTAGGTGGTGTTGATTTAGTGCCAGCTGACACTAAACCATTATAATAAAAGGGGTCCCTGTCACAAGGGGCTTACAATGGAGGGGATACATAGGGAGCAACAGGGAAACATTAACAAAGTTGCAGGTACAGGTGCTTAGCCTAGTTAGGAAAAGGAGACTCTGAATGACAGGACAGTAGGGGGCATCAGTGAGCAGTGGTGAGATCTCTGGGAGCCCAGCTTACTGCTTTGATTCATTCTTTCCTGTGACTTGGAGACTGGGGGGTGTTGTACTACAGGTTAAAAAAAACCCTAAAAGAAAAATATAATGTGAATTCATAAATATTAAAGGAAGCGAATTATTTTGTTGTCCTATGGAGAGATTTATGGCAAGTAGAGTGGTACTTGATAGAAGTCTATACTAAGCTTACAGCAGTGTTTGTCATTTTAGATATAGCTTAATATTTTCTTCCTATGGCTTAGGCCCATCTTGGTGGGAAACCAAGATCCCAGTCAGCATAGTGCCAGTAACCACAAACCCACATGCTTTATAAGGGTTTTATACAAGAATTAAGACAGATAATATGGGTTTAGAGTAAATGTAGAAGGTGCATAAGAAAATTAAAGCAAAACAATAAAATCAAAACAATGCTAGCTTAATTGATCAGGTTCCCTCTTACCTATCCCTTGTGTGGACCGAAGTCTTGTGATGTTAGCAGACAGGCACGTTGCATCTTAGTTGGGAGCTGTGTTCTTCACGTTCACTTGGCATTGGTCTTGTTCATGTCTTAAGCACACCTTTTAACTCTCCAAATTGCCTTGCTTTGAGTTAATTAACACCCATTGTTGGTCATTCAGCTATCGTACAGCCTTAACCTAAGTTTACCCAGATGGCCTCTACTACCTATGTGGGATTTATTTATGTGTTTGTTTGTTTGTTTGTTTGTTTGTTTGTTTGTTTGCTTGCATTTTTATCCCGCTCCTCTCACCCAAAGGCAACTTGGGGTGCCTCACAATAAAAAAAAATATGAATACAATATAAATAAAAACATTTTGTTGGGTTTATAAAAAAAAACAAAAAACAAAACCACCCAAACCTCTTAGCCCATCTCCCCCAGCCCCTCCCCCCTGCCAAACACCTGGTGGAAGAGCCAGGTCTTACAACTGTGCTGGAAGGCAAGGAGGTTTGGGCAGAGGCAGATCTCCACTGGGAGGGCATTCCAAAGTGATGATGCAGCTGCTGAGAGTGCCCTCCTGCCCATACAGACCCACCGAAAACGCAGGACCTCCCGGAGGGCACTCCACTCTCGAATGACTGCAGGGGCTGCCCAGGAGGTGAGGTGATCTTTCAGATAAGCAGGACCCAGACTGTTAAGGACTTTAAAGTCTAAAACCAGCACCTTGAATCGGGTCTGGAAGACAATAGGCAGCCAGTGCAGTGCTTGGAGCACAGGTGTAATGTGCTCTCCCAGTTGAGACGAGTTGCAGCATTCTGCACCCGCCGCAGCTTCCAAACAGTCACCGAGGGCAGCCCCATGTAGAGCACATTGCAATAGTCCAGTCTCGAGGTGATGAACGGATGGATGAGGGTGGTGAGGTCTGAGTCTGAGACGTATGGGCAGCGCCTTCTCACCAGATGTAATTGGTGAAAGGCACCCCTGGCCACAGCTGACACCTGAGAGTCCAAGTGCAGCTGCGAATTCAGGAGCACCCTCAAGCTCTGCAGAAATGGAACTAATGGAGGACTAGCAAACCCAATAACAGAGGTGTTCTGTTCTCCTCCCCCAGACCACCAACCTCACCTCTGTCTTATCAGGATTGAGCTTCAATCAGCCCAATCTCATCCAGTCCCCCACAGCGGCCAGACAGCAAGGAGACAGCAGGGCCTGGATCGGATGAAAAAGATAAATCAGCTACAGGGTGTGGGGAAACTAGTTTATTTATCAGATAAATACAGCTGGGTGTCATCTACATATTGATGACTCCTAATTCCCCAGCTGCGTACAACCTCCCCCAATGGCTTTATATGCACGTTAAACATGAGGGGACAGAATGTAACCCTGTGCAACTCCACATAAGAGAGCCACAGGAGACTATGTACAGTCCCCTAGGATCACCCGCTAAGGTAAGAACGGAACCATTGTAAAACCTAGCGGGCTTTGGACAAATCCATTTCCTGGTGGAGACAGTGGACTGACCAACCTGGAACAGCTCCTCTGGATGCGACTGAGCAGATGCTATGAGACAAGCAAAGAACCGTTTCTTTGCTTCCTGCACTGCCACGTCATAGGCCCTCAAAATCGTTCTATGCTGCAATCAGTCTTCTTGGGAGTGAGTACGGTGCCGCCATCATTCTAACCACCTCCCTTCCTGCCTCAACCGCCCCAGATCCTCTGTGAACCACGGGGATGTGCGCTGGCGAAACACTGGGAGCGGACATCTGGGAGCCACCTGATCAGTGGCCTCAGCCAGCCAGTTGTTCCAGAAGGCCACAACGTCCTTGATGGAGCGTCCGTCAAGGTCAACAGGTATCTTCCCACAGAGCATTCCAGAACCCTTCTGGTTTCATAGGTCTCCTGGGGTGGACCATCTTAACTGGTCCCACACCCTTATGGTCAGGCAGGCACGCCAGGATGGAGGCTTGCCGGATTCCCTTGCCATAGTCCGACCATGGCAAGGGAGAACTCTTAACTCCAACCTCCCACCCCCCATTGAACCCCCTGCCTCAAGGTCAGTGCAGAATATCAAGTCAAGAGTATGTCTTCCTCCCTCATGTGTCAGGCCCACTACTACGTGGGACAGCCCCATGGTTGCCATGGCAGCCATGAATTCCTGCTCTGCCCCAAGCAATCTGGCCTTGGCATGTATATTGAGGTCCCACAAGACAATAAGCTTAGGAGACCTCAAAACCAGGTCAGAGACCAGTGTGGCTAGAGCAGTTAGGGATGCTGCCATTCAGTGGGGTGCTTGGTACACCAGCAGAATCCCAATCTTGGCCAGACTCCCCTGGTCTGTCTCTGGCCAAATTGAACACAAGATGAAGATCCTCTATTCCAGACTTGGTCTGCACTGAAAACCTCTGTATGACCAACCCATCCTTGAAAATAATGGCTATCCCCCCGATCCTCCAGCGTAGGCTGGTGGTGGATGGAGTTCCCGGCTGGAACGAGATCAGTAAAATTGGCCCCGACAACTCACCCAGCCAGGTCTCCGTCACGCATACGAAATCAGCAGTCCACTCTAAAATAGTCATGAATAGTAAAACATTTATTGGCCACCGACTATGCATTAAACACCAGTGACAGGTCTCGTCCCCCTGATTGTCCTGGCTTTTGAAGGTTTACAATGCTAACTTCTGCATGAGGTTCTTCACCTAGCTTTAGCAAACTCCCCATACAATAAGTTTTCCTCTGCCTCATACAATCAGTGTTTAATACATGCTACTTTGACATCATGACCTTCCCCATGTTACATGTGAAGATTTTGCAACATCATTGCTGGGTTCATAACTTCCCATGATACTCACGCCTCCCTTCTAAATATCAAAATTATATTTGTTCCTATTATGTCCCATATGCAGTGGGCTATTTGAAATTTGCATAAATGTATATGAGTAAACACAGAAACCTATGCAAAGTATAATTGGCTGGCTTTTCTGGGATGGCTGGCAACTCTAGATTGGCCTGGGGTGAGAAGTTCATGATAGCCCACACAGACTCTGTACAAGAGTCCTGCTAACGTGCTGCTTTGCTTTAGGCCTGCGAGTAATTTATTTACTCCCGCCCTTCCCCTAAAGCTCAGGGAGGCTTCCAAAACAAGAACCATATAAAAACTGCCTACTCAAAAGCTATCTCCACCTGCCAATGCTTTGCCTAAGAGACGGGTCTTGCATCTCCTCTGGAAAATGCTTGGGCACTGATGAAACTCCAGGGGAAGGGAATTCCACAGCAACTGAGTACACCTCTGGGCACCTTTTTTCTACATGAACCTAACTGTCAGATAGTACCTACAAGAGAGCTCCTGGCCAACAGCAGAGATCGTAGTGGAGTATAGTGTGAGGTGTGGTCTTTCAGAGATGCTGGGCTCAGGCCATTTAGGCTTCATAGGTCAAAACCAGTCCAGGATCTTGAATTGTCTGGAAAGCTATTGATAGCCAGTGCAGACTCTAAAGCACAGGTGTAGTGTGCTCACAGCACCCCCGAAAAGAGTCGGACCACTGCATTCTACACCACTGCAACTTCCAAACAGTCATCAGAATATAATCCTGTGACCTCAAACACTTAAAGCATAGTGGAAGTGACCCCACTTGGGGTCCCAACCCACAGTGTGGGAGCCTCTGCTTTAGGTATGTTTTTGTCACAACCTTATGTCCAACTTTGGTGAATGAGGTCGGTTGAAATGGTACCCCAGATCCAAAAAACATGGATTTTGTTATTGGGAATTTCAAGTTCCAGTCGGGGAACTCATTTATTTATTTATTTATTTTATTTATTTATTTAATACCCTGCCCCTCCTGCTCCAAGCAGCCCAGGGTGGCTTACAATGGTAAAACATATAAAATTAATAAATCATAAAATACAATAAAAAGGAAGGCACAAAACCAAAACCACCCCCATCCCACCATACACCCCATCTCCCTCGCCAAAAGCCAGGCAGAATAGCCAGGTTTTACACATATGATGGTGTGGGGTTGATGGGGATGGAGGAAGGGTGTCCCGATGAGGGGGAAAGGGGAACCACGCACGTCCTGAGAGGGACCAGCAGTAAGGCTGTGCCTGGAAAACAAGTCCTCAGGGTGGAATAGGGCTATCAGGATGATTAGTCCCTAGCCTGTCTCATCATTGGGCATCTGGGTGAGCGCACGCCCTTGCTGCTGCTACTGTTATCACACACACAGGGGGCTAGGGACAGGCAACCAGGGGAGTGGGGGAGCCCCAAGGGGAGCGGGGGTGAGCACGCCCCAGGCGGGGGAGGTAGGGGTAGGTCTTGCACTCTATGAAGGACCCAGGTATGGTGCTCCCTCCCAATGCCCCAAGGGAAATACAAGCTTACCTGCTGCCACAACCCACACGGACCCAATCGCTCTCACCCGCACTCACGCACCCTCACCACCGCCACCACAGCCACTCCGCTTAGACATACACTGCAAGGAGGCCAAACGCACGATTCCACACCAACTACACAGGAGGAGGGGGGACAGTCTCACGGGCACAAGGCTCCAATCACCAGCACGGAGGTAAGCATGGCTGCAGCTTTTATACTAGGGTGTAGGGCGTTGTCGCAGCCTCTCGGATCGGCGCAAGGGTTGGGGTGTGACCTCCGCTGCTGTTTCCTGTCCCTGGCCCCACCCCCTGGGTCGCTGTCAGCTGGTGGAAGCGGGGAGCCTCTCCGGGGGCTGTGGAGCGGGGCCCCGCTCTCCTGGCGTGCTGCATCTGTTGTGGGGATTGTCTGGGGCTGGCGTGCTTCTGCTGGGGAAACAGGTATGGTCGGGGGGGCTGGGGCACCGGGGGCCGTGATCCCTGGGACTGGGTTCCTGCCAGCTTCTGCTGTGGGAACAGGTATGGTCGGGGGGGGGGGG
>QEPC01009128.1:2034299-2049342 GCA_003113815.1 Sphenodon punctatus | reverse complement strand
GGGGGGGGGGGGTTGGAGCACCGGGAGGCACGGTTCCTGGGGCTGGGTTCCTGACAGCACCCCCCCTCCAAGACCAATGCAAAATCACAGGACGGGGCTTTAAGGGGTACCGGGTATGAAAGAGTCATACCAACCGTGGAGCATGAACATCAGTCGCTTTTTCCCATGATCGTTCGGACGGTCTGAACCCCTTCCGGTTGAGAAGGTACCATAACCGTCCGTGGCGTCGATGACAAGAGTCAATTATTTGGCGAACTTCATATTCTTGCGTTGTCTGGACTGGGCTTACTCTACCAGCATCCTCCTGCTGGGGGGCGGGTGCTGGCTTAAACAGCAAGACTTGGAAGGTCGGATGAATGTGGTACTGTGGGGGCAGCTTCACCCGATAGGCTGCCTCATTGATTTTCTGCACGATGGGGAAAGGTCCCATATCACGGTGGTCCAGCTTCGCTGAAGGGTGCGTGGATGGGTACTTGCACCCGTCAATCCACACCCAGTCCCCTGGGGAATAGTTTGGGGCTGCTTGACAATGTCGATCCGCATGTCTCTTATATTGTTGGCAGGCATGATGAAGCATGGTTCTGGCAAGCGCTTGTGCCTTACAAATACGTGCAACAAGGGCACCTGCTGCGGGGACGGAACAAGTAGTTATTTCCGGGAGGCATAACGGGGGGTGGTACCCATACGTCACATAAAACGGAGAATTGTCTATGGATGCATTCAAGGTGGTGTTGTACGTGAATTCACCTAATGGCAAGAACTCATGCCAATCATCTTGGTGGTAGTTTGTGTAACAGCGCAGGTATTGCTCGAGCATCTGGTTCACCCGCTCCACCTGTCCATTTGTTTGCGGGTGATAGTCTGAGGTGAGACAGCGTTTAATTTGTAGACTCTCTAGAAGTGCCTTCCACAGGCGAGATGTGAATTGAGACCCTCTATAGGATATAATCTCTAAGGGTACCCCATGCAATTTGATCACATGATGTAGCAGCAGGTGTGCGGTGTAGCTGGTTGTAGGTAGCCCCACGGTGGCCACAAAGTGTCCCATCTTTGTAAAGTGGTCTACAGTTACCATGATGGTTGTATGGTGGGACGAAGGGGGTATGGTGGGACGAAGGGGGTAAGTCCACAATAAAGTCCAACCTGATGCATTGCCAGGGTCCTTGTGGCAACGGAGCGAGTTGCAGTAGCCCTTGGGGCCGTTGGCGCGGGACCTTGGTGCGGGCGCACGTGGTGCATTGTTTTTCGTACCGGTCGACATCCTTTTGCAACGTAGGCCACCAAAAATGCCTCTGTAGTAAGGTGGCGGTGCGTTTTATCCGGGGGTGTCCTGCCAGGGGGGCATCATGATGTCCCCAGAGCAGGGATTTGCATGCCCTCGGGGGAACCACAAGCTGGTGGTGGTGTTAGAGTAGCCCGTCTTGACCTCTATGGGTCTTCTGAGGTGGCAAGGGTCCATGATGATGTGCGTATTTCCGGAATTGTGGCGTGGTCAGAATGTTAGCGAGGAAGGTTCGAGGTTCCAGCACTAGCCCGTCTCTATTATCAGGGGGGTCCCTGATCTCAGTGCACTGAGAGAGAGCATCTGCCAGAATATTCTTATACCCCGGTCGATAGCGTATCACAAAATGAAAGCGGGTAAAAAAAAAGGGCCCAACACCCATGTCGCGCATTGGCAATGGGGGTAGTTTGAAGGTAGGTTAGATTTTGGTGGTCCATGACCACCGTAACAGGGTGTTTTTCTCCTTCTAGATACTGTCTCCATGCTTCAAACGCCGCTTTGATTGTTAGGAGCTCTCAGTCTAACACCGTATAATTTTTCTCGGCGCTAGTCAACTGGCGGGAGTAGTAGGCGCAAGGCAAAAGGCGGTCCGTTCCTGGTTCCAGTTGGAGCAGTGCCGCTTCGATGGCTATGCTCGAGGCATCTGTCTCCACCGTAAATGGTTGGTCAAAGTTTGGGTGTTAGAGGATCGGTGCCTGCGTAAAGGTAGTTTTAAGCCTCTCAAAAGCCCCTTGTTGGGCCCCCTTCCATTCATAGGGGACTCCTTTTCATAACAGAGTCGTTAATGGTTTGGTGAGTTTTGCATAATTTGAAATATATTGGCGGTAGTAGTTTGCGGTACCTAAAAATCACTGGAGCGCCTTGACGGAGGAAGGGGGAATCCATTGCAAGATGGTGGTAATTTTCTTAGGGTCCATTTTGATTCCTTGGGGCGAAATTATAAAACCTAAAAACTCAATAGTGGGGACATGAAATGCACATTTTTCATATTTGCAGAAGAGCCGATGCTGCCTCAAACGTTGTAGGACTTTGCGCACTTGCATGACGTGCTCTGTCATGGTGCTTGAAAAAATAAGGATATTGTCCAAATATGCCACTACATAGATGTCTAGCATATCCCGCAATACATCATTTATTAGGTGTTGGAAGGTGGCCGGGGCATTGGTCAGTCCAAACGGCATTACCCGATATTCAAAGTGCCCATAACGTGTTCGAAAGGCGGTCTTCCATTCGTCCCCGGGGCGAATCCGCAAAAGGTTGTAGGCGCCCTGGAGGTCAAGTTTAGTAAATATTTTCACCCCATGTAGCCGATCCAGGAGTTCCGGAATCAAGGGGAGTGGGTATCAATTCTTCACCGTAATCGCGTTAAGCCCCCGGTAGTCGATGTAAGGGCGCAGGCCACCATCCTTCTTGGGGACGAAAAACAACGGTGCCCCGGCCAGGGAGGTCGACGGCCGGATGAACCCCCGCTGTAGATTGTCATCCACATACTCCTTCAGGGTGCGTAACTCGGGGGTGGACAAGGCATAGATCCACCCATAGGGGGGTTCCGTGCCAGGGAGGAGTTCAATGGGACAGTCATAGGGGCGGTGAGGCGGAAGGCTCTCTGCCTCCTTCTTACTGAAGACATCCTGCAGATCCGCATATTGGGGGGGCAGTTTCTCCCACGCCCCTTGCCTGGTTGCCAGCAGCGTGTGGGCTGCCGGCTTTTGTATACACACAGTAGAACAATACTTGGTCCCAAAAGCCAACATTCCCTGGCCCCAATGAATACTGGGATTATGCTTTCGCAGCCAGGGCATCCCCAATACCTCAATGAACATGGGAGATGCCACAATGTCGAAATGCAATGGCTCGGTGTGTGTGCCAGTCGAGGCCTGGAGTGTCATGGTCAGCATCACTATTGGCCCTAAACTGAGGGGCGACTCATCGATCGTGTGCACTTGCTCAGGGGTAGGTCGTGGGGTGCAAGGGATGCGGTAATGATGTATGAACCCTTGATCCATAAAATTACTGGAAGCCCCGGAATCGATGAGCGCCCAGGTGATAAGGCTCCGTGAGGAGTCAATACCTAAGTGAACGGGGATACATACATGCCGTCCCCCACCGGGGTTTGTACCCATCACCTGAGCCCCAGAAGGTAGGGAGAGCTTCTGTGCCCCCGAGAACCCCCCTACAGTTCCTGGGGCCGGGCTTTTCCTGGTTCCCTACAAGCTGGGGTAGAGCGGGACATTCTCGGGTAAAGTGCGAAGATTCCCCGCAGTAAAAGCACAACCGGGAAGCTCGACGACATTCCTTCTCCGCAGCCGTCAGCAGCCCCCGCAATGCTCCAATCTGCATGGGTTCCACCTCGGTCTCACGACCCGGGTCCTCCTTTACCGGGGGCGGGCCCGGAGTCCGGCACCCTACAGTACGGGGGGGGTTCTTGCCATCACTCATGCCTTTGTTCCCCCAATCGTTCATCTATCTGGAGGGTCAGGGTCACTAGCTCCCCCCAGGTCTTTGGCAAGGTGGTAAAGGCAAGCTGATCTTTCAGCTCCTCATTGAGCCCTCACCGGTACATCACCCGCAAAACATGGTCTGGCCAATTGAGATCGATGGCCAGCTGCTGAAACTTGGTCACGTACTCGAGTAAGGGTCCACGCCCCTGCTTTAATCCCACAATGGCATTCTCGGCATTTTTCACCCGGTGCAGGTAATCATTCAAATAGGAACGTGAATTCCTGCACAAATTTGTCATAGTCCTGTAAGAGCTCACTCTTGCTAGTGAGCAATGGGGTTGCCCACGCCAGGGCGGTTCCTTCCAGTAGTCCTATAATAAAGGCCACCTTAAGAGCATCAGTGCAACAGGTCTGGGGTTGCATGGAAAACGCTAGCTCGCATAAGGCTAGGAACCCTTTAAACTGACGTCGGTCTCCTGCGTATTTATTTATTTTAGGCCCTTTTGGCTCCCAGGCAAAAGCCACCGGGTGGGATCCTTCCGCCGGCGGTGGAGGTGGTGCCATGCCCCCCCCCGCTGCCTGTTGTTCTTTAAGGTCTTTCACTTCCATAGCGAGGGATTTAACTATACGCATCAACTACTGGACTTCTGCTGAGAGTTGCTCCATGATTACGCAGGGGGGCTCTGCCCCAAAGGGGAGAATTTTTAGTGCTGGTGATACTGTGGGGTTGATGAGGATGAAGGAAGGGTGCCCCGATGAGGGGGAAAGGGGAACCACGCACGTCCACCCTGAGGGCTTGTGCCTGGAAAACAAGCCCTCAGGGTGGAATAGGGCTATCAGGATGATTAGTCCCTAGCCTGTCTCATCATTGGGCATCTGGGTGAGCGCACGCCCTTGCTGCTGCTACTGTTATCACACACACAGGGGGCTAGGGACAGGCAACCAGGGGAGTGGGGGAGCCCCAAGGGGAGCGGGGGTGAGCACGCCCCAGGCGGGGGAGGTAGGGGTAGGTCTTGCACTCTATGAAGGACCCAGGTATGGTGCTCCCTCCCAATGCCCCAAGGGAAATACAAGCTTACCTGCTGCCACAACCCACACGGACCCAATCGCTCTCACCCGCACTCACGCACCCTCACCACCGCCACCACAGCCACTCCGCTTAGACATACACTGCAAGGAGGCCAAACGCACGATTCCACACCAACTACACAGGAGGAGGGGGGACAGTCTCACGGGCACAAGGCTCCAATCACCAGCACGGAGGTAAGCATGGCTGCAGCTTTTATACTAGGGTGTAGGGCGTTGTCGCAGCCTCTCGGATCGGCGCAAGGGTTGGGGTGTGACCTCCGCTGCTGTTTCCTGTCCCTGGCCCCACCCCCTGGGTCGCTGTCAGCTGGTGGAAGCGGGGAGCCTCTCCGGGGGCTGTGGAGCGGGGCCCCGCTCTCCTGGCNGGAGGTGTGGTCTTTCAGAGATGCTGGGCTCAGGCCATTTAGGCTTCATAGGTCAAAACCAGTCCAGGATCTTGAATTGTCTGGAAAGCTATTGATAGCCAGTGCAGACTCTAAAGCACAGGTGTAGTGTGCTCACAGCACCCCCGAAAAGAGTCGGACCACTGCATTCTACACCACTGCAACTTCCAAACAGTCATCAGAATATAATCCTGTGACCTCAAACACTTAAAGCATAGTGGAAGTGACCCCACTTGGGGTCCCAACCCACAGTGTGGGAGCCTCTGCTTTAGGTATGTTTTTGTCACAACCTTATGTCCAACTTTGGTGAATGAGGTCGGTTGAAATGGTACCCCAGATCCAAAAAACATGGATTTTGTTATTGGGAATTTCAAGTTCCAGTCGGGGAACTCATTTATTTATTTATTTATTTTATTTATTTATTTAATACCCTGCCCCTCCTGCTCCAAGCAGCCCAGGGTGGCTTACAATGGTAAAACATATAAAATTAATAAATCATAAAATACAATAAAAAGGAAGGCACAAAACCAAAACCACCCCCATCCCACCATACACCCCATCTCCCTCGCCAAAAGCCAGGCAGAATAGCCAGGTTTTACACATATGATGGTGTGGGGTTGATGGGGATGGAGGAAGGGTGTCCCGATGAGGGGGAAAGGGGAACCACGCACGTCCTGAGAGGGACCAGCAGTAAGGCTGTGCCTGGAAAACAAGTCCTCAGGGTGGAATAGGGCTATCAGGATGATTAGTCCCTAGCCTGTCTCATCATTGGGCATCTGGGTGAGCGCACGCCCTTGCTGCTGCTACTGTTATCACACACACAGGGGGCTAGGGACAGGCAACCAGGGGAGTGGGGGAGCCCCAAGGGGAGCGGGGGTGAGCACGCCCCAGGCGGGGGAGGTAGGGGTAGGTCTTGCACTCTATGAAGGACCCAGGTATGGTGCTCCCTCCCAATGCCCCAAGGGAAATACAAGCTTACCTGCTGCCACAACCCACACAGACCCAATCACTCTCACGCACCCTCACCACAGCCACTCCGCTCAGACACACACTGCAAGGAGGCCAAACGCACGATTCCACACCAACTGCACAGGAGGGGGGGCAGTCTCATGGGCACAAGGCTCCGATCACCAGCACGGAGGTAAGCATGGCTGCAGCTTTTATACTAGGGTGTAGGGCATTGTCGCAGCCTCTCGGATCGACGCAAGGGTTGGGGCATGGCCTCCGCCGCTCGTTTCCTGTTCCTGGCCCCGCCCCCTGGGTCATTGTCAGCTGACGGAAGCGGAGAGCCGCTCCGGGGGCTGCGGAGCGGGGCCCCGCTCTCCTGGCGTGCTGCATCTGTTGTGGGGATTGTCTGGGGCTGGCGTGCTTCTGCTGGGGAAACAGGGATGCGGTAAGGGATGCGGTAATGATGTATAAACCCTTGATCCATAAAATTACTGGAAGCCCCGGAATCGATGAGCGCCCAGGCGATAAGGCTCCGTGAGGAGTCAATACCTAAGTGAACGGGGATACATACATGCCGTCCCCCACTGGGGTTTGTACCCAACACCTGAGCCCCAGAAGGTAGGGAGAGCTTCTGTGCCCGGTCGGGGGGGCTGGGGCGCCGAGGGGTGCGATCCCTGGAACTCGGTTCCTGCCAGCTTCTGTTGGGGGAGCAGGTATGGTCGGGGGGGTTGGAGTGCCAGGAGGCGCGGTTCCTGGGGCTGGGTTCCTGACAGATGGGAAGGAAGGGAGATTCAGGGACATCCAGGCCACCTCCGGGAGGGAGTTCCACAGCCTAGGTGCAGCAACCGAGAATGCCCTCTCGATAGTGGCCATATGGGGGACCTTGAGAAGGGCGCCCCCAGCGGATCGCAGAGGCTGCTCCAGAGTGCGGAGAGTGAGGTGGTCCCACAGGTAAGTTGGGCCAAGGCCGTATAGGACTTCATAGGTCAAAACCAATACCTTGAATTGGGCCCAGAAGACAATAGGCAGCCAGTGCAGAGCCCGGAGCAATGGTGCAATGTGCTCACAGCAACCCGTTCCCGTAAGGAGACGGGCCGCAGCATTCTGCACTAGCTGCGATTTCTGGACCGTCACCATAGGTAACCCCACATAGAGTGCATTGCAGTAATCCAATCTTGAGGTAATGGAAGCATGGATGATGGTGGCCAGGTCACTATCTAAAACATACAGCCGAAACCGTCGCACCTGATGTAATTGGTGAAACGTATTTCTCGCCACAGCCCGCACCTGGAAATCCAGGCGGAGCTGCAGATCGAGGAGCATGCCCAGACTACGGACCTGAGATACCAGTGGAGGGCAAATCCCATCAGTGATGGGAACCAACACATCCACTGCCCTTCCCACCACCATCACCTTCGTCTTGTTGGGATTCAGCTTCAGTCAGCTTGCTCTCATCCAATCCCCAAGCTGCCAGACATCGGGTAAGCACCAAGACTACCGGGTCTGGGTCAGATGAAAATGAGAGGTAGAGTTGGGTGTCATCAGCATATTGATGACCTCACACGCCATGCAGTCCTATGACCTTGCCAAGTGGCTGCATATGCACGTTGAACAAGAGCAGGGACAGGATAGAACCTTGCGGGACACCACATGTGAGGTTTCTTGGAGATGAAAAACAATCCCCAAGCACCACACGCTGAGTTCTCCCATCCAGGAGGAAGGAGAACCAGTCAAGGACAAGCCCGTCCACTGCAGCTCGATCCCGCAAGTGAGTCACCAACATCTCATGGTCAACAGTATCAAAAGCAGCCGACAGATCTAGCAAAATTAGCAGGGTCGAACGACCCTGATCTAATTCAGGGTGAAGGTCGTGAAACTTGGGCTAATCTTGCTAGTGGAAAGGCCTTTGGGTCTCCTTTTTAATATGACCATATGACAAAAGAACACTTTTGGCACTTGTTCCTTGCTACATTTCCACATGGAAGCTTTGCTCGTCTTCTGCCACCACCTTTGTCTGCCCCCAAGTCCCCTGCTCCCTGAAACATATTTGCCCCTTCTCCCATGCTGTCTGTACTATGCTTAGAATGCCCTCCCTGAACACACTTATTCTGCTCCCTCCCTTCAAATCCCTCCTGAAAAACTACCTTTTCTGTCAGAATTTCCCTAGTTCCTCAGTCTCTTGATAGTTCAGTGAATCCTTCAGGGTGTCCTTCTCCTAATTAAGCCAAGCACATGCATCTGTGACTCGATTTTTGTGAATATATCCTTTTCTCCTGTGTTCCACTCTCCTTTTTGTGTCTCAAGTTGCAAGCTTCCTGGAGCAGAGAACTGCTGATAACTAATGATTGTAGACTACCAGTGCTATATAAATACTTAATATCGGCCTTGATCCACAGCTGTCAGACCTGTAGCCTTTGGAAACAGTGTTTAAAGACTTCTATTGCTGGCTCTGCTATGGGAAGACGGTCACCTCTTTGTCTTGGTCTGTAAAATGGGGGCCATGACCTATATAGCTTTTCCAGTGGGTCAGGACTCAAGACTCCCAATTGGGGGCTGCTCCATCTGAGAATGGGGTTGCATCTGGATGGACATTTTTCATGTTTTTTGTTGCTATCTGGGGTCATCATGGATCCTGCAGGCAGAGTATTTGGCAGCTACTGATTGTAAGTGTAGCTTGAGGCCATTGGAACTCAAGAGCTGTTCAGCGTCATGCTGTGTGTGCCCAGAGGAAATGGTGCTGAACTTTTCTGCAAGGCTAAAGAGAAGCAGATGGCGTTCTCCCTCTGCCCGCCTCCTAAATCCTCATCTGTATTTACCAGCATTTGATCTAAGAGTCTGCTGCAAACCTCAAGCTACTCATCGCCTCAGCCCAAGCAATAGTAGTAGAATTAAAGGTCGGGGCAAAGAGTTCAGTGACTCATTCTTTCTACTTGCTTGTCCGATCTGCACCCTGGCCACTACAAATAGTTGAGTGGGCCAAGGTTCAGTCCCAAAATATCTCTCGTTCTTCCTCAAAGCTAAGCCCCCTTCACTGGGCAGGTTATAAAGAGGCTGCTTTGAATTGTCTTCCCCTTCGGGGTGTGATTAGCCGGTACAGTAATAGCTTCTTGGGTCTGACCTGAGTAATGTTGCTGACGTCTGGGAACAACAAAATGTCATTATCTCTGCAGGTAATTTCCCATTTTTTCCTAGGCAGCCTGCTCTCTCCGATCACTGCTGTCTGACAATTGAATTAGCCTGTTTCTTATGTGCCTCTTGTCTTGGTCCCGAGGACCTTGATGTGGTACCGTGGTAGTGCATTTTTGTCCATAATCAAACAAGCCCCAGCTCTCAAAACATTAGATATGATAAAAGGTCATACGGGTTATAAACCTCCGGGGCATAAGGCAAGTTGGTAACTACTGGGGGCTAGAAAGCAACTTCCCTCTATGGGCTAGGAAGCACTTGACTTTGATGCTTGGCTTCCTATCAGAGCTGCTGGGTGTTGGATTAAATGGCTAGACTCTTGGGGGTACTTCTCTTGACCAGGCTTGAAAGTGAATCTGCTGGGTGGCTCTCAAGTTGTGGACTTCGGACAACTGGTGGTAAACGAAGCCACAGTAAGTGGTCTGTGGCATCTCTGTAGCTATAGCAGGGATGGGGAACCTTTTCCCTCCCAGTGGTCACTTTTAAAATTGGTACAAGCTCTGAGGACTGTGTAGATGCTGCAGAGGGAGGGGGGAGGAAGGCAAGGGTGCACTCAAGAAGGTGATCCAGATCCTGGATCTGTCACCTGTTGTGTGCATGCCCTCATCTCAGAACTTTTACCCTGGATTTTTTCTTTCAGTGCTTGGGAGCAGGGGGTAGGGACCGGATCCAGAGGCCACATAAAAACTACCTGCAGGGTGCATTTGGCCCCCAGGCTTTAGTTCCCAACCCCTGGGTTACAGCAAAGTAGGTTTCATTTCTGCTGGAACAGCACATCTGAAGGTAGAAGGTGGCAGCATCTTTAAGCTATCTGGGTTGCACAGACATGCATCAGACTGCAACTATTTCCAGCAGCTGCATGAAGGTCCATGACCAACATGAAGGCTGACGGTGGTCTGTTGACCCCAAATGTTTGGGAACTGGCACTCTAAATCTTTTCATTTGACTTGCTTGCACCTTTGGAAGCTTGCTCCAGACGAGCCGTTGTCCTCAAACACGCATGTAGCATGTACTGCTTGGACCAATTAAATGGCCCCCTGGGGCAAGGAGGGTGGGGGTCACCAGGGAAGGCAGGACAGGAGCTCATGTAGGGGTCAACCCAATGCATGGATTTCTCCCAACAGCTTTACCCTCAATGTAAATCAAGGGTGGGGAATCTTTTACTTCCCATAGGCTACTTGAGTATTCTCTTATCTCTGTTCTTTTACCCTGAGCTCAGATTTCAGTGCTTGGGGTAGGAACTGGATCCAGGGGCCAGATCCAAGCACTGGATAGGTGCCCTATTTGGCTCCTGGGCCTGAAGTTCTCCACCCTTGGTGTAAATGCAGGCTCCTTGTAGGAACTCTGACCATCCGCCTCCATTCCAGGCCATGAGGCACCTCTGTTTTAGGCTTTGGCTTGCCTGCAGCATCAGCCTGCTCCCTGGGTTTGTCCCCACAGCTCTGAACTGCTGTTCCAGTAGTATGTACTCTTAGCCACATCTTCCTGGATCTGCCAACTGGCCCAGAGCTGATCAAGAGGCCAGCCCCCAATCTGTGCATTCCTGTGGTTGAGCTGGAGCCAGGAATTCAGAGATGGAATAACCTCTGGGTTCTCTGACCAAAAACCCTACTAGCTCCACTTATGACTGACTAGTGGGTGGAGAGAGAACAGGGTTCTCCCTGTTCATATCTGAGAGCTGGCATTTCCCAGGCATGTGCAGGCTAGGGAAGAACAAGGTAGGCTTTTAGGAATAGGGTCACCCACTGACATGCTAAAATTTCTCCCACCCTTTTCATGGCTCCTCTTGACAGGCTTAGGTGTAGGTAGCTAAACACACGTCTGTTTTGTAACTTCCTGTGCCTCTCAGTCTCCTTGTGGATGAGTCTCTTGCTGAACACCCTGAGCAGTATCCTTGTTTCCCAGGTGGTGGGGGTCTGTAGGAGAGAATGTACAATCTGTAGTGAAGAAAGGGTAGTGAAAATATCCAGTTGCACTGTCTGTGTTTGTTTGTTTTGTTTGATGTGGCCGTTGGCCATTGTCGAGTTGTACACATAAATCAGACATACAAAACAAGCAATAAATTTATAATACAAACTACGATTTACAAAATATAATATATCACTCAAAAAATAAAATATAAGCTAAAACCAAAGACAGCATTTTCAGAAGTACATTAAGCTCAAAGAGGTTAGTCAGAGTTTATCAAAGGCTTAAACAAAAGAAACTTTTTCCTCATCTCCATAGCCGCAACTAGAAACTTCATAACATCAGAGGAGACCTCTGAGTGAGTGTCGCAAAGAGCCATGTGGGTAAGAAACTGATGCATCCCTCCCGGGAATTTGTCTATAACAGGCTGCAAAAATCTTAAATGCAGAGAATCATACAGCCTACGCTCAAAAAGTACATGGTGAGTAGACTCTGTAGACAGAGTCATAGGGACACAAACGATCTCCAAACGGAATCCCTAAAAAACATCCCTCTAGGACATTTGTAGGTAACGCATTAACCCTTGCACAAAGAAAAAGATACTTCTCTCTAAAGGTGGCAGTAGAAGAGAGATAATGGGCCATAAAGCTCAACTGCGGGGCCAATAAACGGGACCCAGTCATATGTTGAGATCCCTCAATTATAGCAAGTTCCTCTTGATAACTAATATCTCTAGACCTCTGAATGATCTCTCGCCTTGCAACAAGGAGGTCCTTAGTTTCCAAATAAGCCTGGGAAAGACCCAGGCAAGCCAAATGCTCCTTAACCGCCTTATGCCACAGGCTAGAGAAAGTATCATGAAAGCTATGCCAGATCAGAGAATCCTGCATGGCCCTGCTTCTCTTTAAACAATACAGAGAGGCTTGCTCCCAAGCTACAGCTGACCAAGCTTTCATTCCTACCTCAAGCCTCACGGCAGCCGCTGGAATACCATTGGGTATTTTAGTTAATATACTTAGGAATCGGGTTTGGATAGCGTTAAGATTTCTATCTGACAAAGGGGCCCACAGTTCTGTACCATATAAGAGGGACGCTCTAACCTTTGACTCGCAGACCTTAACTGCGGCCTCTACGTTCTTCCTTCCCGTCCCCGAAAAGAAGTGAAGGATGGCTAACATTTGGCTTTTTGCCGCCACCTCCGCTTTCACTATGCGATTTCCCCACAACCCATTGGCAGCAAAATGAAGCCCCAGGTATTTGTATGATTTCTGCTGTTGGAGCTGCCTATCACCTATAGGCCACCTATATATCTGCCTACCCCTAGAAAACACCAGGACATTAGATTTCAAGTGGTTAACAATTAGTTAGAGGAACAGTAATTTTTGATGACCTCCAATTGTCTAAGAAGACCCACCTGTCTGAGACAGGAGGACCAAATTGTTGGCGTATAATAGTGCACCGACTGGTTTAGAAGCCAATTTAGGTGGAAAATGTCTCTCCTGTCTCGTTTCTGGTATGACGTCATTGATAAAAAGGTTGCACAGGGTTGGGGCGAGCACACACCCCTGACGGACCCCCTGTTCAACCGCAACATCCGGAGTCAACTGCCCTGCCCGGTTTAGTCTCACAGCTCCTGTAGCTTCCTTTATAGAGAGCCTGGATCAGGAGAAGCAGCCTATTGTCGATCTTAAGAAGAGTCAGTTTCCTCCAAAGAAGTGATCTGTTTACCAAATCGAATGCCGCCCTCAGGTCCAGGAAGGCGCCATACAACCTACCATTAGCTGACCTGTACTTCTCCACTAAATGATGGACCACACAATGGTCCAACGTGCATCTATCTTTTTGAAACCCAATTTGCTCTGGGTATAGAATCTTATTCTGGGCTATCCACTTTGTCAGCCTTATCAGAAGGTACTTCGCATATATCTTGCTTACCACACTGATGAGGCTGATCTGCCTCTAATTAGCTGGATCTGTTCTTGGCCCTCATTTATAAATAGGGGCAACAATAGCTTGGCTCCACCCCCTAGGTATACTTCCTAGGTGATTAACTTCTGTAAAGAGCCTAGCTAGCGCAGGGAGCCACCAGCCGGCTCCCATTTTAATGGCCTCAACCTGAATCCGGGCTGGGCCCGGGGCTTTGCCATTCAAAAAGGTATCAATTATGTTGTTAATCTCAAATTCCGTAACTGGTGGCCAATCCGGCAAAGTATCCGGATTAGGCCTGGAACAATCTTGACTCCCTACTTGATCAAAGCACGGGCCTACCTGAGAGGCCTCAATAAATTCTACCCAGGCTAACAGAGTGATCATGAGCTGACCCCCAAGGCGCGGTCTAACAGCCCCCATTAACAATATGCCAAAAGGATCTAGAATCATCAGAGCTGCTGGCCTTTAATAAATCTTGGCATTGGCTTTGAAAATACAAATTCTTCTTCTGGCGAACTATGGACTTGTACACCCTTTTTTGATAGAAATAACAGTCAGAAAGATGAGATAAACATCCCGAACGATATTCCTTATAAATAGCACTGACCTCCCTCCTAACCTGGCGGCATTCTTTATCAAACCACCTCTGCGAAACAAACCGAATAGGCCTTTAATCCAGTCTGTTCTGGGCAGCCACAGACAAATGCTGCCCACAACGAGAACTGAGGCAATTATAGGCTTCAATTACCGCCTCCCCAGATCCACCCTCTAATATCTGTTCCCTGGCCTCCACTATAGGACCTAATTCCAATAACAGATCCCAGAGTTGGGCCATACTCTGAGTCCAGGGCAAGTAATTATAACAATTAGGTTTACTAATAGGGCTGTAGTGGCATACCGTGATGAAGAAAAACCCATATTTCTGTGTGCCCTATGGTACCCTCTGCCATCTTAGAAAATATTAACAGCCTATAACCTGTAGTTACCCCGCCATGTTAGGAATGCTTGCTTCACCCTTTAAATTAGACAGGCTCTGTTTCTCCTCACATAGATAAGCCCACCTTTTGAAGATTACCTTGCACATAGGGAGGATTCCTTTTGCTCAAAAGTGCAGCTGGTTTCAGTCTAGATAGACACCTCCCTACTCCTCCTTCATTCCACTGCTATCTCCCCACCAACCTGAACTTAGAAGTGAACTGTCTTTTCTCTAAATAATTACTTTGAGAGTTATGTTGTAATGCTCTTTTTCTGCACCGAAGCGACAAACCATGTATGGGCTTTCCACCCAAGGATTTCTGTATAAAGAATGTACTGCCCTTTGTTGTGTGTGCTCGGGATCTGATGATCCTGGAACCCCCAACGCGTTGTGTCTCTGCTGAATAAAGAGCATCTGCTGTTTGCATCTGCAGCCTCCTCGTCTTAAATATTTTACCCACGGAAATCCACATCAACCGCTGCAGCAGCTGTTACCAATGGAAACCCCTATTCCTCACATTGTGGCACGGTTCGGCAGAGACAGCTTTCCAACGGCTGCGGCTGTGGTTTGTCGCTAATGGTGCCGCAGCATTTGAATTGGTGAACGGAAGCAGAACTTTTGCGGATTCCAATAAGAAGTGGCACCAACTCCCCTTTCCATCGATTGCGGAATCTTTGTGGTTATCTGATCATTGTATCATGTTTCCGCCACCCAGAATACAAGGTATCGATGGCATGATCAACCCTCGGACGCTGTTGACGACACTCACATGCCCAATTTCATTGGCTAGAGCTTTCCCAGAGAGACATGTCCCGCCTTCACCATTAAGTATAAATAGGTGTGTTTGTAGCTTGTTTCTCCCTCTTGATCCCCAATCGCAGTGAGAGTGAGTGACTGTTGGAGC
>QEPC01009128.1:1977979-2000118 GCA_003113815.1 Sphenodon punctatus | reverse complement strand
CCCCCTCCTACAACCCCCACCCTACCCCCCTAGCCCTGTACAAAAAGCCCACCAAACAATGATAACCCCCTGCCAACCCCTGCGGCCCCAAAGTGCCGTGCCCTTTGGTTGCGGCCTGCGACTCAGCCGCTGGGCACGGGGCTTTAAGCCCCCAGCTACTTAAATACCTTGATATTCTCATACTTTGAGTTTCTCAAAAAGTGGCCGTGGCACTTTTACAAGGTGCATGATTTCATGGCGCGAGCAGGTGGTGCTCATCTAAAAGTGGCCAAAGTCAGAACTCTCTGAAGCACCCAATGGCCAAATCCTGCTTTAGCGGATGCTGGAGAACTCTCCCTGTAGTGACACACAAAGAAATGAGCAGAAGACCAGGTGGTCACTGCAGATTTCCTCCAAACCCAGGAGCACCAATATCCTAGCTGCCCCAAGAAGATACACAGCAATTCCCATAAGAGGAACCACCTGCAAGGCCTTGTAAGCCTTCAATATGCAGGGTACTTTCTGAAACCTACCTTTTTTCCCCTTCTAGTCCAGAAGGCTAAAAACAGGGTAGTCCATTTTGAAGTGGCTATAGCTATCACGGTAAATTTATTTATTTATTTTATTTAAAATTTTTATATCCCGCTCCTTCCTGCTTGACGGCAGCTCAGGATAGCTTACAATTTTCATAAAACATATAAAATACAATAAAACACAATATAATATAAAACCAACACTCTTAAAACAATAAATAGATATCCCATAAAAAAATAAGTCCCATCCTCCCCATTCCCCCTACCCTCCCACTCCCTCGCCAAATGCCTGGCGAAACAGCCAGGTCTTACACTGTCTTCGGAAAGAGGAACGTTCCAGGGACAGATGAACCTCTAGTGGGAGTTCCACAGCCTTGGAGCAACCACTGAGAATGCCCTCTCCATCCAGGCATGGAGGACCTCAAGAGGGGCGCCCTCTGATGACCGCAGGGGCTGATCCAGGACCAGGGGGTGAAGTGGTCCCACAGATAAGTAGAGCTCAAGCCATTTAGGGCTTCAAATTGAATTGAACCCAGAAGACTATGGGCAGCCAGTGCAATGAACGGAGCACTGGTGTAATATGCTGATGGCAACCACCGCGTTCTGCACCAGCTGCAGTCTCTCGACTGTCACCAAGGGTAGCCCCACGTAGAGTGCGTTGCAGTAGTCCAATCTTGAGGTGATGAAGGCATGGATGATGATGGCAAGGTCAGAGCCGGAGAATACGGCCGAAGCTGTTGCACAAGATGTAACTGGCAAAAAGCGCTCCTCGCTACAGCTGCCACCTGAGCATCCAGGCAGAGCTGTGAATCGAGGAGCACTCCCAGACTCTGAACCTGAGGGACCAAGGATGGGCAAACCCCATCAATGATGGGAACCTCTCCCACACCCAGCTCCCCAGTACCACCCACCAGCATCTCCATCTTGTCAGGATTCAACTTCAGATGGCTTTCCTTCATCCAGTCCCCTACAGTCGCCAAACACAGAGTAAACACCGAGATGGCCAAGTCTGGCTCAAATGAAAACGAGAGGTAGAACTGGGTATCATCATCATACTGACACCAAACCCTCTCATGACCTCTCCCAATGGCTGCATGTACACATTGAACAGGAGGGGGGACAGAATGGAACCTTGGGGAACTCCACATATGAGGCCCCAGGGAGACGAAGAATGGTACCCTAGCACCACTTGCTGAGTTTTTCTGGCCAGGAAAGAGTAGAACTATTCAAGAATGACGCTGCCTATCCCAGCATGGCCCTGCAAGTGCTTCACCAGCACCTCGTGGTCAATGGTACCAAAAGCAGCTGACAGATCTAATAAAATCAACAGAGTAGACCGACCCTGGTCTAACTCGTGACAGAGGTCATTGACCAAGGTCACAAGTGCAGTCTCAGTGCCATAACTGCAAGGGATCGGAAGCCAGACTGTAAGCTGCTGAGCCACCACTCGTTCAATAACCTTCCCTAAAATGGGAAGGTTAGAGACAGGCCGATAGCTGGCCAGGGAGTCAACGTCAAGAGATGGTTTCTTGAGCAGAGGCTGCACCACAGCCTCCTTAAGGCACTCTGGGACTCTGTCCTCCCCGAAGGGATTCATTGACCACCTCCGCCAGCAACAGCCCCAGCATCTCCCGGTTGACCTTAACCAGCCAGGATGGGCACAGGTCCAGTTCATAAGATGTGGCACATCGCTAGCATCAGCAGGTGATAGACTGAAATAGATTCCAGAAAACCGGACAAGTCGGGGCATCCATAACCTTCTGGTTCCACCACTGCACTAAGTGCAGTGTCAGTCATGGTGAATGTGAGCAGTTTTCTTCACAAAGTAGTCAATAAACATGTCACAGTGAGCACTGGATGAATCCCATTCCAGGTGGAGACAAGCTGGACTGACCAACCCCTTCGCCACCTGGAAAAACTCAGCTGGACACAACTTTTTGGATGCTGTGATGGCAGCAAAGAAAAATGTTCTTTGCTGCCTGCACAGCCACAGCATATGTTCTTAAACTAGCTCTGTTGCAATCAGTCATCTTCAGTATGAGTACGATGCCACTGTCACTCTGCCTTCCCTCCTGCTTCAACCGCCACAGGTCTTCCGTGAACCACAGGGCCCTGCAGCATTGATGCCTGGGAAGCAGACGCTTGGGAACTGTTCTGTTGATGGTCTCTGTCAGCAAGGTGTTCCATAAAGCCACAAGGTTATCGAGAGAACAGTTGTCTAGGTCCGAGGGTAACTCCCCAAGAGCATTCCGGAAGCTGTTCGATTCCAAAAGTCTCCGGGGGTTCACCAACCAAATAGGTTCCGCACCTTTCTGGGGGCAGACATGCACAAGGAGACAGACTTGCAGGAGGTAATGATCCGTCCATGACAAGGGCACCAGCAACACATCCCCTCCCAACGGAGCCCCCGCCTCAAGGCCAGTGCAGAATACCAAATCCAGAGTATCCCCCTCTCCTCATGTTGGGCTGCTCACCACCTGCGACAGGCCCATGGTTGCCATGGCAGCCATGAACTCATGCTCTGCACCATAAATGCTGACATCGGTGTGAATGTTGAAGTCCCCTAAGAGTACTAGCCTTGGGGACCACAAGATCACCTCAGACACCAGCTCCGCTAGAGCATGTAGAGATGCTGCTGTGTAGGTGGGTGCATGATACACTAACAGCAGCCCCAATCTGTCTCAAGCCAAATCAAAAGCAAGATGAAGGCCCTCCTTACTGGATGGAGTCTGCATTGGATACCTCCCAACAGACATGTCTCTCTAAAAACAATGGCTACACAGCCCCCTTGTCCCTCCAGTTGCGGTTGATGCTGCATGGAATAGTGCCCACGAACTTAATGCCCTTCTGATACCTAATCTATGCTATTCCCTCTCTAGAGCGGTGGAGATTGGGACAAAAATAGGACAGATTTGGTTCTAGATCCCTATGAAACCTCAAATTGATTTTCTGTACGAATGCAGGGTGTAACCTCAGAACTTCCTTGTCTTTGTGAAAAACGCACGGTTCTGAGTCAGAAGAAAGAGTCCCCAACTCTGAGACTCTGCAAGCCGAGGTTACGGACACCAGGAATGTTGTCTTCATTGTTAAAAAGAACAGTGACATCTGCAGAAGGAGTTCAAAAGGCTGGTGCATTAAAGCCTTGAGGATGACATTCAGCCTCTAACTGGAGAACCTGTGGCTAAACCAGTGGACAGGTGATCTGTGCTTCTTTGGGAAATCTCCAAACATGAGGGTGTGAGGACAAAGAAAGTTGGCCTCTACAGCAGATATACTTGAGAGTATTAACTTTGAGACTTATTTTGAGATTCCACTTCTTGGAGAAACTGCAGGACCTCCAGTACATCTGAATTGGCTCTCCTGCACCCTGTCTCCTGCACCAGTATATGAACTTTGCCCAAGTTGCACCGTATACCTTTTGGTCATAGATCTGTGAGATAAGAGTATCCATGAGATTACCAAAGTAACCAAAGGCAGTCAACGGAGCCCTTTCAACTGCCAAGCAACAAGCTGAAATGTCTCTGGGTCCAGATGAAGAACTGGTCCCTGGGATAGAAGGTTCAGACTTGCAGTGATGCATAGAGGGCCTCTTACCACCATGTTGATGATATCCAAGAACCAGGGTCTCCTTGGCCAGTGTGATGCCACTAGGATCACACAAGCACCTTCCTCTCTAGTCTTCCAAATTACTCAAGGGATGAGGGGAAAGAGAATGCTTAAAGAAGCCCTCTGGGCCATCCCTGAGACAAAGCATCCAGCTCACTGCTCTGGGGTTGTTTATCCTGGAAAGGAACTTGGAGCCCCTGTGATTATAGACTGTGCAATGCTGGTGGACCGAAATGACTTGCAGTGTCTTGAAGTGCTGTCTACAGTATGAAACGTTCCCCTACATCTAGCTTGTGACGGCTGAGCTAGTCTGCTTGGATATTCAAGGAACTCACAATGTGCACTGCCTTGATTGTGCACACCCCCAGCTGAGCAATCACGCTGCCTGTGCGCACAAGGATACATTCCCCTTTCAACTCTTCAGAGAAATGAAGCGGAGCTAAGCGAATGGCTTTCATTTCCAAGGGTTGATGTGGCAGAACACTACCTCTTGTGTCCATGCACCCTGAGCTTTCTGAGCAAAGCGTGCTCTCCAGCTGTTGGCATCCATGGCCAGAATCTGCCTCTGTGCGTCTAAGAGGCATTCCTTGTAAAGTCTAGTCAGTTGACAACTATTGGAGACCGTCCAACTTTTGAGGAACTGTGATTGGCAGATGCATGGAGTCTGCAGTCTCTTGCTGGCAAGGTCAAAGAACCTGGCCAGCAAGGCCACTGCATTCAAGAAGCAGACACGGTGGTCGAGCACCTGGGCCAGGAACATCGGATCCAAGTGGGTCTTGCTTTGGAGTTGATCAATCCAGCTCAGCAGTTTCATTTCAGTCTTTCCTCAGACAGGAAAACCTGATCTAAGCTGATGTTCAACATCATTCCCTGGTGTAGCTTTCCTCTGCTGAGAGGCAACGTACTTGCCAACAGGCAAGCAGACTCCCTGCCCCATCTTTCATACAACTGGCTGGGGTATTACCACCCTGAGGTCCCCCATCTTCCTTCAAGGACCATTTGTTTGTTGCAATATGGCCTGTCAGCTGCTGTGCCATTAAACCCCAATCACTTACTTCCTCAAGGGCATTCCAGGAGGTAGGGGCGTGAGGCAAGGCAACCTACCTACCTCCCCAGTCATATCAATACAACCTTGGGTACATCCTCCTGCAGGGGAGCCTGGCCTGAGGGGATTGAATGTCCATGCTGGACGCACTCTTCCTTTGCAGCTACACCCAGGCTTCCTGGGTCTGCTTCACTGTGTCCTCCCCCTGAAGAGAGCTCTCAGACTGAGCAGCACCCTCTTGACTGGGGAGCTCTGTTCTGTCCAACTGTCACTTCCCACCTCTGGAGCATTACCACCCCATGGAGTTGGCGGGGGGGAGGGAAGGGGAGGTTAATATGAGGCAGGCCTGCCTCAGAGAAAAGACGGGAAACAGCCAGACCATGCCTGCATGCTGCTGCTGTTGCTGCCGCCCTGTTCAAACTCCTTTCACATCAATGGCGGAAAAGAGAAGCCTCCAGTGGCCAATACTCACCCATGAGGTTCCCCTTAAGGGGAAGGGACATACACACACCCTGGCTCTCTACTACCACAAAGCTCAGGGCACTGCCTTCCTGAGGAAGGTGATCCCCAAAAACAAATCAAAGTGGAAATGAAAACCTAAAGTCTAAACCAACTCCCTTAGGGAGTAAAGGACCCTGATGCTCTTGCAAGATGAGAACAAACAGGGGAGCTGAGGTTTTGGTTTCCCTCCCACTAGCAGTGGCTGTCAATCATGTGGATCCTGCCTACTGCTGAGCGAGTAGGGACATAACCTATCGGTTCTGACTGTCCACCCTGAAAAAAGGGAGAGAATGGGGTGATCATTCCCTATCTACTCCCAGATCCCAACAATTGAAGGTTACGTCTCTTTCAACCAGCTTGACTAATAGCCATTTATTGACACTAAGGACTTGTCGGCGCACCCCTCCCCCCTTTTCCCAAAGATGACACGACAACCGAGGTTGGATTTTAAAAGGCCGCACTCTTTATTTAAAACAATTCTCTGTCCGAAATTGTAATGGTGGGGGGAAATTCGCTCAAGTGAATTGGGTCCAGCACCCTTAACGAAGTTATCACTACAACTCTGGGATTGGCCCAATATACCATCAGGTACCAATCCCTCTTAACTTTATGAACGTCTCCCCTTCTCACTACGGAATTCATGAGAAGGGGACCAGGGCCCTTGGGCCTGGGAAGGAGAAGAGTACCCTCAAGCCGGGGTCAGTACATGTCCCTACGGCCTTCGCGGTCCCCTCTCCCAAGGGGTTGACTCCTCCGCTTGCCATAACATGCCATTGCGGCTGAGCTCCCCTCATCTCTTATGGAGATGCCCAATCAAGATTCCTAACCTACCTAACCCAGGTGCTGGACCCCTGCCACCTAGGGGCTGCCAGGTATTTCTGGACAGGCCCGACCCCCCACCCCTTAAACCATATTTACTAGTACATCTCTTAACTTTTCTTGTACCGCTGCCAGGTACCATTCATTCCCCATGGGCGATAGATGGACGCCATCTGGTCTGTAGAGATCCGGCCTTCTATGGGTGATGGCTTGATGAGGAATCACTACTCCGCCTATGCCACTCAACCATTTCCCTATTTCCCTATTCACCGTTTTCCTGGTCTTATTGATCTTATATGGAGGTACCCCGACTCCCCAGGATATCCTTTCCACCCAGTCATTCCACAGGATGATTACACCGGGGAACATGCCCTTAATTGACCAAATGTCGCTTTTAATCATCTTCAACATTTGGACCCCTTTTGTCTCAACTAAGTCATTCTCTCCCACGTGTAACACTAGTATGTCAGGCCCAGGTCCTCTTTCTTTACTTAACGTGGAAATCAACTGATGCCAGCGCATGCCTCCTCGGCCCATCCACCTGATTTGGGCGTAGGCGGATAAGCCTAGCTGCGTTCCCCAATGGGTGATGTTCGCCGTCTTGCCGGCCCATCGCACCAGGCTATGCCCCACGATCCAAACTGTGCACTTCGCCTGACATCTAGGACCTGAGAAGATAGAAATAATTATTCACGCTACTTGGCCAGGGGGGGCCTGACATATGCCTTATATGCCCTACTACGCCATCTGCCTATGCCCTGTACCTCCTGCTCCCTGAGGCCTGCTGCTGTAGCGAAACTGGCGGCCCCGATACGGAAGGAATGCGTTCCGAATAAACCGGCTGGGAGATTAAGGGCAGTAAGGGAAGCCCGCATGACTGTCATAAACTGGAATCTGGTAAGGGGGCTCCCATCATGGTGACAGAATAGTGCTCCAGGGACCGGAGGCCGTGTGGCCAGGTATCCCAGAAGGGCTCCCACTGGGCAGATTTGTGGACTCCCCGCCCTAGACAGGGTGACAGTGACTCCTCTCCCCCGTTGGTCTGTTTTTGATCTGCGCAATCGCAGAGACACCTCTTGATCCCCAATCTGCACATCCCCGATGGCGAGTGCTCGGTTAGCCCTATCACTGGCTGAATCGACCACTAGCTCTCCAACCCTAAATGCCCCGAAAAAAGCCACCGTGAATGCAGCTGTGAACAGCTTCGCTTCCCCGTTGGAGGAGCATACTCGTGGCAACACGCTGCACATTGTTGCGAGCAGCTGTGGGGTAATGGGAGGTCTACAGTCTTGTGGTGCACTATTTTCCCTGGCCCATGATTCTAACATGCGTTTGGCAAAGAATCCCCGATCAGGCGGGGAGTGACCTGCCAAGCGGCTCATGAATGCGACTGCAGCAATTTTAACCCTGATGGTACCTACGGCTAAGCCTTGCTGTCTAATTGCCAGCATAAATTTGAGAATCTGCGGTTCAGGGATAGGGAAACCCGTGTGCCAACCCTGGGAAGAACGAAAACCCTGGAACTCGTTGAACGCCCTTTGATATGCGACTCTGGTACGCGGGGCCAAGGATCCCTGGACGGTGTTATAGAGTTCTACGATCCAAGGTTCCACGCCCATCGGGGTAAGGGCTCCGGGTCCCGCCTGGCTCCAGGTGCGAGCGAGCGAAACCGCTCCATCTGGAAGCGAGATATGGCATCAGCCACCCCGTTGTCCACTCCCGGTACATGACGGGCCCTAAATACAATGTTGTTCCGTAGGCACACCAGCACAAATGTCCTAATGAGCCCCATCACCCTGGGTGACCGTGACGATTGAGCATTGATTATATGGACCACAGCCTGGTTGTCGCACCAAAATATTACTGTATGATTGGCAAAACAATCAGTCCAAAGGTGTACAGCCAATACTATTGGAAAGAGTTCCAAGAACGTGAGGTCCTTAATCACACTCTGTTCGATCCATTCGGTTGGCCAAGGGGCCCCGCACCACCGGTCCCTGAATATTACTCCGAAACCCATCCCCCCTGCAGCGTCTGAGTGGACCTGCAGTTCTGCTTCTACCAGGAGTTGATCCCGCCACACAGCCACACCGTTGAAGTCTGCCAGGAATACGGACCAAATATCCAGGTCATCTTTCATATCCCGGGTGACCCTCACGTGGTAATGCTGTTGTGGGGAACCAGCCAGCCTGGCATACAGCCGTGACAAAAAGGCTCTCCCTGGGGCCACCACCCTGCAAGCAAAATTCAAGCTGCCAATCAAAGATTGGAGCTGCCGTACTGTCACCTTGCGGGCTGACCTGCAATCGGAGATTTTTGCTCTCAAGTCGGCCAGTTTGTCGGCCGGGAGCCTGGACACCCCTTTCTCTGTGTCTAGCTCGATCCCCAAGTACTGTAAAGTGGTATCTGGGCCTACTGATTTTTCTGGTGCCAATGGGATGCCCAGTTCGTCCGCCAGCTCTTGAAAGGAGTCCATTAGCCTCCGGCACTCGTCCGTGCCTGCGCGACCGATGAAGAGGAAATCATCCAAATATTTGGTGATGTCTCCCCCGTCGGCCCGCTGCCGAATCAGCCACTCTACGAGCGTGCTAAAACGCTCGAATGCCGAGCAGGAGATTGCGCATCCCATGGGCATCGCCTTGTCAAAGTAAAACTGCCCCTGAAATGCCAAGCCAAGGAGGTGGAAATTCTCTGGATGAACTGGCAACAGGCGAAAAGCGGACTTCACGTCACACTTTGCCAATAGGGCACCAGGTCCCTGACGCCTTACCCGGTCTACGGCTGTATCAAAGGAAGCATACTTGACAGTGGCCAGTTCCTTGGGGATGGCATCGTTAACTGACCTCCCTCTCGGGTATGATAGGTGGTGAATCATACGGTATTCCCCCGGGGTTTTCTTAGGGACCACTCCCAATGGGGAGACAACCAGGTCAGGAAATGGTGGATAAGAATAAGGGCCGGCAAATCGGCCTTCAGCACACTCCTTCTCAATCTTCTTGCCTACGATTGCTTCTAGGCCTCTTATTGATTTTAAGTTGGGTGCCCCTTGGTGCGGGTATACCTCCCCCGCCGGAATCCGAAATCCCTCTCTAAAACCCTTCACGACGTAGTCGACCTCGTCTCTATTGGGGTGAGATGCGAGAGCAGCGGCCAAGCGCCCCACCCTAATTGGTGTTGGGGCCCTTTGGTGGAGCTGCTTGTCCCCCTGCTCCCCCTCTGGCTGATAACCCCGGTTGCGCCCTACCTTTGTTACCCGACTTGGCCCTGGGGCATGCCGCGGCATTGTGCAGTCCGGCACAATTGGGACACGAATGCTTGAATCTGCATGTCGCCCGGGAGCATTTCCCCGAGCGCTCAAATTCAAAGCATTGGTTTGACTGGTTCGCTGGGGGCCTTCTGCCTTCGCCACGAAAAAGGTCACTGGCAGGTGCCACCCCCCCCTTTGCTAACAGGTGCCCGCTGTGCGACCTTGGTGCTCTTGCTGCATCTACCATGCAGTCCAACCACAGGTCGGGTGCGTGGGTGTCCCAACGCAAACCCGGTGTAAAAGCTGCCCGATGACGGAACTCCTCGTCATACCGGAGCCAAGCACCTGGTGGCCCTGACTCGTATGCTCGGCGGACGATGTCCGCGTACTTGAGTAGCTCCGGAGCCCGGGCCGGGTACGCCTGTATCACCACCCCTTGATAAATCGCAAAGGCCGCTGTCCAATTGGTCCAGTTTCTGTCGGCCTTTGGGCGCTTGAAGCGCTCCTTATCCTTGTTGTCCTCGGTACCCGCTGGATCTACCAGTGGGTCCCTGAAGAGGAGGGCGAAGAGATCTATGAACTCCCCTTTCCATATCCTCTCCCTCGTGGCTGGCAGGAGGTGAGCTCCCATGGGGGTTGACACTGCCGCGTAGCCCACCCCTGGCGGCATATACTGTGGCATTTCATTGCTTAGAGGGCAACCCTGGGCCGGGTGGGCCCCGCTGCCTCCCCAAACCTGAAGCGCCTGGCTGGCCTGCACAGGGGGCAGTGCCATGTTAGGGGGCTGCCAATTCCCTGCTGGGGCAGGAGGGCGGTATGCTGGTACCCAGGCCCCGTTCCACCAGACTAGCTGTATGTTTGCTTCGCCCCCCACTCCTGCTTGGGGTGTCCCTTGTTGTCCTAGGACTGTCCCTGCCTGCGGGGAGGCTCCCACAGCTTGTGTCCCTGCACTGGGAGTGAACTCCCATACCCTTGCGGGGTTAAGTCCCCATCCCACCCCGGGGTACCCCCCGCCCCCTGGCACTGCTGCCGGTGCAGGCTGCACCGCTCCTACCGTACCCGGGGGAGGTGGCCCAACCCCTGGTGCGATGGCTCCGGTTGCTCCGCCTCCTCTTTGCTGCGCCATGCCTCGGATAGCCTGCTCCAAAAACATCACTCTCTGCCGCAGGTCGTCATCTTCCTCCTCGGGCGGATGCGGTCTGGCTATGGGGTTCTGGTGCCCAGTGGCCCTGTATTCAAAAGATTGCGGAGGGGGAGGGGGGAGGCCCCAGCCTACCCCCATCCCCCCCCCTTGCACTAGTGCACTGGGTGGACTTGAAGGGAAAGCCGGCCCCCATGCCGGCCCCGCCTCGTTCCCCAAAGGAATTTGGGGGGTCCCCGGTACCTGTAAACCAGGCCATGTGGCCCCCTGCGCCGCCGGGATAATTTGCCATGCCCCTGCGCTTCCCGGGTTGGGTGGACTCATGATACCGTGTATGGGAGCCCCGCGCGCCTCGGGACCAAGAACCGTTGGGATGGGGGGCCCTACCCCCGGACTCCCGGCCATCCCAGCACCCTCCTGATTCCCTCCCCCCCCAGGCAACACCAGGGAGCAACTGGGTGCATGCTCCTGCCCCTCCACTCGTGCCCGCCTAGGTGCAGGAGTATCCTCTATGTACCGGGCTGGGGGCTTCGTTCTGCGCCCACCCCGCCTCGGTGGTGGTGGAGGCTCTAGGGCTGCTGCAGCTGCTCCCTGCCCTGCTCCCAGGGCTTGCAAGCTGTTATCACCGCCTCCCCCCATGCTACGCAGGAGGGCCTCACAACCCTCCAACCTTTGTCTCAGGGAGGGCTCCTCCTGAGGTGAGGGGCCCGGTCGTTCTACCTCCTGATGAGCACTGCCTTGTCCCGTGGGAAGTTGGGTGGGGCACCCTGTCACTTCCTCAAATTCCGGGGGCTCTTGCTCTGACCCTCCGGCCTGATTTGCTGGCCCGAGACCCCCTGGGGCTTCACCCGCCTCTTCTGGTGCTGGGGAGGGACAGGTCTCTCCACGGCCCCCACCCCGCTTCCCCTTCTTTTTCCTTGCCCCCATCGTGTATTATTTGCTTCCCCTGTGGGCGATCACGGGGTGGAGTGTGGAGGGGAGCTGTGGTATCCCCACCGGCCTCTCTCCTTACTGCCCCTGTCCTACCACGTGCTGCCGCCGACTCAGGAACTCTGCCTGTCGGCGTGCTGCTCTGCTCGCCGCCCGTTTCCAACTGAGGAGACGAGCGGCAAAATTCTTACATTGCACCGCCCCTTCTGGGCGGTGCACCAATCAAATTGCGCTCCAGCGCTTCTCCCGGCCAGGGCTGCCTAGCAACCCTCGCCGGGTCCGGAGAGGATTCCCGCCATGCGGGCAGTTGTGCCGCTCTTCGGCCCCTCCCCCCCCTCCTCTCCCTCATCCACCGCAGAGCCTCTTGCTGCATGCGGCGACGAGGGGGGGGTGGGAGTGCATCCACCAGCTGGGCTTCAGGGGATGATCCCCCAGCTCACCGTCCCTCGTGGTGGAGGGGGGGGGCGAGACAATCACCCTTCGCCGCTAGAGGCGGCGGCGAAGGGTTCCTTATCCAAATCTGTTTTAAAACCCAGTTATCTTACTGGCCTTCACAACATCCTCTGGCAAGAAGTTCTGCAAGTTAATTGTATGTTGAGTGAAAAAGCTTTTATTTGTTTTAAATCTGTTGGCATGTCCTAGTTCTAGTATTGAAGAGGGTTAAAAACCCGCTTCTACGTTGCTTGTTCCACATCACGCACTTTGCTTAATTTCTGTTCAAGGTAGTTGAGGCAATAAAGCACTGAAGTTTAAGGTTCAGGTTGAGGCTCTTTGCTTTTAAGTTTAAAATAATGTATTACTACACATTAGTTAGCAAACTGCTAAATAGGTCGGTAGTTCTTACATGCTTTTAATCTTTTATTTTCCCAGGGAAAAAAAACCTGGGCAACAGTTTACCAGTGCTCTGTCCAAAACTTTTTTTTCCCTCAGGAAATTGCCATCTCTGGGTAACCTGGAGACTCCAGGCCAAACCAGAGAGTTAGTAACACTGTAGTCTGGAAACTACTGAACTGGTCAAACTTGTACAAGACTTCCCTCCCCCCGCCGCCCCCTCTCCATGCTGTAGTAATGGGGATGGGGGCAGCCATGTGAGAGCAGAGACCACAAATCTTTTGTTTCCTGTTTATTCTCAGACCCCACTGGGCTGCTGAGTGGCTGTTGAGACAGGAGTCTATTCCCACAAGCTGTTCTACAAAATCTAGCAAACCGCTCCCTGCAAGATGCTGCTTCCCTAGCCTCCCTCCTGACCTTTTGTGTTTTTCTTTATTAGGTTTTGCAATGGCTGTCTTTTTTCTTTATTATCAAACGCACTCTGTGAAATAAATACAGTCTGGTTGATGTCAACCTATTCCAGAGAAGCACCGAAGGGCTAATCAAAGGGCAGAGCAGGCAGCATGCTGCTACCCATCCTCCAGCCCCAGGTAGTAATGGAAGTACACAGCTCTAAGGGGTGGGATGGCACATGTAAAGGGCACAAGCCAGGACAGATGTCTAGACTAAGTAACTTCAAACTCCAGCAATATCCTTCTCTTTAAGGGGCCGGCTTGTCTTCCCTTGGCTGCCATCTCCATGGTGCCTGATGTCTCCAGGCCTTGTTTGCTTCTTCAAGGAGGAGGAGTGCATTGTGGGTGGATGGAGAGGGTGTAGCGTTACCACCGCTCTGGGTATGATCCATTCTCTGAGTTTTGCTTCAACTTCTTGGAGTTCTGAATGGACCTGCTATTTCCCCATGTTGTGAGGGGTGCCTCTGCAATTATTTTTTGGGGGTGGGGGGGGCAGGGGAAGGGCAAAGATGCACTCTCATCACCTTTCTGGTGTGGCCCATGCCCTCTGCTGAGCATTTGATAGCATGATGTGAAGGAGAATAATTCTCCACCTCTTTCCAAGTCAAAGGCCGCTTTTAGACGAGTGGCGCTCTGTTTCGCATCGGCGGCATGCATATTTTGAAACCTCCGCCTGGTCTAATTAGACGAGACGGAAGTGGCTTAATATGCGCATATTAAGCCACTTCTGTCTCGTCTAATTAGACCAGGCGGAGGTTTCAAAATATGCACGCCGCCGATGCGAAACGGAGCGCCGCTCGTCTAAAAGAGCCCAAAGCATCTGGCATGTGACAACCCTGAGTGCAAGGTGTAACCATCTTGCACTCTCAGGTCTCTCTGCCACCCTGTGAACACCATGCCCTAGAGAAGCAAACAGTGCCTGGTGGGGGAGGGATGGGATGTACCGTTGGGTGCTGGAGGGCACAGCGCAGGGGGAAGTAAGGCTTCAGGCCTCTGGGCCTTTGCTGGTTATGCTCATGACTGACAGAGCTGGCAGCAAGGCCTATAAAGTTGTCCATACTCTCCATCTTAAGGCCTGTACTCTGTTACTTATAAATTAAAAAACCTTCCATTCCATGTGACTGTTTCAGGTTGGATTGTTTAGAAGGTTTCCACAAACACAGCTTGGCTATTTCTGAATGCAGAAGTGGAGAAATAACATTGTCCTGTAGATGTTAAAATGCAAGGAAAGTAGGAGGGAATTGCATAGTCACTTGCAACCTGTAGCAGGATGGATACGGAGACATGGGTTGAACTAAGACTGCACCTTAATGCCGGTGCTTTGAACACAATGCTTTCTTGTACCCTATTAATATACTAATACGAAGCAAATTATCTTCCTGAATTGTGCTGCAATGAGGTGGTGTGCACATGAGAACTGGAGACCCTGTTAAAGCCAGAAGTCACAAGACCTGTGATAAAAATCCAAATCTCAGCCTTCACTTTAGTTTCTGGACCTCACAGTTGTAGAAAATCTTTAAAATGTGACTTTTGAGGGTTGAAAACCAAAAGAAAAGAATGCAGTGGTCATATGATCAGTGGGCAGAAGGAAGCTTGCTTCAGATTTTCCAAATGTGAGATATCCTCTTTGGGTCCCTGTCACTTTCCCTTCACTCCCCAGCCTTGATGGTATAGTTCTGTCGTGTGTTGATTAGGGGTGGTCCCCTTAGATGAAAATTAGTTTCATTTTATTTTTCATTTAGCTTTCCCCAAGTTATTGGATTTAAATGCAGATTTATATTGTGGATCTGTATCTAAATCAATTAAAAATTTAAAAATAATAATTACTGTGCATGCGCAAAATGGTCACCAGACCATTTGGCTGCCCTTTTCCAAAATGCCAGTGACACGGCTGCCACTATTTTGGAAAAGGTCAGATGCACCAAATGGTCTGGTGGCCATTTTATGTGGGCAGTGGCACAGTAACTTAAAAATAAAAAAAAGTTTAATTACTACAAATGTGCAAAATGGTTACCAGACCATTCTGCACATGCGTGCCCTTTTGGAAAGTGGCAGCTCATCTGCACATATGAAAAATGGCCACCGCACATGCGCAGAATGGCTTCCCTTTTCCAAAATGGCAGTGGTGCAGTCACCGCCATTTTGGAAAAAGGTATGCCTACACAGTATGGGCTGGTGTCCATTTTGTACATGTTCAGTAATTATTTTAGGAGCAAACTGTAACAGACTTGTCATGCCGTTACGGATTAATCCGAACTTCCCACCCCTAGCATTAATACTACTTCTGACTTAATCTGAGCTTGGGGCTGCATGAGTTTCCTCTGCTCAGGAGACGGGCACCCTTACCTCCCAGTTCACCTTCCATTCCTTGGTAACATGGTGACTGCTTAGCTCATCCCAAACAGCCATGACTTTAATTATTAGGGATGGACTTTAATAATTACTTCTGTTTTGTCTACTTGAGAATTTGTTCTGTTCCATTTGTTCAATTTTCCATTTAAGTCAAGGGAAAAGATCCATGGTTTCTAAAACTAGTGGTCTACTAAAGTCAAGTGTAGTGTACTTGTCTGGCACTGGTTGGGGGTACTGGGGTGTGTGGCACTGGGTTTAGGGGGGCAAATGCCAGGGGCTGGGGCCTTTTAGTAGGTTGGTGTGCTCTGTTTCTGCGTAGCAATTGGTTCCCTAACCCCCTCTGCCTGCCTCTCCCCCACTTAACAGTTGCCTCCATGTCAGGATGCAGCGCAGGTGAGATCAACTCTGCCACCCTCTTGACCTGTGGCTGGGGACAAGCAGAAAGTAAAGTTGATCTCGGGACACAGCACAGGTGAGATGAGACAGCTGCAGGGTGGGTGGTGGGCCTGAGACCAGCTGGGGAGGGCTGGCAGTAACCCAGGCTGGAGAGCGGAACGGAGAACAGTAGCCTTGCTATAGCCCAGGCAAAATTGACTAGGCTGCAATTAAGTGGGGAAGGATGCAGAGCGACTGTGAGCAAACCGAACACGGCGAACAGTGCCCAGCAGATGGCAAATGGCAACGGTGTCTTTTTCAAATTTAAATACTAAACAGTATTTTAGTATCTGCTGCTTGCTTTAGTATTAATACCAAAATGCCTACTTCAGTGCACTTTAGTATTAATACTAAATTGGTATTCCCATCCCTAATAATTATACAAACCCTGGAGGAAAAAACACTCCAGTGTTTAGATGTGATGCTGCTGGGGGTCATCAGAAAGCCATGAAATGGATACAACGCAAAACAGCAGCACAGCCTCTTCCATATTAATGCAGCCAGAGCGGGTGGAATACATTGTTCCTGGAAGAAATGTATAAACAGCTTCCTCCTGTCCCTTTGACCTGGCGCCATCTGTCGCCCACCCATGCTCTCCCTGCCTGTTCTATTTCAGCTGCTTTCTGCTCACACCTGGGGTTGAGGAGCGTGCAAGTGTGTGTACTGAGCAGGACACTGAGATCCAGGATCTGTTGTTGTGTAGGCGACGGACCCTAGCCTGCTTACTTAGCCTCAGTTTCTCTGTCAGCAAAAATGTGGTGAATACATTGGAGGAAGAGCTAATTAGTAGCTTGCAAAACACTCTGCAGAGCTAAGGCATTGACTAAATGCCAAGTATCTTAACTGCAGTGTCATGATCCTTTTATAGGAAGGGCGGCGTATACATCTGAATAAATAAAAATAAAATGAGACTGGAATAACTGACATGACAGATGGAAATGAGCTATAGGTCATCCAAGACCATTCCGTGTCCGGGTCTGAGCTACTCCCTACAGCATGCTCCCCAGGGCTTTATCTTGTAATAACCCAAGAAACAAGACTTCACCCCTTCCTCAGCTTAATATATCTCCCTGGCAGGAAGCTTGGCCTGAATTCCCCTTAATTTTATTTCCTCCCATCAATCCTGGTTTTGTTAGTCAGCAATTGCACTCTCACCTCAGTTTATACCCTTATCACAACCTTGAGTTTCAATCAGCTGAACTCATGAACTTGACCCAGTGTGTTGCGGTCAAGTCTTGCCATCTCCAGCCCGTTGTGCTCAGGATTATTTGATAAGATAATAGATGGCCCTACTAGACTAAAGAGTAGGGATTGGCTGTAGTAGATAAAAGTCTGGCATGATGGTGCCATGCAGCCGATGGGCTGAGTGAAGCTCTTCTGGGGAACCCTCCATTGAGGAGAATGGCATTATGGCAGGAGAGCATCCAGTCTAGTAAGATCCCTTTGGGAAATCCTCCATTTTAGTCCTGTGCCCCATTTCTTGTGAACTAAAGGTGCAGTCGATGCAGTTTGTGGATTTCTCCCTCTTCTCAGGGTGAATCCCTGGTTGAGCTTAGCACAGCATGGAGGGAAGCAGTCCTGTTGCTGGCTGGGCTGTCCCTGTAGACTAGATTTGTCTTTGGAGCTGCCAGTCTGGCACTAAATGCACACTTAAATATCTCTGGCCATGTCTGCACAGCTTGTTGCTCCTGTGCAATCAGAGAAGCTAAGCAAGCCAGGGGTGGGTCTTGGCTCCAATAGCAGCAGGTTAAGCTTCCCACATGCAGCCATGGCTTCTACCTGAGATGGTACCCCCATGCTTTCCTCCACTGTGCTGGGCTTTAGTCTGGGGGTGGGGGTTCAAGGAGTGGTGGGAGGGTGGTACCAGGGCTTGTTTTAGTAATTTGCTACCCCAGGAGATGAGTGTTATTCCTGTGGCACCAGGGAGGAGGTCACCTGGGTGGGGGAGGCCAGTGGCATTGGGGTGGGGAAGCTGGGGTGACACTGGGGCAGGGGTTCCCAGGACAGGGGGTGGGGAGGTGAAGCTTATTTGGGGTGGGCTGGGGATGACTCTTTACAGGGGGCTGGGGCAGGACCTACTTACGGGCAGAGCACTCGGTGTACCTACAGGCACCATCTCCCCATTCTGGTGCATTCTCTTGCCTGCTCAAGAAAGTCCTACCCTCCCCATCGCAACTCCACCCCCACAAGCAAGCCTTGGCCTCCTTGCCAGCCCTGCCCTAGGCCAGCAAATGTAAGATGGTGGACTTTATTCCTCACCTATATGGTAGTGTCAGCCCTGGGTGCTGCATTGCCATCAGTTGACCCTGGAGCTGTAAGTCTTTGTGAAAAGTTGTGCTGGATGCCCTTGCCACAGGACAGCAGTACTATCTGAAACCTCACTAGAGTGCAGCGGAGTGCCTCATAACAATGGCTGGCCATACGAGCTCAGAAATCAAAGGCCTGATTCTCTTCTTGTTCAGACAGTTGTGGCTTCAGTTGATTTACACAAGTGGAAGTGAGATCAGAAATGCTAAAGCAGTTGCATGTAGCGAGGTTAGGGTACAGCCTGTGTCTTTTGCTTAGGCAATAGGACCTACTTTCTCAAAAAACACAGGGGAAGCTTGTCCTAGAGGTGAGGAGAATTCAACCCAGAACCTTCTACTGTAAATCCTAGTTTTGCTGTTAAATCCCACCCCACACACTATCTAAACCACTAAAAACATTTCACAGCAAGTGTACACTTATTGCATTTTGGGCTCTCTCCCTGCGTGACAGATTACCCTCCATAACTCACACATAAAATGTAGTTAGATTTAAGTCTGCAAGATTGCCAGTGCCTACCCCACCAACGCAAGCCATAAAAAATGAGGAAATAAGCAGATCAATGTTTCTAGAACTTCTCTCCCCACCTCCACATGCACCCTAGTGAGGCAGGATAATTCAGGGTAGTGGTGCTCAGTGTTTGCCTGCCTGAACTCTTTTTTTTAGATTTAAATATAATCCTATGATTTCAGATAATAAAGACATGCAGAGTAGATCAATTGGTATCGTGACCCAAGCTGCAGAGGGTGACACACACACACACACCCAACCTCGCCTGGGGTTCTGACCTGTGGTTTGGAGGAACTTTTCCTGCCCAGGGATTAGGGCACTAGCTTGTGATGCTGGAGACTTGGGTTCCATTCTCTGCTCTGCTATGTACTTCGGGTTATTTTAAGACTAGTGGTAAAGCTGATGGAGAACTGCATGGTAAATATGCCACAGATTTAATGATGTCTAAACATTACCATGTGGTAAATCTGTGGTGATCTCTGCAAGAGATTTCTTCGTTAATGGCACCAGAGACTTGTTACATTATAGAAGTGTTGCACCATAAATCTGTGGTAAATTACAAGGTGGCATGTGCCACATTTGTTTCCCAAATGGGAAAATGTGACTCTTAAAGCACAGTTATTGTATGCCACTTAGTCCAATAGGTTTCAAACTTTTTAGGCCATGCCCACCATCTTGGGGTCACATGGATACCTATACACTTTTCCTCTCCCTTGTTCTTGCACTCCTTCACACGCTGCCCTTGCTGCTATCATTACCTGCACCCGCCCGCCCACCCCTCAACTCAAAGCTGCTGAGGTGGGGAGATTTCCAAAATGGCATCAGCTTGCCTGCTTCTGCATTGCAATTGGTGACTGTCACACTAATCAGAACTCTCATTACGGGGGAGTTGCTCCTGCCGCCGCTTTGGAAATAACCCCAAACAGGGACTTGTGTTCACTGCGTTTTCCCATTGCTGCCAATGGGGAAAATGCAGTGAACATGAGTCCCTACCCTCAGGGCTTGGGATTTGGCAGCTGTCTCTTATGCCCCCAAATTTGAGAGCCATTAATTTAGCGCTCTCTGCCTTGGTTCCCTTAATTGTAAAGGGGGGAGGGGGTGCGGGAATAGCATTTGCTCCTCTCTGAGGTGGTGTGATGTGACTACATTTGTAAACTTATTAAAGACTGCTGTAGTAATGGGAGTTTCGTTGTCTGAAAACAATGGGTGTTTTCAGACAGATGCAGAAGCAGCTTGCCCCAGGGTGCACCCACATCCAGCCCCGCCTGGGTTGGGTTGAGACTAGCCCAGCGGGTTTCCTGGCCTGCAGTCTGCCTTTGCAGTGTCACCTCCCACTCCTTTTCCCATACAGTTGCAGACAATCACCCGACTCTCTAGGCTGGCTTGTGCAACTCTATGGTATTGCTCGGGGCAACAGCAGGCTGGAAGCGGAGTAGCAGCATGGGTCCCTGGGTATCGGATGAGAAGGTTGCTACCGTGTAACCAAGGTTCTTCAAGATGGCTCCGCACATTCTCACAACTGGGTTTACGCATGTGCACCCCCCTTAATTCATTCAGCTAGTACCTAGCTCCTGCAAATTTCAGCTAACCACATGATTACCTCACGCCTGTACCTATATAAGCAACTTTCCCACTCTCAACTGACGGCCACTTCCAATCCCGAATTCCAATGTGGGGCTAGATGGGCGGGTGTTGTGAGAATGCATGGAGCCATCTTGAAGAACCTTGGTTACAAGGTAGCAACCTTCTCTTCAAGTGACACCATAATTCTTACATCTGGGAGAGTACCAAGCATCGTTGGAGGCGGGAGGAATTCTGTGTATCCATGAATATAAATACTAGTATCGAGATGGCCATTCCAGTAAAGAAGTAAGCATTTATTTAATGGGAGTTATTGAGTCTATTTAGTAACCAACTAAGTAATCAAATCAGTAACAGAACTAAGCACTGCTGTTTCCACACTAGCATCTTTCCTTCAGTGTAAATGCAGTGCATAATGCATTGTATGAGAGGAAATACCACCAATAGGTACACATAGAGACTAGGACCAACCAGAGCACACCGATGCCTGAAATAACAGGGAATGCTGCCAGTGCCATCTTTTGAAAAGGGCTGAGCATGCTCAAAGGACCGTTCAGGCCCTTTCTGAGCATGCTCAGTTGATTTTTAATTTTTACTTTCAAATTTACAAGCTGGGAAGAGATCACACAGGACTCCTCTGGATGGTAAGTAACCCCCCCAACCTCCCTGCTAGGCCCCACACTCTCCCTTAAGCACCCCCACCCCCAGCCATCTCCCTGGTATTCTCCAAGGGCCCTCGGATCCTCAGAATACTCACAACTTTTTTTTCTCTACACGGAACATCCCTAATATGAAGTGCCCCCCCCCCCTCCTTTGCATTCCATAGTCTCGAAATGGACATTTCTGCCATATGCGCTTCCCATCCTGTCAAGGAAGCATCTGTCGTTAGTGTAGTCAGGCTTAAGCACCCAAAATGGCATACCTCTGGACACAAACCCTTTGTCTAGTCAAGTAGATAAGGACTGAAGTACCCTGGTGTCAGCAGCGGCACCCGAGCCCGACCTGGAACCCCTAAAGCACCCCCACGAACCCTGGGAAGGCCCCGCAGCTCACCAGGCCAGGAAACTCCCCCAACAGGATCGCAAGCGGCAAAGGAAAAGCCGCGCACCAGCCACACGCCGCCAGCGGGACGCCGGCAAGAGGGCGTTCCCCCGCTGCTCTCTCAGGCAGATGGGGCAGGGCCTGGGTCGGTAACCACGCCCCCAAGAGAGACCAGCCAGGCGGAGCCTGTCCTGGCCCCGCAGGGAACACCCCCGCAGTTACCGCCGCCACCTGAATCACAGGTGCGGCGTGCAGTCACGCCCCCAGCAGGGAATCCCTCAGTAGGGCTGCCCCCGCCCCCGCGGCGTCGCTCAGAGCGGCTGCGAGCACGCACAGGGACGGGGCTTAGGGAATAAGAGCCAGCGCCGCCTGGGAAACGGCGCTGGTGATTGTAGAAACCGGCCCTGTGACTGGAGTGCGAGCGAGAGCGAGCGTGCCAGGAGAATTGAGTGCGTGTGACCCCTACTAGTGCCCGAGCGTGTGTTCCTTCCTAAACCAACCCTTGTGAGTACCCGAGTGAGTGAAGCCTGAGTAACCTCGAAAGAACCCTTCCAGAAACCTTGTGTGGTGTCCCTGTTGTCGGTGGTGAGTGTCCTGTGTCCATCCTCCCTTCCCCCTTCCCGGGACCCCGCACCCCCTGGGGTGAAGCCCCTCACCCCGTGGCCCTTGTGTGTAGTGCTGAGTGCAGTCCAAGAGTGTGGGGCAGCCTTGGGTTCTTGGTCAGCAGCGCCTGATGATGATAGGGGCTCGTTCTCTTTAATTAGAGGTAAAAGCCCACACACTATCCTGACGGGCAGCCTAACTCCGGTCGCTCCCGTGCTGACCTCGATAC
>QEPC01009128.1:1885211-1939929 GCA_003113815.1 Sphenodon punctatus | reverse complement strand
TTGGGGGGGTGTGGGGGGGGGGGGGGGGGGGGGGGGGGGGGGGGGGGGGGAGGGATTTTATATTATGTTGTATTTTAATTGACTTATTATTGTTGTTTTGTTGTAAGCAGCCTCGAGCTGTCTGTGGTCGGAGAGGGCGGGGTATAAGTTTTTAAATAAATGTAAAGCATGTCTGACTGGAATAGATTCAGCCTCTGACAGTACCCCTTTTATCTGGAAACATTTCTTACCTGGACAGATACCTTGACCTTGGTGTTTGCACATGGGAAGTTATACTGTGTTCTCAGGTTGCTAATGTGGGGCTATAGGGGTAAGATCTTGATGGTGAATGGGGCTTAAATACTTGCAGATTATGTTAAACTGTTGAATGAAGACCAGGAGTGAGACTCAGAGGCATTGGCTTCCTTCCTCATGTCAGTGCGGCAGTCTCTAAGCAGTTGGGGCTCATTTAAAACGATAGGAGAGGCACGGCGTCCCCCTGCTCGCTCGATAGTGATAGGTATTTGCTCAGCTTCAGTTCCAGTCAGCACAACTTCACTGTCGTCATGTCTGCCAGGGAAGCGTGTCCAGACTCTGGCGTATGAATCAGCAAAGGGATAATGGGCAGGTATTTTGGGTTTTGAACATGTTTTTTAATTGAATTTCTTCTTGTTGCCAAATGCAGAAGGCAGCAAAATCAAGTGAAGTGTAATGAGAAATGGCATTAGCTAATCCTGTTAGGGTTTGGTACAGCATGTAATGTACCATGCATACCATGGGTGCAGATAGGGCTTTGCATGGCAGGGAGCAACAGGTACTGTGTGTGTGTGCATGTGCGCATGCACACTAGTGGCACGCAGCGATGGACCTTCAGCTAGTGTGACATGGTGTCCTTCCCGTGACTGATGTAGCTAAGTTTTTTATTTTATTTATTTATTTTTTATTTATTTAAAATGTATATCTTCTTGCATTAAAGGTCACATTGCAAGTTTAAATTTTTTAACTTGCAATGTGACCTTTGTAAACATAAACTGTTAAACAGCTACACTGGCGGGATGGCTGGATAACCAGGAGAGCCTAATTTCACCTCTGGTTCACCATGATCCTGGTGGCTTGTGTGATTGAGTTTATTGGTTCGTAGTCTATTTCCTAAACTGCACGCTTTAAAGCTAAAGCCATTTTCTGATTGTTAGAAGGTAGGCTCAGACCTTTATGGAGGCAGACTTTAATTTGCCTGCTGTGGGGGTTATTGGACCTCTAAAGCACGGAGTACTGGCCACTGTCACAATTCTGATACTGAGCTAGGTGAATCATGGTTCTGATCCTCCATTATGATGCTCATGTTTGTGCCCTCATCCCCACACTGTCTCTACCATCCAGAAGGCCGCCTTCAAGACCCTAAAGGGCCATTGTGATTATTTATTTTATTCACATTTTTATCCTGCCCATCCCATTAAGACTCATTTGCTGCAGCAATTTACTCAGACTTCTTGCATAGCACATGGATAATAGAATTTTATCAAGCAATATCTGCATTGAGCAATGGCTAATGGCTGAACTCCAGTGGTTTAGCTCTCTGGTGGCTGTTTCTCCACAAAAGAGACAAGGGCCATAGAGGATGCTCTCTGTTTCCACGTTAAGAGTTGGACCCTGCAGTTGTAGGTGGGTTGTGGAGGGTAGATGCTTACGTGATGCCGTCTTACATGGATACGCCTACTTCAGGGCTGTCTGACCAGACCTTGCACCAACATGAAACTCGCTAGAAAGGGGAATATAAAAGTGCATTAAATTTACAGGTAGAGGGGCATATACATATCAAGGCAAACAGTTGGGGCCATTTAAATGTCTGTATCCTTAAATCAAAAGGTAACTATCTCAAGATCTAATGGATCCCCTTGTGCTTTAGTTCAGCCTGGAATACATGGTGGCCTTTCATTTACCGAAGATCTGCCTACTACCTAGCATTGATACAAACCTCCTAGTCAGCAGAGTTAAGTTTATGTGGCTGTCAGCTACCTCAAGAATGAGGCAGTGTGTGCATGTATAGAACTGTGTGGAAATAAAGGAGAGGTAGGTGAGGGAAAAACAGCTTCTTGGCAGGTTATTTTAAGTGAATGCACACTCTTATTGGGATTGGAGCATATGAGTTATGGGGCAACCTAAACTCATGGTCCTACGGAGCGTGGGCTGCTCAGTGAATATGATATGGTGGTATCTGAGCCACTGTAACAGGACCACAGAGTTTGTGCAGGATCAGGCCCAAAGCAGGATGTAAGTCCTTGTGGGATGCCTACCTCCTGGAGCAGGTAAATAGTAGAACATACCTGGAAAGGGTTAACTAGGCCAATTAAAGTGGCCAGAGTGCTCTCGGATGGGCAAGCAGGAAACTAAGTCAGTGGAGGGGCGCCAGAGATAAGGGGCTGAGCTGTAGGTCAGAAGGAGAGGTAAGGCCAACAGGCCTTGCATTGGGACTGACAGCTGCTGGGTAGAAGACCCAGAGCAAGCGGCCAGAGAGCCTACCCAAAGTTCTACATCACACAGAGCTGTGCTGCGAAGTGGCAGTCAGGGAGTAGGCTGGGTCAAAAGGTCCAGAGAAGGAGACTAGCCTGAAGCTGGCTGGAACCAAGAGAGAAGCTTGCCAGAGTTGGCTGGGAACCCTGGAAGGGGCTCACCTCATCCAGAGACTGTCCGTAAATAAATACTATAGTACTGTTTGGTGGAACACTGTGATTAAAGAGCCTTTGACTTCAGAATTCCAGCTGTGCAAGTGATTTTGAGGTTGGATCCTGCAGGGAATTTCAGCCTGGGCAGACCACCTTGTCACACCCACCCTTGCCAAGACTTTTCCAAACACCCACCTGTGATGGGATTGGGACCTCTACCCCAATCTGGACTAGCTATGACTTGGTTTCCCCACTTACAGCTCCTACTGGATCAGCTCTCCCCAGAACTGTTCCAGTCTGTAAATGGTTAACTCCTAGGCCACTTTCCCACGTTACCAGGGCTGGTGATTCTCCCAGCAGGGAATCATCCCACTGGGAAACTTACACTGAGCTCTGCACATGGGTGTGGGTCATCATCAGCCATGTCCAGCAGCTTTTTTTCCCTCCTAATGTCAGAGCTTGAAATCCAGCCCTGACATTTGCGGGGGGAAAAAGCTACTGGACGCAGCTCATGACCTGCGGCCATGTGCAGAGCTCAGTATAAGTTTCCTGGCTGGGAGATTCCCTGCCGGGAGAATTGCTAACCTTGGTAATGTGGGCATGTGGCCGTGTCACCTTTGCCTCAGAATTTCCCAAAGCACAGAAATTACTTTGTCAGGTTCGTTGGAGTATGTTGACTCAGAATCACCCCTAAGTTAGGAATTCACTTAAAACATACTAGATAATGTGAATATATCTATCTTGTGAGTTCTGGACTAAAGTCCCTTCTCTTTCAAAGTTCCTTGTCTCTGAGCTCTGTTACCAGAGCTGGGCATTAAATTCGTGCTTGCAGTTGCAAAACGTTTCCCAGAACATCTTTTCACGTGCTGTTGGTCAGAGGATCTCTCTTCCTTTCTAAGCCTCTTTACCCTCTGTCTGCTTGCTTTTGGGTTGTTAATTAGCTTCATTCAGCTATTGTCTAGCCCTGATCGCCATTTACACAGATGCCTCTGGCCTTCTGAAGTTCTTCAATACAATGCATTTTGAATACAATAATGACCTTTCCCATGTTGCCTGTGGAAAGCCCACCAAATTTAGTCTCTAAGCTGCTGTTATAACTTTCATTCTGACTTGTACACTATAAGATTTTTATACAATCTTTCATATCATGGTTACATTCCTTCCTTTATATTGAATGATATGATGCCAAACTAATATAGAGTAGTCATTTGTGAACATGTTTGTAGCATGTATGTTAGTTTCCTGATCTTCACCACACTACAACCATCATCTTTGATGCACACACCCTCATTGTCTTCTGCACACAAGCCCTTATGCACACCCCTGCAACCTCTCAGCACATGCATCCTTGGGGTCCAGATCTAGCTCAGCATCTAACCAAGTTCTAGGCTTCTAACGCTGATGTAGCCTCCTCATTACAAGTGGGGGAGATATATAATGGCACCGGCACCCCCCAAGCAGCGAGTGCCATTGGCTGGGAAATTATTATTTAATTTATTTATTTATTAAAATGTATATGCCACCCCCTCCTGCTATAAGCATCTTGGGGCGGCTAACAACATTTTAAAATACATAACTAAAATACAATTCAAACAACATAAAATCCCCAGATTACAATAACCCATACCCAAACCCTCCCCAACCCACCCCACCCCACCCACCCCATCTCCCTCGATTAAGGGCCGGCAGAACAGCCAGGTCTACAGAAAGAGGGGAAGTCAGTGGTCAAACGGACCTCCAACGGGAGGGAGTTCCACAGCTGCGGTGCAGCCACAGAAAACACCCTCCTCATGGTCGACGCTCGGGGAACCTCGAGGAGGGTGCCCCTGGCCGACCACAGGGGCCGATCCAGAATCCGAAGGGTGAGGCAGTCCTGCAGGTAGGTGGGGCCCAGGCTGTTGAGGGCTTTAAAGGTCAACACCAACACCTTGAATTGGGCCCGGAAGACTATCAGCAGACAGTGCAGAGAGCGAAGCACTGGTGTAATGTGCTCGTGTCAGCCCATCCCCTTCAGGAGACGGACCGCCACATTCTGCACCAGCTGCAGTCTCTGAACCAGCAGCAAGGGTTGCCCCATGTAGAGTGCATTACAGTAATCCAGTCTCAAGATAATAAAACCATGGATGACTGTGGACAGATCCGTGTCCGAGACATATGTCCTTAGCTGATGTACCAGTTGTAACTGGCGGAATGCCCCCTTTGCCACAGCCGCCACCTGGACATCCAGGCAGAGCTGTGGATCCAGGAGCACCCCCAGTGTACAGACCTGAGATACCGGGGAGGACGGACCCCGCCAACACTCCCCCGGCTTTCCCCACAACCATCACCTCCGTCTTGTCAGGATTTAACTTCAGGCGGCTCGCCCTCATCCAGGGCCGGCCTTACCGCAGGGCAGTTAGGGGCAGCTGCCCAGGGCCCTGCTCCTGGGGGGTCCCCGCACTCACAGTTCCCAGCTCCCAGCCTGTCAGTGGCCTGGAGCTGGAAACCTGAGTGCAGGGCACACAGGAGTCGGCTGACTCCTCTCTGACAGCCAGTGGAGGGGGCTGGCAGGAGTGAGGGAGAGGCAGAGGCCCCACCTCTCCCACACTCCGTGCTTCCCCCCCCCCTCCACTGCCTGTCACAGTCAGCATGGGGAAATGAAGGAGAGAGAGACAGAGGCCCCGCCTCTCCCTCATTTTCCCTGGCCGAAACTAACAGACTGAGCCAGGCAGCGGAGGGGACCCAGTCGGCCAGCGTCACGACGTGAGGGAGAGGCGGGGCCTCTGCCTTCTCCCTCACTTCCAGCGGAAGTGAGGGAAAAGCAGAGGCCCCGCCTCTCCCTCACACTGCTGGCCCCCTCCGCTGCCTGGCTAGGACCCAGGCCGCCTCCGGCCTCAGGCCGAAGTTGGCGGCAGCGGGAGCGGGAATGAGAGCGGCGACCGATGAGAGCAGTGACAGCGGATCAGGTAGGTGATCCGAATGGCCGCTCAGGCTTGGGGATGGGTGAAGGGGAGAGCCCCATCTCCCATCCCTGAACCCAGGCCCAGGTAACACGCCGCCCCAGAGCCAGGGAGCACCCCTAGGTCTACTGGCCACCAGCGGCTTTGCCGCTGGAAGTTAGAGCCCCACCTTCTTTCCCTGCCCTGGGCCCCACTTTGGGTAAGGCTGGCCCTGCCCTCATCCAATCCCCCACAGCTGAGCTGACAGACACCGGGCAAGCACCAAGACTGCCGAACCTGGGTCAGATAAATATGAGAGAGATAGCTGAGTGTCATCAGCATATTGATGATACCTTACACCAAACTCCCTGACAATCTCCTGAAGCTGTCGAGCCACCACCCATTCAATAACCTTCCCTAAAAAGGGAAGGTTAGAGACTGGCCGATAGCTAGCCAGGATGCCAGTGTCCAATGATGGTTTCTTGAGCAGGGGCCACACCACTGCCTCCTTGAGAAAGTCTGTCACCCTGCCCTCCCCAAAAGAGGCGGAGGTGGGACCCCGGGGCAATTACCGGATACCGGATTTACCGGTTTCCAGTTTCCAAAAAAACGGATTCTCGGATTAAATCCGGTGTACCAGTACCGGATTTATTCCATTGATTTCAATGGGGCACTGTGTCCCCATTGAAATCAATGGAATAAAATTCCTCCCCCCTCCCAGGCTGTGCGGGTGGAAGGGGGGACACCCCTTACCCACCCTGCCCAGCCTGGATTTTTGTTTAAAAAAAGACGCAGAGGCGAGCCCACCCCCCAGCACCAGCGGCCGCGGCGTCCCCGCAGCCGCCGGTAAGTATGACCCGATCCCTGGGTGGGGGTTTAACACCACCCCCCCCCCAGGGATCACCCCTACTAACGTTCAGTGCGCTTACCTTTGGGAGCTGCGGCGGCGGCGGGCGGTCCGGCGGCCTCAGCGCCGGCTGTGGCTGCCGGCGTCAGAGACGCTCTAGGCCTTCCGGGGAAACCCGGAAGTTCCCCGGAAGGCCTAGAGCGTCTCTGACGCCGGCAGCCACAGCCGGCGCTGAGGCCGCCGGACCGCCCGCCGCCGCCGCCGGAGCTCCGCAAGGTAAGCAAGCACTGAACTTTAGTAGGGGTGATCCCTGGGGGGTTGGGGGGGTGTTAAACACCCCCCCCAGGGATCGGGTCATACTTACCGGCGGCTGCGGGGACGCCGCGGCCGCTGGTGCTGGGGGGTGGGCTCGCCTCTGAGTCTTTTTTAAAACAAAAATCCAGGCTGGGCAGGGGGGGTGGGGGGTGTCCCCCCTTCCACCCGCGCAGTCTGGACTCGGGGAGGGTTTTTTACTTTTTTGGTGGGTTTTTTACATTGCAGCCATTCATTTAAATGGCTGCAATGTAAAAAAAAAATCCGGTACCCAGAATCCGGTAACCGGACCGGATTTACCGGGTTGAATCCAATAATGCCGGTACGCCCAGTACCGGCATTATCAGATACCGGAAATGCCAGTGATCCCGCCGCTAGCGTTGACTATCCTGGCCAGCAACAGCCCTAGTGTCTCCCAGATAGCCTTAACCAGCCTGGACAGGCATGGATCTAACTCACAATAAGTGACTCTGACAGTCCCAAGAGCATCTCCCGCATCAGAGGGCGACACAATGGTGCAAACAAGAAGCCTTGGGATCATCTGCCTCTGCTGGTGGGTGGACAGTCACCCAGAAGAATGCAGAAATCCCTCCGGTATCACCACTGCCTGTGTCCCCAGGTGTGACTGCTTTGCTACCCCAGTTTCAGAGAGCTTAACCCCTTGTCTCTCTCTATCCTTCACTTGCTAACATGGATCCTCCTAGCCACTTGAAAACACTCTCCTGCTTCAAAACTCACTTTGCTTGAGGCTTTTAAGTACACTGTACTGTGTGTGTGTGTGCGTGTGTGATTCACTGGTACGGCAGGAAGCACCATACTTGCTAGTTCCTGGGGCCCGTCTCCTGTCCTCTTCAGCATCAGGGTGGGGAGAGGACGTGCAGGACTTAGCTTTCAGCTGGTGCCAAAGGCAGTTCTCTTCTCCTCTTGCTTGCTCACAATTGAGAGTGATGCAGATAAAAGTATTCTTTGATCTTTCCCTCCCACATCGCTGCCTCTCTCTCCAGCTTGTTGCCTTCCCTCCCCTGAGCTCTGGACGTGACCTGCGAGGTGTCTTCTGTTCCTAGTGACATTTCAGAGGAGCCCCCCTGGGTTGTCGTCCCAGCTTTGCCATTCGAATGGGAGTTCGCTGCTCAGGATGAGGCCGCTCTTCTGTTTGTCCTCCCTGTTTTGAGGGTTTCTTCCTTGTCTCCCCAAACCCATTCTGCTCTTGAAGGCCTGGCTTTGATTTTTAGCTCTAGAAGCCTTGGCTCCAAGAGTTTTGTTCCATCTGCCACTTGGCAAAGCTCTTGCTAATGCACAGTAATAGCATGTCCTGCTGCTGCAGTACAGCACCTGAGTGAAAACCCAACCAGCTTTGATGCTGCCTTGGCTACCCAGGCAAGGGGTGGCACAGCTGGTTTCAGGGGCAAAGTACACCTCATGTGCTTGCTCCCCGCAAATTGTAATGTCTTTGCTTTGCCAAAAGCACTTTGGGCTCTGCTTTTCATAAGCAATAGAACACCTGAGTGCTATTAAGCGATCCAATTGCAAACACCTGCATGTCGCAGTTAGTTCAACTGAACAACAATGTGTTGGCCTGATAAACCAGGAAACTTGCTCCATTTTAATAAGCATCCTCCACTGACACTTTATCTGCTACCCATCTACATAGACACAAACCTGGATCACACAGTGCAGGTATTGCAGTAGTCCACCGTAGCAAGCCCTGGCCTGCACATGAATTAAACCAGTGCCACTTTGTGCATGGACATTTACATTGGTTTAGCTTCTACTGTTGCAGAACTCCTTGCCTCTATGGAGTATTGCACCCGTTTGCATTTTAATATGGTTTAGATTAACTAATGTAAATGCCCATGTAGACATTTCTATTCAAGAGTGTCGTCTTAGTTTGGTTTAGCTTGGTTGGGAAGAGAGGCTTACCCCAAATCACAGTAAAGCTTGTGTAATAAGGGGTAATTCCCTTTGCAAAGGCCATATGCTTAAAACACCCCTGTGAGGTAGAGGGAAAAGTCTCCCATCTACAAACAAGAAACTGAGATGCAGGATGGGTTATGTGACAATCTGTGGCAAAGCCAGGAGGATGCAAACCCAGCAGATGCGGTGAGTCCCACTCTAGTGCCTCTTTCAGCAGACCTTCCTTCATTTCCCCTGCTCTTGAGGCTGAACATAGAGGGTTCCCACTGGGACAGAGGGTCAGTGATGTTACTGCCTGCAGGGGAATCCGAGCTCTAGAGCTGGATTTGCAACAGATCCCTTGTATTACTTAATACCTAGGTTTTCCTGCATTATTTTCCTCTCTGCTGACAGGACAGAAACATTTGAGTCTATTAGCGAGTGTCCTAGTTTCCCAGCGATACGGGATGATTCTGAATGGTTTGGGGGTGCTGTATTGCTGTGTAAACACATTGGTGCCGGGGGTGATGGCGCCTGTGTGTGTGCGTGTGACTGGGGATTTATTTACTCAGTTTGTGAAGAAGTTGGTGTCTTTCATTAGTGACATGGCCTGATTTTTGTCCACTCAGCTGCAGTAGGTGAGTGCCTTTGTTTGCTTTGGATGCAGCAGCTGTATAATTTAAATTTGATTAATGTTGGTATCGGCTGACGGCCTTGGCCTCCTTACTCAGAAATCAAAGGTGCTGTCTCATGCCTGGCACTGGATTGCTCAACGATTGGAGCCTTGCACCTCCTAAAATGTTTGTTTAAAATATATAAAATTCATAAACATAAACCATATGAAATATAGGTGGGTGTACACATACACACACACACACAATTAAAAGAAAGCCTCACCCTAACCCCTCTACCTCATTCCACCCAACCCTATCCCAGCCTGCCAAATGCCTGCCCGTACAAAAAGTTCTTGCACCTCTTCTGAAAGAGAAGGAAGGCAGAGAAAGGCCAACATTCCTGGTGCTGGCCCGCCTTCTCAACTCTCTGCGTCTGCCAGCTGGAGGGACCCTTAAGGCAGCAAGGGAACCCCACTGCCCCATGCAATTGCACGGCCCTGAAACCACCCCAACTGGCCCACTTGCTGGTAGACTTGGCAGAAACCCAAGGACACAGGCTTGGTCCGAGGAGAAGTACTGATGGATGCTGGTGATGTCCTGTCGCTGCAGATTAGGTTTAAAAGAGGCCGTTGTGTGGGTATCTTTCATAAGCCAGAGATTCAGGGCTAGATCCCCACACAGAAGTCGGTGGAGCTCTGATTTACACTACCTAAAAAGGGCCTGGAGTTTTGTCGGGGCAACTCTACCAGCTGTGAAATTAGTGAGGAGACTCATGTGGCTTAGGAAATCCCAGCCTGTATTTGTCTAGTGTGATCAGGATCGAACCAGTGGCAGTGTTTACTTCTGTCATGGATTCCAAGATTCCCCCCTGCCCAAACCTGTGTTCTGGTGCAAGGGCAATCTTCAGCCTGCTAGGGATCCAGGCACTCTGTTTTCCCCAAGGTCTCCCACGAGATGGCTACCTATGCACAGCTACCAGGTAAAGCAGCAAGGCAGTCCAAGACAACTCTCCAGCAGTTTGCCCTTATGAAGTATCCTGCTGCCTTAGACTGGGGCCAACAGTCCCTTTGCTCACTCCCTTTTCTCAACTGCTGTGAACATATGGCAGGATGGAAGCTTTGGACTTGATCTTCAGCTAATATAAATGTATAGCATTTGAGATTATCTCCTGCCTTCAATTAAAACAAAAAAGAATTTTGGCATCTATCATGCCCACCTTGCTTTTCTGTTACCTCATCATGCATGGCTTTCCGAAACACCTTTCCTTCAGACGTGATGTGTTCCTTTGCAAAGCTGCTTGTGTGTGAGTGTTCCTTTGTTTCGCATCCCATTGTCTGATGCAGAATAACATATTCACTGAACACATCAGGCGCACCTTGTATTTCACCTGCTGAAGGCCTTCAAATGCGCAATCAATCAGGCTGGCAGAACAGCACTTCAAAGGAGCTATGATAGTGTGCAGCAGGACAGGTTGACGGCTGGCGATTATCTGTACCTGTTCTCCCCCTGCCCCCAGCTGTAGGCAAGAGGATGAGTCTTTTGCATTTGTATGTTGGGGGATTTGTCCATGCTGGATAACAAAACTCATGCTAGTGGAGGAAGGGTGGCTTGCTCCCTTGGATATGAAAGGAGTTCTTCAAGGAGCGTGGCTTAGAAATGTAGTGCAGGTCTCAGAGTTATTTTATATAAGCCACAATATGGGCTTCAATGGGACTACTCTGGAGTAAGTGGCTTGTGGGTCATGGCTTTAGCTGGTAACAATAGTAGATCTTTATTCTCTAGCATATGTCACATGCTGGCTACGTGTGACAGATCTGTATAATCTGAAGTCTGCTGAACATCCTACAAGGTAGCACACTGTGTTAGGAGCCCTATGCTTGGGGCCCTGCCCCTTTATGGTTTAGACTCACCCGCGGTACCGCGTCCCCCAACAGGATCACTTGGAGCCCCGGGCTTCCCCGCCGGGGCTTCACTATTATTATTATTATTATTAAACATTTATAAAGCGCCAGTAGTAACCTGGCGCTGTACAGAACTTACAATCAGATGCGGTCCCTGCCTGTGGCTTACAATCTAAAAGACAAGGAGGTAGTGTCTAAAAGACACTACCTAATCAGAGCGGGGATGCACCCGCAGCAAGTACAGCGCTCCAGGAGGACGCCTCCCCACCGGCCAAACCCGGGAGTGTCACGCCGCCGCCCTCTTCTAGCGGTGATCCAGGGGGAGGGACAAGGAGCGAGTCATCGACGGCAGAAGTCACGCCCCCACCCCTGCGCCGCTCAGAGCAGCTGCGGCAACGCCCTGCACCCCAGCATAAAGGCTCATTGTAGGGCTGTGCTCAGTGCTGGTGATCGGAGCCTTGTGCCCGTGAGACTGGCCCCCTCTCNCAGTCCGTGAATGATGCGATTCCCCTGGAGTTTTGCTCTGTCGGCTACGCATCCCTGGATACGGCAATAGAGATGGCCCGGGAATGCAGTAGGGGCTGTCTCTTATACACATCTAGATGTGTATAAGAGACAGGGTCCAGAGTCGGAGATTAAAGGAGGAAGCGAGAGAGAGAAAGCGGGAAACAGAGGGGGCGGAGGGCGTGTCAACGTGAATGTTGAAATCAACTTGGCTTCAGAGCTATTGCATCCATTGATCATAGATTGGAATGGGCATTTCGAGCAGCACTTTTATTAAGCACTGCCTAGAACAATCTCTCTCAAAGTTCGGGCCGTACATTAAAGCAGCTGAGCCAGCAGGTTAATATCTTGCCTTTCAGAGGTAGTGTTCTTCTTGCCAGCTACAATGGCGTGTTCCCTTTGCTGTGTGCGTTTTGATAGCTGAACATCTGTTTTCCTCTGAAAACAAGGGCTGCTTTCAAATTCAAACACTCAAAACAATGAATTGCCTTAGAGTTTGAAGTGGATCTAAGCACTAGACAGTGTCTGAGGATGCAGCTTCGGAGGTTGCAGGCACAACTTTCTGCATTGTCTTGCTATAGCAGTTATAATTCAGAGCATTTTACATCACCAAAGCATTAAACAGATTATTTGCCATGGTGCCCTTGTAAGATGAGGGAGCAGCTGCTATTAGCGAAAGAGGGAAACCCTCTTCCATACTTCCATAACAGGATCTCGATTTTGTCTATACTCAGTTTTGGGGTTTGTGAGTTAATATTATTAATTATTATTATTATAAGCATTTGTATTGTGCTAGCTGTGTACCTGGCGCTTTACAGAACAATAAATTCCACAGCTAGAGGAGCAATGTAATGCCATCCAACTTGTCTGTAACCATGATGTATAAGTGTTTAGTCTTGCCTATTGGGCTCTCATTGTCTGCTGTGGAGGGGGTTACCTATTAGTCAGGCACCAAGCTCCGCATTGCCTGCAATAAAACTGAGTTTGCACCAATGCTGACTCAGGCACTTAGCCCTTGAGCCCTTGAAAGTAATCCATCCTCCCATGCCCTCTACATGGTGAGTCAATTGATAATCTCCATTTTCCAGAGGGGTAACCAAAGGATGGGGAGAGGGGAAGAGGTTCTTTCAAGGCCTGACAAACTGCTGAGCTGAGATGTAAGCTGTGGAGTTTGGCTTCTAGTGCTGGCCTTGATTTGCCCTAAGTCCCCCTACCTTCTCTCCCTTTCGGACAGAGCCAAGGCGGTGGTGGAGGTGACCTCAAACATACATGCAGCACACTGAATGTAGTATCTGATCCTCCCCTGTTGGAATCGACAGCAATCTCTATCTGAGCATCAGCTCAGTGCTCTGGAAGCATTAGCTAGATGAAAAGAATGGAATTTGGGGAGATTCCCAAGAGGCAGTCCCAGCATGGTCACTTCCAGTGATGTGTGTGTGTGAGGTGTTGGGCAGTGGGAGGAGGCTACTGGTGTAATGCTGCTGTCTCAGTAGCTCCCTGCAAGCTGGTATTGACCAAGAGCGCTGCCACTACTGCTGTACCCAGGGAGCAGTTCCCCAAAATCTGAGGGGGAGGTGGCAAATGTTGTTTCCCACCATTCTACTCCAAACACTGCCTGTGTTACCACTTTGTGGGCCAGTTACCTCCAAGCAGCCAGTCAGTGGGGCAAGGAATTGTTTTGTTTTTTAAATTTCCTTTCATTTGGAAACATTTGTTTGTCAAAAGAGTCTGATAGAAAAACACAAATTCCACCACGAGCATTCAGGATGAGTACACAACAAGCTGGTGGTCAGGACTTCCTTCCCTGCCTTTGCCATTTCTATTCTCTTTCCCCTTTCTTCCTTCTGGGTTTTCCCTCCCTACCTTTCTCAGTTGTTTTCCTCCCTCTTTATTATTATTTTTTTCACTGTAGTTTCTTTCCTTCTTATGTAGCTGTGCTCAGCAGACTGAATTTTTTATGTTGCCACCAAAGCCTTGTGTGCGCTCGGCAATAACCTCAGTTCACCAAACTGCAGCTAGAAACCAGAGTAGTTCAGCCAGTGTAAACCCTGCTGTACCCTTGTCTATACTCTTTGGCACTGATCAAGAAGATGTACTGGCAGAGTTATGTATATGTGGGGATAGGGATGCAGTCACTGTTTAGGAGCACATAGATAGAGCTCTCTAGGGAGCCTTGGGCTGAAATGTTGGAGGGCTCTGTAGCTCAGGTCTGAGAGGCATGGACTGATTGGGTGTGGACACAGACCTCAAGTAGCCAGGGTGTTGCTGGTTGTGAAGTACACAAGAGTGGGCTGGTTGTGGAAACATGCCTATGTTGTGCTAGCCAGTCCTGCTCACCAGTGCAGTATTTCTTACTAGACTTGAAGGCTGTCATGCAACATAAATGGAAAATGACTAAATTGCAGCAGCTTCTTACAAGTAAGCTCACAAACTTTTCCCAAAATGGTTCCACTGCTTGGGACCTGCTGAGATTCGGTCTTTACACCGCAGGTGGCAGCTCCACCACATTAGCCCCTTAGCCAAGCATAGATACTAGCATCTGCCTGAGTCTGTGGGTCCTCTCTCCTCCCAAGCAGGATTACTATGGCAACACCACATCCTCCGGAGGGGGAAAACAACCCTGTCCTCAGACAGTCTAAATGTGGCTCACGTTCCCCATTAGCCTGTTAACAATCAGTCGCTTGATAGGCTCTGCTTTACAGCAAGAAGAAAAGCTCATGTTGAAGGATCCAGGAGCGTTGGCGTGTGCGCATGCTTTCCTGGTGCCTGAGGGGAACTTTGAGGCCTGCATAAGCCTATTGCTTCATACAAAGGTGGCCCAGTGGTTAGGATAATAGCCTAGGACTTGGGGACATGGGTCCAGTTCCTTGCTCTGCCAACGATGTCCTATGCCTTTCATGCAAAGCCTTTTACTCTGGGGAAAGTGGCCTGTATGGTACGTTGCTTTGAGGTAATTTGTATAAATGTTATAAAACTGGGGTACGCTATATAATGCAGGAGCCAATCCAAAAGGTCCAGGAGGTATTGCCGTGAAAAAGTTTAAATGTAGCCTCAAGCTACAGATCACTTGGACCCCACTGTGTGTCTGTGACTTTTGCTGTGGGGTGAAGCCCTTCCCGTAGGGGTGGGACATCAGGGCAATTACCGGCTACCGGATTTACCAGTTACCGGATTCCAAAAAACCAGATTGCCGGATTTGTACCGGTTTACCGGTACCAGATTTGTTCCATTGATTTCAATGGGGAACTGTCCCCATTGAAATCAATGGGGAAAAAANAGCGGGTCGCACGCTCGTCTAAAACCGGCCTCCAGGTCAAACCCCAAAGAGTGGCAACCCTAGCCCCAGCGAGTGTGTCAAGGTGGGAGACGGGCTAGAACTCCCCAGTGTGGTGGGGAAGGCTCTCTCTAGAGGGAACAGAAGGGCATCTTCATCTGAAACAGCTGCCAAGGTGCCTGTGGCAGGTTCAGGCTTGCCAGTGTGCAAGTATTGTCAGGATCAGTGCAGGCAAACACTCAGGGAATTAACATCTTTAATTTATTTCCATCAACATAGTCTTTAGGCTAAGCTCAGTACAGAACACAACCTTCACATCAAAGCTAAACTCAGTCAGGCAATTCACTCTCCTTGGTCAGGCTCCTCAAGCAGGCTTCTCTTCAGCTCTTCTGCTCTCCAGCAGAGAGATTTCCTATTTGGCATCCAGCTGGCTTCTTCCTCTCTACTTCCTGCTTCCAGACTTTATACCAAAGAGTGGGCGTGGCTTCCACTTCACCCAGCCTCTCTTAAAGGCACCGCATCCTAAATATGCTGTCCCCTGCTATATGTCTACCCCTTTTCCGGAGACAGCACTAACACCATTTGTGCTGGCTTACAGTTCCTTACGCAGGGTGCAGCTCTTTGTAACAGCTTTATAACATTCCAGTCAGTTCATTAACACAGTACCAATATTGACAGCTTCGTACAGTAATATCCAATTTCACTTTTCTCCCTTATGCCAGGTTCTAGCACCATAGAAAAAGCTTTAACGCCTTCCCAGCCTCCGCATCACAGGCTCACTGGCTGCCGCCATCTTGCACATCATCCTTCTGCCGCCATTTTATCATCATGTCTCTGGCATGGGCACAATCCTCCAACCACTATTGCGTCTCTGCTTGCAATTGACATCTTGCTGTCCATTGTGGGCGAGTCTCCTGACTTCAGCCCTGCTCAAGCCTCTGTCCTTGGGTGAGCTTCCTTTGCTTTGCTCTCATTCTGCTTGCTCTTCTATGCAATCCTCCCTCTGTTGTTGGGAACAGCCCTCCAGCTGCTAGTCTTTTGTCAGGAACACTTTTCAATTCCAGTCTCTCATCAGGTACTTCCCGCCCCCCCTTTGCTTGGGCACACTCTTCTGGGTGTAATCCTCCACTCACCGGCAGGTCCCCTGCACCAGGACAAAATTTTCGTTCTCCAGGATGGCTTGGTGGTCAAAGTTGGAGTCTACACACATTCTCCCTGTGGCAGGTTTGCGCTTGCCAGTGTGCAAGTATTGTCAGGATCAGTGCCATCACATAAACACTCAATTAGGGAATTAACATCTCTAGTTTATTTCCATCAACATAGACTTTAGGTTAAGCTCAGTATAGCACATAGTTAAGCTCAATCAGGCAACTCGCTCTTCTTGGTCAGGGTCTTCAAGCAGGCTTCTCTTCAGGCCTTCTGCTCTCCAGAAGAAAAGATTTTCTCATTGGTATCCAGCTGTCTTCTGTCTTTCTGCTTCCAGGTTTTATACTTGAGTGGGCGTGGCTTCCACCACACTTGGCCTCTCTTAAAGGCACCACAGCCTAAATAGGCTGTTCCCTGCTACAGTGCCTTAAAGCCGGGAGCCAGCAGGAGCAGTCCCTGTCTGGAGGGCTGGAGCCTGGTACATAACCTGAGGATAATGCTTGGATCAAGCAGAGCACATGCACCAAAATGTGGCCACCCCTGCCTTAGTCGGTTACTTAAAACTGCATACCCTCCCAATAGTTTCTATTTAGGAAAGACAGTCCCTCTTTAGTGCTAAATCCCACTGTCCCTCTTTCAGGAGAGAGAGACAAAAAGACAAGTGTTTTTCCTGGGAGGCTACAACACTGGAGAGGACAAAGGGGAGTGGATGGAATGATAAGCAGGAGAACTTCTCTTTCCCTTGATGCACTTGGAGTGCTGGGACGTGTGTCGCTGCAGGTAAGTGGGTGAGGGGGCAGAGCTTACAAACCTGTGGGGTGGGGGGTGTCACTCTTAGGCCCCTCAAAATGTTGGGAGGTTTAAAATCAGGGTTTACCCAATTATCACAAGCTGTTCCTGCAAGCCCTGGCCCTCCCTTCTAAGATTTGTATTTTGAGACCAATGGGAGTTCCAGATGCTCTGCCTCCTCCGAAAATTAGACCCCATGAAGGTGTCTGAAGAAAACCTCCAATCAGCAGCCACTTAAGACTAAGTGAATTTCAGTCCTTGTCGGAGCTGGGAATAGAACTTCTGGCCTGTGCCCACACCACCTACTTTTATCTCCATTTATGGGAGGGGAAGCGAATACAGAAACTTGATGAGCCTGGGATGCACAGCTCAAATTTTGGTCTCTTCTCCCCCCACCCAAGATTCTCTATATCCTTATATGTGCATCTGGGGTCTGTTGCTAGAAAATTTGGAATTCTCCACATCCCCCTATGTGCATCTGGGGTCTCTTTCTAGGAAAGAGATGCTAGATAAAAATTCCCTGAGGCTTTTAAACTTATTGATTTTTTTAAAATTATTATTTGATTTTTTAAAATTTTATTTTACTTTTTTTAGTTGTGGTGGCATACATGCCTGCCTTCAAAAGGCAGCACAGGTCATGGTTAGAGCAAGGAGTGGGGACACTGAGAAGCAAAACTCAGAAAAGTGATTCCCCTCTAGCCTGGGGAGAGGCATGATTAAGGGTCTGGGAGTGGGATCTGGATTCTATTCTGTCTGGGAAAACAACGTGATCCCAAGGGAATAAGCAGGGAATCGGAACTTCTGAGTTCTAGTCCTGTTTGTGGAAAAGGAATGTGAGGTAGTGGCTTGAGCAGACATGATGGCAGGACACATGGCTTTACCATAGGTCAAGTAGTCTAATACATTGTAAAACATCCTCTAAGGCCGTTTTCAGACGTGCAGCGGGGATCAGGCGCGGGAGCGGCAAAACAGCCACGGCGCTGTTCTAGACGAACCGGAAGCGGAAGTTGTGCGCGTGATCCGGGGCCGCGCATTCTTTGCCGACCGCGATCGAACCGGTCTGCTTTCTCTGGGGTGACATACGCGGCCGGAAAAGAATGCGCGGCCCCGGATCACGCGCACAACTTCCACTTTCGGTTCGTCTAAAACAGCACCGCGGCTGTTTTGCCGCTCCCGCGCCTGATCCAAGTGCACGTCTAAAAGCGGCCTCAGTCAGGGATAGGGAACCTCGGGCTCAGTGGCTAAAGGTGGCCCACAGCTAGTTCTTATTTGGACCCCTTTCCAGCTGCTGGATCCAGTTCATATACCACAAACACATATACCTTGAGGCTAGGTAAGGGAGCAGAGGTGAGGGCATGGATTCAAGGATTGGGGACAAATCCATGCTACCAATCCATGATCTGGACCTTCCCTTCCTTTGTGCCCCCCTTCCCTTCAGGACCCCCAACTTCTACGCAGCCCTTGGAGGAGGGCTCATTTTACTCATTTTCAAAGTGGTCCTTGCGAGGGAAAAGGTTCCCTACTCCTGCTCCAAATTAACTGGTGGTCATTGTAACTATAAATCAAACCTTAAAGGGAATCATGAATGTGTTTAATAAATGCTTAATTATTATATTGCTTTTATCCCTCTCTAATCCCGCCACTCCAAAACATACTAGTTATGCCTGCATCATGCTGAGAACATCTTTTGTCTTTATCCCTTTATAAATAGAACCTCGCTCTGAAATGCAACCATTACATTGTCAAATAAAATCATTTGCAAGTCTTTTCTTTTATTCTTCTACCTGGTATCTTGGGTTCTGTTTCCAGCTCTGCTACTCACTGTGTAACTCTGGGGGTGATGTTGCCTTTCTCTGTGCCTCAGTTTCCCCATCTATAAAATGGGGCTGATCCTTGTATAGGAAAGAAGTTTCAGAAAGAATGACTATTTAAATGGCTAAATGACTTAGTCCTGATTGTCCAAATAGTAACACGTTTAATTTTAAGTGTGTGAGTTCAGCTGAAGAGAATGCTACTTGCAAGTTTAAATGCTACTTGCAAATGTCAGAATTGGGGTCCTAACTGTGCAAAAGAAGGGATTGCTCTTTGGTACTAGTAGTTGTAGAGGTGTGAGAGAGATGCAGATGGATGAGTAAGCCAAGCTACGGGCTCCTTTTAAAATGGATTAGACTAGATCATCATAGTCACAATTGTCCATTTTGATTTTCATAGGGTTGAAAAATCTGCAACCCAAGAATTTAATTCCCACTGAAGGGGAGAAGGCAAGTTTCCAACCGCCACCCACTTCCATGCCTGGGTGTGCTTTTTTCTGGAGAAGTTACAGGGGAGCAGGGTGTAGCTCCAACTTGCTAAGGCATGGCAAGGCAATCAAGCCACTGGACTGAATGGAACCACATGGATAAATAAGAGAGCTGTGATCAAGGCCTTTGCATTGAGTGTGTTCCTAGCTACACTTAAAGGATAACTTTCTTTCTCTTTATTTTGTTGGCTTAATAAGTTTTATTTCATAAGCAATAAATAGGACAATGAAGGGGGATAATGATAATGATTATGTTGCTGTAAATGGTGTATGAACTTAATCAGCAACAGCACAACAAAGTGTAACTAAGGGAGTGGGAATGTGTGTAAATCATGTAAAATTACCTCACACCACTGAGTCTGGCAGAACAGGGAGGCTCTTAGCTAGCTCCCACCTGCTACTTGCCTTACCCTCTCCCGTGGCCTGATTCCAGAGCAGTGTTTTATGTGCTTTCTTAATGTGCTCTTGAATTATTAAGAGAGAGAACTCCTGCCTCATGGCAGTGAAAAGGGAATCCTAATAAGGTTCTAACGTGTTTCTTGCAAGTGTTTAGTTAGAATAGGGGCAGATGGTGCAGCTGCATTGGGCCCCACAAGCTTAGTAGTCCTCCCACATTCCTTGATGTAGCTGCATCCCCTCCTGCTGGGAGAGGTGGTGAGGAACCCATCCCATCTTCTACACCAAGGTTCGTCGCCCCACGGCCCTCCTCGGAACGGGGAGTGGCTCGAGGGCAGTGGCTGTTGTCCCTCCCCCGCCCTGAGGAGAAGAAGGCACATGAAGGCGGGGGGGGGGCACAGGGCACACATGCAGAGTGCAGCGCGAGGCGAGCTCTCGCGAGGAGCAGAAGGCCCCCAGCAGCAAGGGGGAGGCAAGGGCCCCAACCCCGGTCAGTCATAGTTCATTGGCACGTGTGCTCAGGGGTTGCCCGATGGAGGGCGAGGTGGAGTACGTAGTCGCTTGTTTTAAGGAGGGGTTCGTGATCCCGGCACAATTTGAGCGGGTGAGGAGTTGGGTGAAGAACCTTCAATCTGTTAGTGGGAAGGAAGACTTGGTGGCCGCCAAGCTTCAGAAGGAGCTAGTGGAGGGCCGCATCGCGGGCCCTTTTGCGACCCGTCCTTTCCCCGACCTCCATGTGTCCCCATTGGGTATAGTGCCCAAGAAACAGGCGGGGGAGTTTCGCCTCATTCACCATTTGTCCTACCCCAGGGGGCAGTCCGTGAATGATGCGATTCCCCTGGAGTTTTGCTCTGTCGGCTACGCATCCCTGGATACGGCAATAGAGATGGCCCGGGAATGCAGTAGGGGGGCGCTGTTGGCGAAATGCAATATCAAATCGGCATTTTGCCTGCTGCCAGTTCACCCCGGGAGCTTTAGGCTACTCGGGTTCCAGTTTGGAGGCCATTATTACTACGACAAGGCGATGCCCATGGGGTGTTCAATATCTTGTTCGGCCTTCGAGCATTTTAGCTCCCTGCTGGAATGGCTAGTGTACCAAAGAACGTGGTCTCGATATATTATTCACTATATCGATTACTTCCTGTTTGGGGGGGGCAGGATCAAGAGAATGTGAGAGGGCCTTTGAACGTTTTCAGGAAATAGCTGCAGAGCTAGGTGTCCCCCTAGCCCCGGAGAAGACGGTTGGCCCAGCAACGGTCCTGACATTTTTGGGAATTGATCTGGACACTAACGAGCAGGTGTCGCGCCTGCCGGTGGACAAGTTAGCAGCCCTAATCACGGACATCGACAGCCTCTTGGAGCAGTCGAAAGTGACAGTTAGGAAGCTGCAGGTGTTATTGGGTAGTCTCAATTTCGCATGCAGGGTAGTGGCATCAGGTCGGGCATTTTTGTCATGGTTTTATGAGAGGGTTGGTAACAATCGGCCAGGGCATTGCCACATCAGGATCACGGCAGAGATGAAGGAAGATTTGAGGACCTGGCGCCACTTCCTCCACAGTTTCAATGGCATTAGCATGTGGAGACAGAGGTGGTTATTGGAGGCAGGGCTGCAGGTTCAATCGGATTTGGCCAGAACTTTGGGCTTTGGATTATACTGGGCTGGCGGATGGTGCGCGGCACCGTGGTCGGTGCAGTGGGTACAGCAGGGGGTAACGAGGGACCTCACCTTTCTCGAACTTTCCCCCATAGTGTTAGCAGTTCACCTCTGGGAAAGGGCGTTCGCAAACAAAACAATACTGTTTTGGTGTGACAATCTCGCGATGGTTCATGTGCTGAATTCGATGTCTTCCTATTCCAAAAGGGTGATGGGGTTGGTGAGAGTGTTCATCCGGCAGTGCCTTGGCAGTAATATTTTATTTGCGGCCAGGCATGTCCCGGGTGTTAACAACGGGGTAACCAATGCACTCTCTCACCAGCAGATGGAGCGATTCAGACAGTTGGCACCAGAGGCCAGAAGGGAACCGGAGGAACTCCCTCAGGGGGTCTGGAGCATTGGACGGGTGAGATGTTCCGGGCAGTGCAGGGGTCGCTGGCGCCCCGCACGAGAGCAGCCCACTCACAAGCTTTGGCAGAATTGCAAAACTTTCTGGAAGAAAAGGGATGGGGGACCCAATTCCCGATCACAGAGGCCCAGTCAATCCAATTTGCCATCAGTTTGAGCAGAAGGGGATTGGCACCGGGTACAATTGCAGGGAAGTTGGCTGCGATGGCCTTTTATAATAGGTTGGCAGGTTTTCCGTCCCATAGTGGAGAATTTTTTAGTTAGGAAAAAGTTAGAAGGGTGGCAAAGGGATTCCCCAAAGGAGGGTGACACCAGGCGGCCCATTACACTGGCAATTTTAACGGACGTGTGCCGGCAGCTACTCGAGGTGTGTTTTTCGCATTTTGAGTCCGCATTGTTTGAAAGCCTGTTTAAGGTAGCATTTTTCGGGACATTTTGAGTCAGCGAGATTACAGCTGTCACAGTTGGAGACCAAGGGGGAATCGTAGTAGGCATAGACGACGTTCAAGTGGGCGTCGAAGGCTTGTCAGTATTACTTAAGGCGTCAAAGGCAAATCAACGGCAACAGGGGCAGGTAGTTAAGATGGCTTGAATTGCTGAAGGTCACCTGTGCCCAGTGAAGGCTCTCGAGGCCTATTTGGAGCTGCATCCCATTTGGCCGGGTCAGCTGTTCATTCACAAGAACGGGTCATGGGTCACCAGGTATCAATTCTCAGCAGTGCTCTGTAAGGCACTGAAAGATTGAATTTGCCACCACACCTATTTGTTTCCCATTCATTTAGAATTGGGGCAGCGAGTTGCGCAGCAGTGGCGGGTTTATCATAGCAGCAGATAAAGGTGATTGGCCAGTGGAGGTCCGGCACCTTCCATTCTTACGTGCGCAAGGTCCAGTTATAATCGGTGGGGTAGTAGAGCGAATGAAGTGGCGGGGGGCAAAGTAGCAATGGCAGAGGTTAACCAATGTTTGTCTCCCATAGGAAGTGAACTGATTGCACGGCAGAAGAGAGTCATGATCGTGGGCCACAGTATGGTTCACTGGGCCGGGAAGCGAGCGGAACGCTCGTACTGGGGAACCCAGCTTGTCCTGGGACACTTGGCCAAGGTGACATGGAAAGGATGAAGCAGGATGAGATGGGCTCAGTTCCTGCCGGTGGTCCACGCATTGGCGATGGAGGCGCAATAATGTTGGTACATTTGGGGGAGAACAACCTACCGGTGGAAACAGGTTTGCACCTGGTCACCAGCATAAAGAGAGACCTGATGGAGGCAAGGAGGGTTCTCCCGAAACCAATGTTGGTGTGGTCTGCGATGCTGGAGAGGATTATATGGAGAGATGCCATGCACCCCAGTAGCATGGCTAGGACCAGAAGGAAGGTGAATAAAGAGGTGGCCAAGTTGGTGACCGATCTGGGAGGGCAAGTGATCAGGCACCCAGAGATTAGGTTTTCGAGGTCCGACTTATTCGGGCCCATGGGGTCCACTTATCTGACGAAGGCCTCGAGCGTTACCTGAAGGCACTGCAGAAAATGCTGAGCCAGCTTCTTGGTGAATCGGGGGTGGGGGGCGAGACTAGCCATGCAAAGCTGGCAGTCTCTGGTGGCAGGTGTCCTGCGAGTTAGTTAAGTTAGACGGTAGGGATAGTCTGCTGCCAGGTCATCTCCTTACGAGTTGGGGTCCATGTGAATGTTAGAGCTTGCCCAGCCGGCATCATGCTGGACCCAGGAAGGGGGGCCGCGGCACGGTGTCACGTCTTGCGTTATCTCATTTATTACAAATTGAAAGTGAGCTTTGTGACTTAGCTGAACTAATCATACTAAATTGGGCTTCACTTTTTCCAAGTTGCATAAAATGAGTTTACACTTCACTTTGATACTGGACTAGCAAAGCAAGAATTGTAAAAAGACAATATATATATAAATAAAGGAGCATGAGACTTTTGAATATAAAAATATATACATTGTTTACTTAAATTTAAATAGAAAATATCAGTAGCTTACATAGAATGGTACTGATAGCCAATCAAAGTTACATGATCTTAAAACATTTCTATTTTAAGAAAAAGCTTCTAAAAGCTTAACATATGCTCAATTCATTGGCTCAAAGATATCAAGAATCATACATTACATTCTTCCCAGTTCTTCCCTTTGTCTGCCAAGATGTTGGTGAGAAAGAAACTCCAACATGAGGTGTGGAATCTCAGTCTAAAGAGCAAAGCTCTTGTCTCCCTTCTTAAGCTTGCCTGCATGGGAGGCTCACATTCCTGAGGACTGACGTTGCTGACGTCAGTTAGCAAGGAAATACACTGGATTCTAATTGGCTCTCTTAATTCTGAACAAGTAAAGTTTTTAAATTTCCTTCAAGGTTTGAATAGAAACCTTATATTTTTATCAAAGATAATTGTCAGATTACAGAGAGAATAACCAAAGCTTCAAGGTTATTTCAACCATTAATTAAATAGATATGTTAGCTAGAAAAAACTAACTTAAATCTTCCTTCTCAGTCTGGAGATGTTTATGGCCTGATCATTCGTCATCTAGACACATAACAGATAAGGTTCCAGACACCTCGACTGGCAAGAGGCCTTTGATCTGCCCTCTAACTCCTAGCCATTTGACTGTTTCCTTGGATACGGTGAAAGTTCATTTGGGAAGTTTAGAAAAAAGCTCATTGGAATGTAGCTGAAGAAGCTTCAGCCTGAACCAAGCTAATCACAGAAGTTGATTTTAGAAATCAATACTGCAAAACACAAATCCAATACTTTGAAACAAAAAGTTAACATAAAGAAACTCAAAATTAATACATTAGGAACACAGATGGCCAAAAATATATGCTTATAATAGGAAATACATGACAACAGGGCCCTAGGACAGGGGCGGTTCAGGGTCCTCGTGGGCTGCGCTCACTTCCTTCCTTGGGTCATGGTAGGCAACGGCCTCCTGATGTGGCTGGGGGCGCCCAGGCAGGCGTGACATTGCAGCAGCTATAGTTGGTACGGTTGCGGTACTGAGGAATATCAGACCGCCTTAAGTTTACTCTAGCCAAGTTATTAGTTAACAGTTAAGGTTGACAGGACCTGGAGGGGCATAGCCCCCTCCTTCCCCGACTGGGCTAATAAAAGTTGGTGCGACCTAATTTAACCCACAAGAATGGTGTCTGTCTTCTTTTTGGGTGGGGGACAATCCCCCTTCTAGAGTGGCCACTGATTCATCTCCAGAATAAAGGACATATGGGAGGGGGAGGAAGAGTGCAGCTGGCTCAGGACTCCTTTCCCCAGCCAGGACTGAGCAACAAGCGCTAGGCAAAGGGTGCAGATGGGGCGGCAATGGTACCAGCAAATTCCAGTTCTTGATGGAGACCTTGAACACAGAAAACTGGAGCAGTCTTGTCATCTCTGATATTATGAAGTAGAGGAATGACAGCGGTCCAAAGCAAGGGGATGAAAGTACCTCCTTCAGGCTCCACCCTCTAAACCCTCCCCCTGAAAAGATGGCAGATCTGACCATATGCTGACAGGTAGCAGGTTGACAGGTAGCAGAGGTCAATCCTCAAGTTTGGGTCTCTGTGGTGGCAACCTGTGGATGGGCAGGATTCATAGGAAGCTGTAATTATTGAGGAGACCCTCCCTCATGCTGCATACTCAGGATGAGAGAGACCCTCTGTGCCCACCCTGTTTTTGAACCCCATAGTTTTCAGTTTAGTGCTCAGCCCTCCCACCCTCCCTTTTGAGAGCGTCTCTCATTTCATTCCCAAAGCTACCTATGCTCCATGCTCATTTGACGTCCTCTTCTTTTCATGACTGTAAATTTAATCAGGAATAAAGACTTGAAAGCAGGGTTATAGAAACTCGAAAGTGGAGTGGCAGAAACACTTATTTACCTGATGGAATGAATCTTTACGACCTTTTAGGATTTGTGCATGAACAGTTCTTGTGCATTCCCTCCCTTTGGGCTTTTGTCCTTGCAGGTTGAGAGGCTTACTTCAAAGGTACAAACAACAAAAAAAGCTAGCAGAATTTTTGAAGTCCTGTGGGCTTGCTTTCTATATCCTAAAGAAGGGTGGGGAATGAAAAAAGGACAAGAGCCTCATTTTTTTCCCTCTCTCCTTCCTTGACAGATCATCTTTAGAAAGCTGCTTCTTGAAGGAGCTGCCCCTGTCGAGCCGAAGAATGTTCGACTGGCAGAAAATGTAGCATAATGTAAAGTGCTTTCTAATCAATCGAGACTCTCGGGCTATGAAAACATGGGCAGCCATTGTTTGTTCACTGGAGCTCTCTGACATTTTTAACAAATGTCTTTTGTGTGTGAGATTGAATTGCAGATTAAAGAAGTGTGTTTGGTAAGGAAAAGAATTTAACCGTTTTTGAGACAGATTGTGACTTTCCCTGAACATCTAAAATTTCTAGTCAGGGCTAGATTAAAGTACAGAGACTCTAGAATCATCTCTGCAACTCCAGCTACTGGAATCGTGTGATGAAGCCTGAACCCCACCCACCTTTCATTTAATTTCACAAAGGAAGTTTAGCTCTTGGGTCTGCAAAAAAAAAGGTTGTAAAAGGGGGTAGGGGTGTCCTCATGAGCCTCCTCAGTCTGTGTTCGCTGTTCCAGAATAACAACCCCCTTACATACCTCCCAACATTTTGAGTGGTCAGAGGGACAAGCCCTGCCACCTTGGCCAACAAGTCCCACTGCTCAGCAAATAAGCTTCCCCTCACAAATTTACATACACCCACCCACACCTCTCAACATCCCAAGTGCCTGAAGAGAGACAGAAGCTCTCCTTTCGATCATTCCACATTGTTTCTTGTCATTCCATCATCTTCCCCATTACCTTCTCAAGTGCTTTTCCTGGGAGGCAATCAGGACAGAAGTGCCAGAGGCTTGAATTTTGGACTTTCCCCCCTCACTCTCCTGAAAATGGAACAGTCTGATTCAGTATCCAAGGCGGAATTGTCCCACCTAAGTAGGAACTGTTAGGAGTTATGAACATAAGTGCCACAATGATCCATTGAGCCCAGCATCCTGTCTTTGACCATGGTTGCTCTCAGTGACTTTGGAGAAGTACCCAACAGGCCATATTAGTGATCCAGTCCCTGCCATTCCCTCCTACCTCCCAACAGACAGAGGTTACATCCTCCAACCTACTTACTCTTGGACCACTTCTGATCAGTTGTAGAAATAGCCTCTTTAATCACTTGGATCATGAGAACCAAAGGGTGGGTGAAGATTGTTAATCTGTAAGGTCTGATTGTGAGAACAAACCCTAACAACATGACCATCTGGTGGAATAGTGTGCACTAGAAATTGGCACAGTTGTGAGTACAGTTAATTTCACTGGGGCTTGTGTTCATCCTGTGCCAGCTGCTAGCACACATGCTATCCCACCTGAGGACAACACGGTCTGTAGAAGTGATGCAGTAGTGCCCGACTTGGGTCTGTAGAGAACCTGAACCAGTAGTTCTCAGAGCAGTGAACTATTCCCTTGTGTTGGGGTCGATCTCAATAAACGAACACCCTTCCTATCTCTATTGGGTGGGTCCTGCTAGTGCCTCCAGCAGAGAAGGAAAAAGTATTGGACCCAGACTCCCAGCCCATCCACTGAAGCAGATACACCTTAGTAGCTCAGGTTTAGGGCAGTGGTTCTCAACTTTTTTTGAACTGCATCCCCTCCCCCTTCTACTTGACTGTCATTGAGACACACACCCCTCCGCACACCACATACATACACCTTCCTTCATCCCTTTCTTCTTGCCTCCTATTGCTTCTCCCTCTCCTCCTTGCCAGCCTGTTATTTTAAAGATTCCTCCTAGCTCAGTAAGGGCGGATTCAGACGTGCGTTTAAATCGCACAGAATCCTCGGCGGCATAGTGCGATTTAAAAAACCCCGCACTTCCGGGCTGGTGTGAATGCGCTGAGCACGCACATTTCCACTTAGCCCATATGTTTGGAGTGCGGATTGAAAAGTTGCTCCGAGCAGCTTTTCAAACCGCGCTCCAAACATTCGGGCTAGGTGCAAATGTGCGCGCTCAGCGCATTCACACCAGCCCGGAAGTGCGGGGTTTTTTAAATCGCACTATGCCGCCGAGGCTTCTGTGCGATTTAAAGACACGTCTGAATCCGCCCTTAGTGTGGCACTAGTGTGTTTTGCTAGCTGAATGTTCTTCCTGCATTACACCTCCCCCTGCCCCCCATTAGAAAACCTAGAGTTTAGGGGAGGGGGATAGAAAACCCCATCTGTTGTTCTATGGGAGCCTGGTATTATGGTGCTTAAGGTTCCATATTGCTTTAATCTGGACCCTCTTTCTGCTTTGAGATTTTGGGGGTTGCAGGGATCAGTCAGCTGAGAAAGCACAGGGGTGTGTTTTGCAAGCAAGGGCTCATGCTGAGACCCTTCAAACTATTTGTTTGCCTCTTTTTGTTTGGGTAGAATACAGTCAGATATGTATTCAAATGCACAGGAAGCAGTTCCTTTTAGGAAAAAAGGAACCTTTCCTTCCCACCCAATTCTCTTAATCCCAGATGATCAATTAAATGCCCTTCCCAAAGCATTAGCTCCTCTAGAGCTAGTAACCAGTGGAGCACTTTTGTCAGCAAAGTGTTCAGTTCTTGTAATGAACCAGGCCTCATTAGTTCAGTTGTTTGCTGCTGTAGCTACTTGTGTTCTTGCTAGCCCCACAGCCATGTTGGAGGGCAAAGGAACCTAGAACTAAGACTTCCTTTCTGTCCTGTACTTTCCCCTGTAGCACCCCCTACTGGCTGAGGCTGCATGAGGAGTAGCAGGGAACTCCTTAGAGCTGATTCTTTCATTTTCCTTCAGCCCTTGGCATCAGCGCTCCTACATCCCTACAGAGTTTAAGCAGCAGTGTTAACAAGCAAGTACCTGATCTAATGAAGCCTGGTTTCCTAAAGGAAATGCTCATTGTAAGGTAGTGGGATTTTTAACAAGAAAAGGGATAGGAGTGAAGCTTCCCTGATCTCCCCTCAAGGTGCTAGTTCTGTGTCACCCTTAGGCCTTCTAACTTCTGGGATCAAAAGTTCTTACAAGATCCACAGGGTAATTGACTAAGCTGCTTCCTGACTAAATATTAATCCTCCCAATTGATGATGAGTAGGGCTACAAATTTGTCATGGAAATTTTCTAAAGTCATGAGTTGGTCATGGCAGGAATGAGAAAAAGTCATGGAAATCTCATGGGTAAATTTAAAAAAAACTTTTATTCAATATTGTATTTTGTAACACACACACCCCTTAGATTGTAAACCCAGAGATTAAATTGTAAACCCCCCCCCCTCCCAGCACAGATTGTAACCCCACCCCCCAGCACAGAATAAAAGGAGGGAAAACACCCCACCCCTTAGATTGTAAACCCAGGGACTGTAAAGCCCTTTGTAAACCCAAACGGGATAAAGGCAGAGGAAATGCTGCTGTCTCCTGGGTGCCTCTTGAAGCTCTGACAACGGTAAAGTTCTCTGCCTCTGATCCTGCCGCCACACCGTGCCGTGCCACCACTTGATCACGCCCAAAGCTTGGGAGACAGGAGTAACAAGGAGGCCATGCACTCAAGGATCGGGGATGGATCCATGATCTGGATCCTCCCCTTCCTGCCCTCATACCGAGTAACGGCACACCCTTTAAGTACCTTGTTCCAACTCCTATCTGGCCTAGAGTTGCCACCTATGCAAATTTTTAAGGAACACTTATGAAAATACATGTTGCAGGGCCCTGCATTGGCATATGCCAATGCAGACCCTACAATATGTATTTTTCATAAGTGTTCCTTAAAAATTTGCATAGGTGGCAACCCTAATCTGGCCTAAGGGAGGGAAAAGGTTCCCCTGTACTCATTGGCCACTGGATTTCACAGCACCAGCAGGGACAAAATTCAGAAACTCCAGTTCCAGTGACACAGGCCCTTGTCACTCAGGACAGACAAGCAAAGTTATTGCAGTTTACTCCCCTTTACAGATGGGTAAACTGAAGAGGCGGCGGCAGCAGCACCACATCTGTGCTAGGACACAGGTTCTGGCTCAGGTCTGTGCTCAGGCCAACCACTCTCACATGGCTATGTAATTGCAACAGCACAGAAGCCAAGTTGATTGCCATAACCTTTCTTTGCACCCAAGTCCATGGTCATGTCTAAGTGCCTGCTGCAAAATCAGGTCTTGTCATCTGCCTAAGCAAAGAACGCGCTGCTGTTCTCACTTGTTAAGAGCCTCAAAGAGGTTGCGATTGAATCTTGCCTGATCCTGGCAGAAAGTGTCTAGGGCTGTGGCTTCTTTTCCTGAAAGATCTGAAGAGCGTTGATTTAATTACATGCGCTGCACGGCATTGCCATCCAATCTTACCTGCTTCCCAGCCCCTTTGCAGGGCTAATTGTCTGAGTTGAAGCCACATCTCCAGCTGACTTTAATGACGCTTGCCTGCAATGGCTTCAATCAGATATGAGCACAGGGCTTCTGTGCCAGCAGTCACCAGAGAGCATCTGTGGTTGATGCAGAATAAATGAGGATGATGTTTTTGCTGTCCTTGCTCTAGCTCATCTCTTCCTACCCCTTCCCCCATAATACAGTTCCGTTCTATCTCCAAGGACAGGATCTCTGACATCACAAGAACTGGGCAAACAGCAAGGCTACAATAAAACGGACTACTTTTGTAATGCAGATAATCGGTAGAGATTGGCATCACAAGGCTCATTAGTTAAACCTTGTTTGGTCCCCCTTTTCTTCCCACAGCCCTAGGTTTTCCTCCAGATTGAGGTTTTACCTGATGGGGAGAGAAACCCCAGAGCTGCCAAGCTCAATGCAAAACCTAATGTAGTAAAACTGTAGTGCTGGGGATGTTGTTTAGCCAGGAGAAAACACAGGATGTGCTGAGCTTTCAAGCATACAAAAGGCTGCTACAAAGAAGAGAATAAATAGTCTCCATGGCCACTGAGAGTAGGACAGGTGATAATGGACTTAAATTGCAGGGAGATGTGGGTTGAATGTAGTGAACAACATTCTAGCTGTAGGACTGGTCAGGCCATGGCTATGGGGAAGGTTGAGTCCTCAGCAGTGGACATTTTTAGGTATGTCTGGGATGGTTTAGGTATAATTGGTGACATAGCAAGGCTGTGGTGGGCTCAGGTTCATGTCACAATTATTGTCCCTCCCCCCCCCCGGGGGGGAGGCATCTCCAGAGTGCGGGCAGGGCTTGCCCATGAAGACAACACTGTCCCAGCAACTTCCACAGGAAGGAAGTTTTCAGAGTGGGTGCATCACCCTTCTGAAAACTTCTTTCTTAGCATAGCCCTTTGCAATTGGCTTGAGTGCCACTAGAAAACTTTGAGTGGGCATGAGTAGTGTGCTAATTCTGCTCCCACCCCTCCATCTGAAAATTTCTTAGTGGTGCTCCAATCACTTGGAGACAGTCACTTGCAAATAGGGTGGCCATACCTGTCACGGGTTGGAGGTCTGCACCCCCACTTTACCGGGTTTAAGTGACTCATTTTCCCTCGCTTACAGCCCACTTGAACCAGTTTTCTGTCTGGCTGACTCAATCCTGCAGCAGGGACAACTCCTTTGTCACCCAAGGGCCCGATCCTTCCTGTTTACAGACTCTTTAATTTCTGGGATCCCGAGAGCTGGAAAGCCCTTGTTGCTCACTTGTGTTCCAATGTTAGACACAGACACTTCTTCATAAAGATAAGAAGTCAGTTTATTGATTACATAAGCAAGATAATTGATACAGAGCGGTTACTAGAAATCAAAGGTAAATATAACGTATTCCTAATCTATACTGGTTGAGTTCCTAAATAAGGATCTTACCCTACAAGGTCCATAAGTTCTGGTTCCTCAGTCATAGATGTAGAATGACTGGGCACTGGTCTCTTAGTTGGTAGAAAGCAAAATCATGCCTCTCAGTCCATGTCTTCCAGCCTTGCTTGCTGGCAGGTTTCAGGATGCAGATGCAGTTGCTCAAGATGGCTCTGGCCAAGCGATTCTGAAGATGGCTTAATGGCCTCCTTAAATAACAATTCCGACTCCTTTGTTTCTCGTTCCTGCCTTGGAGAAACCTGAGGTCTGTCACGTAGGCAACCTAGGCAAACATGAAGGTCCATTTGCATCTCCATAGGGTTCTGTCTGGAGAGGGATCCCAATACACATTCTTTTAACTGTCTCTACTTCCTGGAGTTTTGTCAGTGTCATAGTCCTGATTTGGGTTTTACAGTTCTCAGTTGTAACATTACATACATGTTGTACCTTTTGCTTTACATATTTACTAGACTTGTAGTCTACATGTAGGCCAGTATCACATGTGTGTGACCCTATGTTCCTGCGTGACAATACCTCCCCTTTAAAAGAGGACGCTTATGAAAAATGCATGTTGCAGGGCTGCATTGATTCCAGTGCAGCCCTGCACCATGTATTTTTCATAAGTGTCCTCTTTTAAAGGGGAGGTATGGCCACCCTACTTGCAAAAGGTCCCCTGCAAATCTAGGGTCCAGGCTCAACTGAGCCCCCTGGCTCCATGGTATCCTACACCCCAGGGTATAAATGGTTGGTCCTGCTTAAGGGCCCTAGCTAAATACTTCCAGCCCTGGAAGTCTATGCTTCTGGGTGTGGATGCAGATCTGAATAGGGTGGCCATACCACTCCTTTAAAAGAGGATGCTTATTAAAAATACACTGTGCAGGGCTGCACTGGAACCAATGCAGCCCTGCAACATGTATTTTTCATATGTGTCCTCTTTTTAAAGGAGAGGTATGGTCACCCTAGATCTGAAGGAGGCTTTGGTTCCAATTCAAGTCTGTGGCTGCTCCGCTATTCATACATATGAATTTCTCAAAGCACCCTTAAGTCATTGGACTGAGACTGTTTGCAGCTCTGTGCCTTCAGCACAATATCTCTCATCTCCCTTCTGCCTGCTGGAAGAGTTTCTGGTGGCTGGTTGTCCATATGTATATCTGGCTGTGGGGGGGAGGGCTCCTGTGAAAGGCACCACTATATAGCACCAGCAGCTGCGTGCCTGGTCCTGAACAGCTGTGATTGGAGATGGGCCCCTGCCCCAAGGGGCTTACATTCTAAGATGAACAGGGGAAGGGAGCGTGGGAAGAGACGAGCGAGGATACATTCAAGTTGAAAAATTGTAAGCAAATGTTACAAGGGGAGGTGTGGGGACCCTGCTGTATAAGGAGACTTGGCAGGTGAGCAATTTATGGAGTAGGGAGCTAGGGAAAACCAGCTGGAAGAGGTAGCTTTTAGGAGGCATTTTAATTTTGGGAGGGAGCAGAGTATATTTATTCAGAGTGTATGTGTTCAGGGAGGAAGTTTCAGGTGTAGGGAGCAGTATGGGAGAAGGGATAAAGACTGTTAGGGAGCAGAAGACTCAGGTGTGGGATAGTGGCAGAGGAGGAACAAAGTTCCTGGGTTGAGAGCATAGCAGGAAATGAGGACAGAAAGATGGAGAGGAGCAAGTTCATGAAGAGCCTTGAAGGTGAGGACAAGGAGTTTGTGCTGGATGTGAAGGGGAAGAGGGAACAGAGGAGGGATTGAACATGATCCATACAGTGGGCTAGATGAAATAGTGAAGCACTAGGGCAGCTCTCTCTAAGACTGAGCACATATTGGAAGGGCAGACTTCCATGGAGGTGAGTACAGAAGTCCTCCTATGTCCCTGTCTAGGTGATCTGCTCTGACAAGGGTAATATTGAAGGAGCACCTCCATGGTGAAGATGCAGAAAGAGTTCAAGAGCTACTGCATCATCACATGTCATACTCCATCCCCAGGCCTAGATCTGGACTCGGATGCCCACAGCAAGCAAGCAAGCACATTCTGATCTGTTGCCCATTGTGTCAAGGCTCTGATATTTTCCGGTGTCATTGTATTATTTAGCCTGAGCACCAGTAGCAGTTGACATTTCCATTGTGTACGTAAACATGTTTGCTGACTGGCTCTATTAGAACAGTCAATTAACTCCAGCCAACAGCTGTGAAACAGAGGCTCTCTTTGCTGTCACATACTGTTTATAGGCATTTTAGCAAAGGTACACAACTGCTCTTAGCACTGCTGCCTGGAATAGGTACTCCAGTGAGTGAAATGGATGCCATACTGGAGCAGGCTGTCTCCTGCAGGGACAGATGAGAATCCCCCCCTCCCATAATGCACCTGGATAGTGCCACAGTGCTGCATGGATGGGGAGAATAAGAATTCCTTCCTGATCTCCTAGGTAATTGGCCAATGCTCTCAACGGTAAGGCTGATAAATGGTGTGTCCCCCGCCCCCAACCTTTCATCATGGAACTTATCCAGATTGCAATGGGATAACACAAGTGTGGCCACCTTCCCTACACCCCTTCCTGCCACACCCTTCCACTATTCCTCTTCAATCGCGGCGGAGAATCACATTCACCACGCGATCGGCGGAACCGGCGNGCTTTGGCCGCAGCGCCCGCCCATCTCCCAAGAGGGCGGGCGGCCTAGGGAGCGTGGGGAGGCAGGGTCGGGCGGCTGCACGTTGTGCCGCAAGGGGACCGTATCGTCTGGCCGGCTACCACGGCCTGGAATCAGCGGCGGGATTCCGGGCCGTGGTCAATGCGGGCAGGCGCTTTGGCCGCAGCGCCCGCCCGTCTCCCCAGAGGGCAGGCGGTGGGGGAGCGTGGGGGGGGCCGTGCGGCCGCATGTTGCACCGCGCAGCCCCGCCTCCTCCCCGATTCCCCACCGGGATCAGCCGGCACGTCTGTTGGACATGACGGGCTGATTGCAGCGGGGAATCTGAAGAGTGGTTCTGGGACGGGGCAAATGCCGCCCCGTCTCGTATGAAAATACCCTTTGTTACAGGGAAGAGATTCTGAGGGAGGAGGAGCAGGATGCAATTTCACTCATGATGAGCCAGGGAAAACCTGACAGAAGGGCAGGCTTTCAAAAGGGATTTGAAAGTTGGGAGGGAGGGAGCAGAACAAATGTATCCAGGGACGGAATTCCAGGCCTGGGGGACAGCAAGAGAGAAGGGGCAAAGACATTTAGAGGAGCAGGGAAGTCGCAAGCAGGTGAGGGTGAGGGCAGAGGAGAAGTAAAGCTTCCAGGCAGGAAAGTGGCAGGATACAAAAGCAGAGAGATGTGAGGGAGCCAGGCCATGAAGAGCCTTGAAGGATAAGACCAGGAGCTTGTACTGAATGCGTTCATGTAGAAGGAGCCAGTGTAGAGCAGAGAGGAGGGGATGAACATGGTCAAAGCGATGAGCAACTTGGATGACTTTGGCAGCAAAGCGTTGAATGGAGATGAGGGTGGCGAGATCAGAGCAGGGGAGACCAGTAAGGAGGAATTTACAGTAGTCAAGGCAAGAGATGACGGATTAGGGTTTTTGTGGTGGCAACAGTAAGGCAGGGCCAGATTTTAGGAATGTTATACAGGGCAAAGCAGCAGGATTTGGCAACAGCCTGGATCAGAGGTGTAAAGGAGAGGGAGGGGTCAAAAATGAATCCCAGGCTAGGTGCCTGTGGGACAGGCTTGATGGTGACACCCTCAATGGAAACTGAGAGGGAAGTAGGAGGGGAATGTTTTGGTGGGAAGATGAGAGTTCAGTCTTGGCCATATTATGCTTGAGTTGGCGGTGAGACATCCAAGCAGAGATGTCAGAGAGACCGACAGCGAAACGAGACTGGATGGAAGAGAGAGAGTACAGGAGAAGAGAGAGAGTTGCGTGTCATCAGCATACAGGTGGTATGGGAAGCTATGAGATTCAATGAGCTTACCCAGAGAAAGAGTGTAGAGGGAGAAGAGAAGAGGGCCCAGGACAGAGCCTTGGGGAACTCCCACAGGGAGGGGGAGCAACGCAGAGGAGGTACCAGCAAGAGAAACATTGAAGGAGTGGTTCGAGAGAACCAGTTAAGAACAGAGTCCCGGAAACCAAGGGAGCGTAGTGAATCCAGGAAGAGGTCATGGTCGACAGTGTCAAAGCAGCAGAGAGATTGAGGAGGACAAGAATGGAGTAGAGGCCATAAGATTTAGCTAAGAGAAAGGTCATCAGAGATTTTGGTGAGGGCAGTCTCAGTCTACTGGAGAGGGCAGAAGCCTGATTGAAGAGGGTCACGGTTGGAATTTGAAAAGAGAAAATCAAGACAGCGCATGTAGACTGCCTGCTCCAGGAGCATGGAAGTGAATGGTAGAAGTGAAATGGAGCGATAGCTGGAGGGGTCAAAAGTGGCCTTAAGGATAGGAGAGACAGTGGCGTGTTTGAAAGTCAGTGGAAGCTGCGTTGTCCTGGGCCTATGCCAGTAGAGGCAAGTACTTTCAGTGCCACTTAGTATTTTGGGCCTAGAGGAAAAAATCTAGGAATTTTGAGGGGGAGCGGGGTGCTTCGCTTTGGTTACAAGATCTCTGTGCAATCACACTCTGGAGTTTAATAAAAAAATAAAATAAAAAAAAACAAACCAACTAGAATAGACTGGGGTAATTTTAGCTGCAATCACAAAGCACTTGTGTTTCCAACCAGAGTCAGCTGCAGTGCTACAAATTGGTTTCTTTGAGCGCTGCATGTTGAGACCAAGGATCTGCACCAGTGTGATGATATCAAGGTAGCTACTCTGACTCAAAACACACTCAATGTAGATGGGACCTAACAATATAGGAACATATTGGGTCAGACCAGTTGTCTAGCCCAGCATCCCATCTCCAGCATTGGCCAGTACAGGACATGTATGGTATGAACGTCCCCTGTTCATAACTAGCTTCTGGCAGCCAGAGGCTTCATCCCTGGCTTAACTTGGCTGATGGCCACTGATGGGCCTACCCTTCGTGAGCTCATCCAATCCTTTTTTTGAATGCGGTTATGTTGTTGGCTTTCACAGCATCCCATAGCAATGAGTCCCATGGGTTAATGTTATGTTGTGCGAAAAACTCTTCCCTTTTGGTTGGGTTTCTCTTTTTTTAGAACCTGTTCCCTGTTAATTTTATTGGGTGACCCCTAGTTCTAGTATGATGAGAAGGTATAAATGGATTCTTCTCTAATCTGGCTACCTATTTTAGCAGAACCCATCTCCTCCACTTGTAGAACTTACAGAAGCTGGAAGTAGGGTTGCCACTTCTCATTGCCACTTAGGAGACTCGTATTTTAGTCGATGGGAGTTTGGGGGTCAAACCGTGAGAGGTGGAAATCCTAAGTGGAGGAGGTAAACCCAGATGTGTCAATGCAGTGCCTTGCACTTTCCATTGAAGGCAGATTCTTTTCTCTTTCCTCACTGTCCTCTCCGCTATTTGTTGCAGCTGTCTTGGCTCCCAGGACTTCCTTGTCAAACAGTGGGCAGGTTCTGCCAACAAAGACACTCTGGAGGAGCGGGAGGGCTATCAGCCATCGTAATTACAAAGGAGCTCAGAACACAGAGACAGTACAAGAGAATTATGTAATTGGTAAAGAACATTTCCATTGAAAACGTTTCAATGCGTATGGAGTGAGCCTATGTAATCATCACGCTCCTTCATCAGCATCCTATTTATAGCACCTGGAAATTGCTTCAATTGCGTCTCGTACTTTCCTGGGGGGCGGGGGGTGTTTGTTGCAAACATCTTGGTAGAATCTGTTGAGCCTAGTGGGTCCCTAGCAGGGCTGGCTTTAGGATTTGCGGGGTCCAGGAAGAAGATAAAATCAATAATTTATTTGTCTTAACCATTGGTCATAACAAAATACACACACAAAATATAGACAGTAAACACAAAGACAAGATGGCAAATCGATGAGCAGTACAAAATAAAAATAGGACAGAACACTATCAAGTGTGTCACTATCAAATATAAAGGTACCAATAACACAATCGTTAAGATGATTTATAGCAGGACCATAAACTTCATCAAATCATAAATCTTTAGTTACGCTTGGTGATATTAGTGTACCTCTGTACCACCAGGACGTCAGCTAAATTAGCCACCTTCATCATAACATGATCATGGGGATTTGCCAACAGGTAAGATAGTTGTAGGTGGGTATCCCAATAGGATTTCCCTGCTAAGAGAGGGGACATCAAACTATGTCGTATACCAGCTGTAAGTGGGCAATCAAACAGGTGGTGGAGGAGATCCTCAACTCGTTGCGAACCACAAGGGCAGAATCTCGGCTCATATGGGATTTGGTTGTATCTGCCCTCCACTACTGTGAAAAGATAAAATGCAGGGCCCCTGGTGGGCCCTGAAGGTGGTTGTGTTTGGGGCCTCATTGGGATACCGTGGAGCCCCCTGCCCTAGTGAAAATGTGCCCCTGCAGGGTCCCCAGAAAGGACAGAGACTGGAGCATTTGCCCTGTGGTAAGGGCAGCCATGGTCCCCAGTTCTTGAGGGGCATGGGGGATTGGTATGGAAGTCAAAACTCAAAGTATATTGATTTATAATTCATGGTGTGGTCTAGGCTTGGGAGGTAGGATGCCTGAGTTTGGGGTCATCATCTCCATTCATGGCTTTAGGCAAGTCTCTACCCCTCTTTGTGACTCAGTTTCATCATCTGTAGAATGGGGGTAATGGTCAAGCCTCTTCCCCTCCTCACCCCATGCACACTTTGTAAAGCGCTTGGAGATCTGTGGGTGAAAACCTGGTAATTAGTACTCAAAGCTCTGTAGAAACATTCACTAATCAGTGAATCACAGCTACCAACTGGGAATGCATTTCATTAGTCTACTTGTGTAATTATCATGTACTGAATGCCGCCTCGGTGCACAGCACTGTCTGAGCCATAAAAAACAGAGTTCCTGCCTCTAGCAGCGTAGACCGTCTCTCGGGAAAGCTATCAGCAAACAGCCGCTCTTTGTGAGAGAACGCCTTCCCAATTTTGGGATCCAGGGAAGTACTTTACATGCTAGGGGTTGAGTGCACTGTTTGAGCCCATGCTAGTGCTGGTGCATTAAAACCACTCTGTGCTGGTGCAAATGTCTGCACAAGGAATAGAGCGCAGCAGAGTATCACACTTTCAGTTGTGCATCTGCAGGGATCAGGGAGGGTTGCAAAGGCTGATTCATTCATGCCAAAGCCACTTTACCATAGTCTGGGAGTGGAAGGGGGCCTTAAAGTGGGTGTGAATTTAACAAGAATCTGATACACTTAGGGAGGGCAGGGTGCCGGACTGTCTCAAGGAGGCGGTGGTGCAGCCCCTGCTCAAGAAACCATCTTTGGACGTTGACACCCTGGCCAGCAACCGGCCAGTCTCTAACCTTCCCTTTTTAGGGAAGGTTATTGAACGGATGGTGGCTCGGCAGCTTCGGGAGCATTTGGACTGGGTCAGTTTTCTTGATGTCTTGTAGTCGGGTTTTCGTCCAGGTTATGGCATGGAGACTGTGCTTGTGGCCTTGGTTGATGACCTCTCCCGTGAATTGGACTGGGGCCGTTCGACCCTGTTGATCCTGTTAGATCTCTCAGCTGCATTTGATACCATTGATCATGAGTTGTTGGTGACTCAGCTGCAGGACCGGACAGGGATTAGCGGGATTGTTCTTGAATGGTTCCACTCTTTCCTGACTGGGAGAACCCAGCGTGTGGTGCTGGGGGAGTTTTCATCTTCCCCCCGGGGCCTTACGTGTGGAGTTCTGCAGGGTTCCATCTTATCCCTGCTCTTGTTCAACATGTAGATGCAGCCTTTGGGGGAGGTCGTCAGGGAGTATGGGGTGAGATGTTATCTGCTGATGACACCCAGCTATATCTCTCATTTTCTTCCAACTCAGGCCCTGCAGTCTTGGTGCTTACCCGGTGTTTATCAGCTGTGGGGGACTGGATGAGGGCGAGCCGCCTGAAACTAAATCCTGACAAGACGGAAGTGATGATTGTGGGCAGAGCTGAGGGAGTGATGGTTTCTCAGGCCTGGAGTCTGGGAGTGCTCCTGGACCCGCAGCTCCGCCTGGATGCTCCGATAATGGCTGTGGCGAAGGGGGCATTTCACCAATTACATCTGGTGCGTCGGCTTAGGCCGTATGTCTCGGACTCGGATCTGGCCACAGTCATCCATGCTTTTATTACCTCGAGACTGGATTACTGCAACGCGCTCTACGTGGGGCTACCCTTGGTGCTCGTTCAGAAACTGCAGCTAGTGTAGAATGCAGCGGCTCGTCTCTTGACTGGTACGGGCCGACACGAGCACTTTACACCAGTGCTCCGCGCACTGCACTGGCTGCCAATAGTTTTCCGGGCCCAATTCAAGGTATTGGTGCTGGCCTTTTAAAGCCCTAAACGGCTTGGGCCCCACCTACCTGCAGGACCGCCTCACCCTCTGGGTCCTGGATCAGCCCCTGCGGTCAGCCGGGGTCACCCTCCTCGGGGTCCCCCAGGTTTCCAGGGTGTCCACCATGAGGAGGGCGTTCTCTGTGGCTGCACCGCAGCTGTGGAACTCTCTCCCGTTGGAGGTCCGCTTAATTACCGACCTTCCCTCTTTCCGCAGACAATGTAAGACCTGGCTGTTCTGTCAGACCTTTCCCGAGGGAGATGGTTGGGGGGGGGGGGGGATGGGTTTTATATTGTTTTAATTGTAGTTTATAATTGTTTGTTTTGATATGTTTTTAAATGCTGTGAGCAGCCCCGAGATGCCTGAGGCAGGAGGGGGCGGCATATAAATTTTAGAATAAATAAATATAAAATAAATAAATATCTGGAATAGAGGGGTTGATGTTTACTAGACTGTAATGGAGATGGGCTCAGATCTGAGTTTCTCCAGGCCACCTTTCTGAAGTGGAAGGGAGTGAGTGAGAATGAGACGGAGAGGCATGGGGTAGGATGGATCCAGAAAAGGGATGGAACTAGAGATCAGGAGTCCTGGCACCATCTGGATCTTTATGCTGCGATGTCCATGGCACTTATTTAAGGAACAGCTTGTCTTGTGTTTGTCTGTCTGGGTGGAAAAACTAAACAAGTCCTGGACAGGGAGCTCTAGCTATGATGACCTCTTTCTGCTGCCTTTGAGAGGCAGCTGTAGCAGAGGGCCTTCCTATCTAATTCTACTGGAAAGTGCCTTCTTTTGTGAAACCCCCACCCATTAGTTTGTCTCTCAGTGGCTGGCATACCTTAAACATATTATGATTTAACATTTTATCCTTTTATGTTTCAGAGTTTAAAGCACTTTAAAATCCTTACGTAGCCCACCCTCACAACATCATTGGTATTACCCTTAGAATGAAAGAGAGCCATGAATTCACTGCATGACCTTGGTCAAATCTAAAATGGCATTTGAACCCTGAGTTCTCGGGGCCAAGGTCAATACCTTTTCCACTAGTCTACACTGGCTTTCATATTCTTAGCCAAGCTGCTAAGGGCATAGCTAGCTACACTACAGCTTTGATTGGCTTGTCTTTAAACTGCTTTCAGTTTTAAACCAGTCTAAGGAGTCAGCCCTCCTGCATTTGCACACTGCTCATACCATTTCCCAGGAGTTACTTATCGTACAACTCTGCTGCTCACTATACAAGCCTAGCTGCGGTGGCTTGTGGGTAAGAGTACATGCAAAGTTTCATTTGATCTTGAGCGGGCAGGGGGAGACTTGGCTGTCTTCCTCATTTGTCTTCCGGCATCCCTTATCGCTCTAGCAGAGCTGGCCTCGGAGGTGGTGCTGGGCTCTTCTAGGACTTTGGTTCTGGGGGACTTCAACATCCACGCCGATGCCGGCCTTGTCGGGGCGGAGCGAGAATTCATGACCGCCATGGCAACCATGGATTTGCCCCAGGAGGTTATCTGCCCAACCCACATGGGGGTTCAAGGTTTTGGTGTTGATCTATAAAGCCTTTCACGGTCTGGGCCCTTCATACCTCAGGGACCACCTCGCCCTCCACACCCCAGAATGGCTCTTTCGGTCTGCCGGGGGTGCCTTCTTGGAGGTCCCCCGTGTTAAGCGGGGGGCCACAATGGAGAGGGCATTCTCGGTGGCCGCGCCACGCCTTTGGAACTCCCTTCTGAAGGAAGCTCGCCTGGCCCCCAGCCTGTTGACATTCCGGCGAAGTTGTAAAACCTGGCTGTTCGCCCAGGCCTTTGGGGAGGGCGGGGTAAGGTTTTTTTTTAGCTCCCCCACCTTATTTATTTATAATTTATTTATTATTGTTTAAATGAAGGTCTTGAGCCCTGTTTTAATAATTTTGTATGGTTATTGATGGTTTTAAATTGTTTTTATGTATGCTATTTTATTGTTCGAAACTGCCCCGGGCTGCTCGCAGGAGGGGCGGGGTACAAATTTATAAAATATATAAAATAAATAAATAAATTTGCCCTCCCTGCATCTTCAGAGCCAAGAGATGTATAGTATTGCCAGAATAGAGCTCCACTCAGCCACTTTGTGTGAGCCTGAACCTAGCAACACTTCTCACTCCACTCGGTATGAGATACTCTCAGTTTAATCCTCAAATGTAAAAGTCAAACTATGCCCATAGTGTATCCCAGTGCCCAATCAGGGCAGGCCCTCTTGAATCAATCCATAAAATCCAGCAGCCACACAGGCACTAGATGGGGGGCAGTTTAGAGACAGCTCCGTCAGTGTAAAACTGACCTGGCTGATCCTCTGTAAGAGGAAAAGTAAAACCAGTTTAAGTACTTCTGGATATGAACAGATTGTCTGGATCAAGGAGCCTCATGTAGAGAACTTCACTCCTGCTTAAACTGGAGTGACTTACATTTGTTCCACGTCACTCCCAGAGTGCACTTGTCTATACACAACTATGCTCAAGGGAACTGAGCAGCACACCTGCCGGGAGGGGGGGAGACATAGCAACTTGCCACCCACTTTTACTGGAGTATGGACAAGACTTGAGTTAAAAAGCGAACCTGTTTCTTGATGTAGACAAGCCTGACTTTCTGTGCATCAGTCAAATTCGTCAGTACTACTTCTTTACCTCCGAGGGTGTTTCATGTGTGCTTTGGAAACTTGGTCAGTGAAAAGGCAACTGAACATAAATTAGCAGCTCGTCAGAGAAGCATGGAAAGATCAATGCTTGGATTTAAAGAGAGCGATAGAAAACCCAGTGAGTAAAGTGAGTCATTCTGCAGGCCAGAGTTAGCCATGGCACAAAAGGAAGCAGGCAAGCACCACACCAGAAAGAAGTGGCAATTGGTGGTGTGGGCAGAGCTGGATATGGAAAAGCACCTGAAAAACAAGTAAAACAGCTGGGACACCTGAAGAAAAAGCAGCAAGATACAATGAGCAACATGGATGGGGAAAAAATGGAGAGAAAACCATGGCCACCATCTTGAGAAGGCCATTGTCCTGCAGAGCATTGATGTGGGGGATCAACATGCTGGCCATGTAGGGCTGCTGTGTGGATAAGTACATTTAAGACTGAGATGCTCAGCTTTTACAGCAGTGGGGACTATCTAAATGTCTCTGCTAAAGAGGCCTGTATTGGCCCTTCCCCATTACCCTCCATTTGCAAATTGTACTTAGCTCCTCTATCTCATCTCAACTTACCAAAGGAGCCAGCAGCATGAAATCAGCTTTTATCACATATTGGTATGGTGCTGTTCTCCCTATTCATGTATCATCTCTCTCTCAATTTATAATCAGTAACGCGTGTATGTGAGTTTGTAGGTTGCTAGCAGGAGGGGACAGCGATTTGCTTGTCATATTTGGATTTTCAGCGATTATGCATAAATGATGTACCAATTTACAGAAAGGAAAATGGTCAAGGCCAGAAAGATCAAGAAAGCTGTTTCAGATAGCACAGATAAGACACAGGGACTTGATTCTCCTTGCCTTGCTCCAAAGTCCACAGTTCTCCAGTGACAGCACTGTGGCCGGTTTTAGATGAGCCCGGCGGCGCCCGTGCTTGTTTTTCAAAAGGCCTGGCAGCCGGTTCTACACGTGACGCTGCCACCGAATACGCGCATGCGCAGGCGATGCGCATCCATTTCCGGCCGCGTATGACCGGCCTCAATCGCCGACCCGGTCAGTTCGCGGCCGGAAATGGATGCGCATCGCCCGCACATGCGCGTATTTGGCGGCAGCGTCACGTGTGGAACGGGCTGCCGGGTCTTTTGAAAAACAAGCGCGGGCGCCGCCGCGCTCATCTAAAAACGGCCTCAGTCTTCGTTACATCCTCTCCAACAATGGGTCAGAACAGTCATAAGGCTCAGTGAGCACCTTATGGGCTGGGTTAACCCTAGTACAGTCCTGTGAAAAGAGCAGACTTAGTAGACTTGTGGGATACATGTGTACCCCGATGCAGATTCAGTAAACAATGACAATTTATTTTAAAACTAGTAATTTTACTTTAAAAAGTAACACAAAAAGTTTCAAACAACACTATGTCTTTCAAATCAATGTATTTGAAAACTGGCAGCAATTTTGAAAAATAAACCCCTTGGAATGTAGTCATTTATATCAAAAGAGGCCATTTTGACCCATTGAAAGGAATCTGTCATAATGACCTAAAGGCATAGGCAGTACAAATATAGCCCTCAAGACACACACAGCAAGTGGAATGACACTGTGGAACACTGTGTCTGTTGGGGGATGGGTTTGTGGGTGTGGCTTCTGTTGTAACATATGCACATTGATTTGCGTGGAGAAGACTGTCTGTCTGTCTGTCTGTCTGCAGGGGGGATGGGTTTGAGTGTGTACTGTGACACATCCTGACTTCTGTTCTCACATAAACTAGAAGTTGATCAGGTTTCATTTATCCCCTGACAGTACTCCCTGGGATACACCTGTACCCCCAATATGGACATTTCCATTGTGTGGGGGGTAAAAACCTACCCCAGAGCCTCTTTTTGTTTACAGGAAAGAAACGGTTTTGGGTATGTTGTGCCCCTGGGCACAACAGGACAATCTCCTATAAGGGCCAAACCGGAGAGCCACTAACTTGTGAGTTACTGCAGTATATACACGTCTGGAGTACAAAATCTACCCCAAAACTCTGCATAAAAATTATTCAGGTCCTTTTGCTCTACTCCAGGACCAGAACCTTAGCAGCAGTAGCATGGACACCGTACATCCATGCTGTCATCACCCCTGCATCCGAGGACAGACGTTTTGACCTCCCAGTTTCTCTTTCTGTTCTTCCTTCATATCCTCCAGTTACCCTGTAGTCCCCCCTCTCCCTCAATAGCCTGTATAAGCTTACCATTAATAGCCCCCCTACAGTTCCATCCTTGACCTTCCACCTCCCAGGTCCCCTCTCCTGCTTCACACCCCCCCCACCATCCCCGGTATGTCCCTTCTGGGATTCCACACCACAGAGTTTGCAGACCAGAGTAGCTCTCCTTGGTTGTGGCTCCACCTTTGCTGCAGCTGCTGTTTTGAGTGACACTGAAAGACACCTGAGGGATTGCAGGGTGATGGGGAACTTTGTCCATCTCCAGAAGTTAAGCGGCTGGGTCTAACTTATATATACATCCTTCCCTAGCTTGAAGGCTGGAAGAGGATGCATCTTCCCCAACCCTCCTAAAGTTAAAGGTTGGCTGTTTGGTGTTAAGTGCGCTGGTATTGGAGCACTGGGAATGGTGTCAGCCTCCTAATGCTGGGATATGGGTTACCTTCTCTTTGCTGGAAGATGAAACTGTTCTCCATGCGTGAAAGGCATGCACTGTAGTGTTTCCAGCAAGGGGGAGGCTGGGCTGGCGTCATTGGTTCAGCCGTTTCCAAATGCCTTGATGATCTAATTGCAATTTCAATATTTAATGTTCATCTTGCAGAATATTTGCATCCACCAGGTGTGCCTGTAGACCCGACATGCCTGATCCAATTGGGGAGGGTGACTCACAATGTGTGGTGTGTGCCAAGTGGGCTGGGAATGCCAGTCACGTTGGCCCGTTATCTATGTTGGTCCATATCCAGAGTAGTGGCACATTGGGTGCCATGCCCTGCCTTTGTCCAGTGTGATGCATTTCCCAAAGCTTCTTCTTTTTTTTCTTTTTTTTTGCAAGTCCAGCGCTTGTCACCAGGGATCAATTCACTGGTTCCTTAATCTCCCGCTGGCAGGTTAATGCTTTTTCTTAAAGCAGGACTTCCCTTCTGATGCAGTGGTACCTTTTGATAGCAAACAAACTCCAAACAGCTGGGCCGCCTGCCTGAATGATTATTTTACAGAACTAAGCCAGATCCTTAGTGAAAAGCTGCTGGTAATCAACAAAATGAAGCATGAGGCTGCTTGGCTGGTAAGAACGATTTTGGCAGGAACTGGCTCTAAGCCAAATCTCCTTTCTGGAAAGGTAGCAGATTCTTTTAAAAGACTCTTCTGGCATCAAAACCGTGTTGTCCACAGGTGTCTTGCCTCAGGATGACTTTGTACCAGACTGCTGGCTTGGATGGCATACCTTGCAGAAAGAGGAAAGCAGGGCACCACAGAAGGAAGGGTGGGTAATTGAGCTAGTAGTGCCTTTTTACACAGCCATTGTCCCAACAGGGCATTAGGAGGTGCTGTGCTGTGCTGTGCTGCTGGAGACACTTTCTCTTGCAGGGGTGGCCAAACTCTGGCTCTGAAGCCAAATGCAACTTGTTGACTGTTCAAGTATAGCTCTTGACTAGGCAGGTCTGTTCCTGGGTCTTGAATGGTCCTGTGTCTTATTTCATTATACCAGAGTTTCAGCAGTTGAATTGCAGCTGCCTCTCAGAATCTCAGCAGCCAACATCATAGAGCATTGGTTCTGCCAGCCCATTACAAAGCAGGAGAGGTTTGTGTGCATGCACATTCATGTGTGTCTTGTAGCTCTTGGCCATAATGAATTTTTTTGGTATGGGCTCTTGTTGTTGGGAACTTTGGCCACCCTTGGTATATGATGAGATGCACTCCTGGGCCAAAAGGATTCTAATTGTCGAGTTGCATTTTGTAGCTTCTATGGATGTACCAGGGGTCTTTGTTTCTCCTGTCCTTTGTACCAGAGTATCAAACATATGACCTAAACTCAGGTGTGTTTTTGTCACCTGCCAGGCATATCCAAATTGCAAAGAACCTTGACCTTCATTTAAAAAAAATAAGTACCTCACCCTCATGGCTTCAAAGATAACCTTCCAAATACAAACCAGGAGTAAACTGATGTAGTCACATCTACCTGAGGCTGTAGCCTGCCTGAAACAATGGATGTAAACAGATGGATGTGGACCCTGCCCGCCCCCGGAGCTGCTCCAGGGACACCCCCCTGCATCCACCAGCTCCCAGCTCCACCGCAGTCTATTTTAGACAGACTGGTAGATGTCCCCAGGGTTGCGGTCTGCCTGCACAGCACCCCCCTCCCCACCGCACCATAGAATTGTCTGCTCATCTGACACTCTAGGCTGGTGGCCACAACTCCATGGTGCTGACCGGGCAATGGTCGGTCAGGTGGAGCTGCAGTGTGGGTTTGCCAAACAGACAGATAGCAGCTCTATGTTCGGCTGCTGCCCCGGGTTTGTCCGCTGGCCCACTCTGTGCTGCATGCTCCAGGATCTTCCGGAGCGCTGCTGGCAGGGCTGCCCCAGAGCAGGTACAACCTGCTCCACTTTTCACTTTGGCAGACGCCTCTATGCAGACCGGTCAACCCAGGGGTGAAGCAGGCTGGCACGGGCAGAAGTGGAGATACTGTCCACCAGGGATGGGTCTCTGGGCAAAATTTCAGTTTCAGTCAATTTCGGTTTCGGTTCTCATGAATTTCAGTTCTTTCCCGACTCACCGAAGGAGACAGGACTCAAAGGTGGGTTTTTAACGGCCGCACTCTTTATTCAAATTGTAATCAATCAAACAAATAGGTGGGGGTAAATCGCCTAGCGCGATGCGGGTCCAGTACATGAACTGCCTTATAACAGTAAGGCGACATCACAAACACAGGGGTGGTTTCGATGTACCCTCGAATTACCACCCCAACACGTGAACATTACGTTTCCCCCTCATTGGCCACAGGCGAGGGGGAACCCAATCCTTTCAATGCAAGTAAGGATAAAGGTGCCTACAGGTGGGGGACCATACTTGTCCCTACCGCCCTCGCTCGACACCCCTCCCAGGGAGGCTGCCCCGGCGCTTGCCATACCCTGCTTTCCGGTGGGTGGGCCTCCCCATCTCCTAAGGAGATGACTCTTACTTATGCTAACTCTAACCTATTCTAACTTCTGTACTGGACCCCTGCCACTAAGGGGTCGCCGGGCATTTTCCCGGACGAACCCGACCCCCACCCCACTCTAACCTAGGACAATATCCTTTTTAATGAGCCTGCCAGGGCTTCCAAATAGATCTCGTTCCCTGCTGCTGATAAGTGGACACCGTCCCTTCTGTACAGGGCAGGGGACCTGTACGTCAACGCACGCATATCTATGCGATCCCCCCTATATCCGTGAGCCATTTGCCCACGTCCCGGTTAACTGACTTCCGGGTTCGGTCGATCTTCCGGGGGTGTACACTACCGCCCCAAGATATTCGCTCAACCAGGTCGATCCATATGATTTTGGTAGATGGTAACCATCTCTTAATTTCCCATATGTCAGCTTTTATGCTCTTTATCAGCTGCACACCCTTGATTTGGGGGATGTCATTCTCGCCCAGGTGGATCACTAACACATCAGGTGGTTGGCCCGTCGCCGTTGCCCGTAGGGTTGGCAGGAGTTGGTGCTATTTCATGCCTCCACGACTCATCCACCGTATTTGTGCCCTGGCCAAAAGGCCCAGCTGGGTTCCCCATCTAGTCCGGCTGGCTGCGTCACCTGCCCAATGAACGAGGCTGTGGCCTACGATCCAGATCAGCCTTCGGGCTTGTGGGTAATGACCTGGGGAGTGGGGGGGAGGAAGGAGCAAGAAATAGTATTTTATTGACTAATATGGGGGTAGGGCACCCCGGACATAGGTCCGGAAAGCTCTTGACCTCCAGCGACCTATCTCCTGAATACCCTGGTCTGAAATGCCACTCTGGGCTGCAAAGGTTGCAGCTCCGATTCTAAAAGAGTGGGTGCCATAAGCTGATGGGAGGATCCCCAGATGGGACAGGGCGGCTCTAAGTATAGCCATGAACTGGTACCTTGTTGCTGCCAAACCTGTCGTGTGTCTAAAAAGGGGGCCCGCACCAGGTTGGCGGGCAGTGATGTAGGTCTCAAGCGCCAGGACCAGGCATAAATCTGGGGAGGCCGCCCTGTTCAATCTCACAACCTGCCCCCTCCCTCTCTGGTCTGTTTTGGAGCGGCGAATGTTTAGCACAAAGGCCACTGGGTCAACCCAGATGTCGCTGAGCTGGAGTGCCCTACCTGAAGTGTCCCTGGCTCCTTCTGCCACCAACTCGCGCACTCGGAAAGCCCCGAAGAAAGCTAACTTGAACATTGAATCAAATAACAGAACTTCGTAACGATTGAAACAAATACGTGGAAGGGTAACACATATGTCCAGCAACAATTGAAGGGTGATGGGAACCCTCTGGTCGGGTATCCTGTTTGCCTCCCTGGCCCAGCTTTCCAACAAACGTCATGCGAAAAAACCTCTATCCGGGGGGGATACCCCGCAAGGTTACTCATAAAGGCCAAGGCGGACAGCTTACCCGCTCTGGTGCCAGGGGCTGCCCCTCTGCACCTCAGGTGCATGGTGTACTGAAGAATGTGAGGCTCGGGGATCAGGAAACCCAGGGACCAACCCTGAGCTGACCGGTACTGCTGGAATTCCCGGTATGCCCTTTCGTGGCTGTCCTGGTGCGAGGCGCCAGGGATCTCAGAACGGTGGCGCGCATCTCTAACACCCAAGGCTCCAAACTGTCGGTGGCAGAGGCTCGGGTTCCGCCCGGGCCCGGGGTGCCAGCGACCAAAAACGGTCCATCTGGAAGCGAGAGAGGGCGTCGGCCACATCGTTGTCCAAGCCAGGTACATGCCTGGCCTGAAACAGGATGTTATATTTCAAACATAGTAACACGAACGCCCTCACTAGCCCCATGACCCTTGGAGATCTGGATGACTGGGTGTTAATGATGTGAACAACAGCCTGGTTGTCGCACCAAAAAAGGACTGACTGATTTGCCAGCTCATTTGGCCACAGATGGACAGCCAACACTATCGGGAAGAGTTCAAGGAAGGTAAGGTCTCTGGTTATTCCCTGCTCGTGCCACTCGGCAGGCCACGGGGCCGCCGCCCAACGGTTTCTGAATATCAAACCAAATCCTGCACCACCGGCTGCGTCGGAGTGAACCTGGAGCTCAGCTTCAAGCAAGAGCTGTTCCAATGGGGACGGCCTGTGCCAGGCTGGTCAGGGCCTGTACCGACCCCGTGTCACCCGGGAAATTCAAAGCTCCCTGAGAAGGAGCCGGTGGTGGCCATGTGCACCCCGCTTCGGGTGCATGCACTGGGCCAGGCCCCCAAGCCAAGTGAGTATATCCTGATGGATTTACTGCTGGCTGGGGCCATGTTGAGCCAACTGCTGGGCCCTGGGCTAGGCCAAGGTTCCCCGCCCGAGGGTCAGCGCCGGGGAGTGCCAGAGAAATCAAATCATTGGCTGTGATGGGGGCGTCGGTTGGGCCCCGTGCGGGCCTGGCTCCCCTGCGTACTTGCGTCGCCGTGGGCCCCCCCCACCCTCTTCAATGTATCGGGCCAGAGGGTTTATTGCCCGTCTCCCCCTCCGGGGCTGGGGGGCTTGTTCAGTGCCCATAAGAAGGCCACTCTGAGAGGGACCTGGAGGGTGACCCGAGGGGTGGAAAAGGGGTGAGGCCTGAGGGGGCTCTGTACCCGACACCAATTGGTGAAGGAGAGCCTCACAGCTCGCCAGCCTGTCCATCACGGGGGCTTCCTCCGCTCCCTGGGGAAGGGGTTCTGTTGAGATCCCCATGGGGGCTTCTCCCCTCTCTGCAAGGGGCGCCTCACTACCAGGGAGGGTGGGGGCAAAGCCCTCCATCCCCTCCCATTGCTCCTCCCCAACCTGGCTTGCCCTCTCCTCGTCAGGGGCATCTAATTCTGCTGCCTCGCACTGCCGCTTTCTGGCTGCAGCAGCAGCTCCCTTTTTTGACTTACCCATCTGGCCCTTCTCTGCCAGGGGGGTTCCTCTAACTCTGGGATGGCTGGTGAGGCTACCGGCTGCTGGCTGGGCTATTACCTGCCTGCCGAGGCCTCAGGAATTTCCCCCTGCTGCAGCTGCTTGCTGCTTGGTGAAAGCTCCAGCCGCAAGTGGGACTGGAGCACAAACTTCTGCCGGCTCATGAGGCCCCGCCCTCCGAGCGGAGCCCACGTGACTGGCCATCTACCAATCAACTGAACAGCCAGGGCTGCCTAGCAACCCTGGCCGGGTTCCCTGAGTGCGTTGCTGCGTTTTCACTTTCCCGCGCGGGGGGCTTTGCAGCAGCCCACCGCGGGACTCCCGAATGAGCCCTGCCTCCTCCCAAGTCGGGCGCGGCAAATGGCCTCACGCCCGCCATCCCCCCCGAGGCGAGGGGGGGCCGGGCGGAGGCAATTTCCGACACACCGAAGGAGACAGGACTCAAAGGTGGGTTTTAATGGCCGCACTCTTTATTCAAATTGTAATCAATCAAACAAATAGGTGGGGGTAAATCGCCTAGCGCGATGCGGGTCCAGTACATGAACTGCCTTATAACAGTAAGGCGACATCACAAACACAGGGGTGGTTTCGATGTACCCTCGAATTACCACCCCAACACGTGAACATTACGTTTCCCCCTCATTGGCCACAGGCGAGGGGGAACCCAATCCTTTCAATGCAAGTAAGGATAAAGGTGCCTACAGGTGGGGGACCATACTTGTCCCTACCGCCCTCGCTCGACACCCCTCCCAGGGAGGCTGCCCCGGCGCTTGCCATACCCTGCTTTCCGGTGGGTGGGCCTCCCCATCTCCTAAGGAGATGACTCTTACTTATGCTAACTCTAACCTATTCTAACTTCTGTACTGGACCCCTGCCACTAAGGGGTCGCCGGGCATTTTCCCGGACGAACCCGACCCCCACCCCACTCTAACCTAGGACAATATCCTTTTTAATGAGCCTGCCAGGGCTTCCAAATAGATCTCGTTCCCTGCTGCTGATAAGTGGACACCGTCCCTTCTGTACAGGGCAGGGGACCTGTACGTCAACGCACGCATATCTATGCGATCCCCCCTATATCCGTGAGCCATTTGCCCACGTCCCGGTTAACTGACTTCCGGGTTCGGTCGATCTTCCGGGGGTGTACACTACCGCCCCAAGATATTCGCTCAACCAGGTCGATCCATATGATTTTGGTAGATGGTAACCATCTCTTAATTTCCCATATGTCAGCTTTTATGCTCTTTATCAGCTGCACACCCTTGATTTGGGGGATGTCATTCTCGCCCAGGTGGATCACTAATACATCAGGTGGTTGGCCCGTCGCCGTTGCCCGTAGGGTTGGCAGGAGTTGGTGCTATTTCATGCCTCCACGACTCATCCACCGTATTTGTGCCCTGGCCAAAAGGCCCAGCTGGGTTCCCCATCTAGTCCGGCTGGCTGCGTCACCTGCCCAATGAACGAGGCTGTGGCCTACGATCCAGATCAGCCTTCGGGCTTGTGGGTAATGACCTGGGGAGTGGGGGGGAGGAAGGAGCAAGAAATAGTATTTTATTGACTAATATGGGGGTAGGGCACCCCGGACATAGGTCCGGAAAGCTCTTGACCTCCAGCGACCTATCTCCTGAATACCCTGGTCTGACATGCCACTCTGGGCTGCAAAGGTTGCAGCTCCGATTCTAAAAGAGTGGGTGCCATAAGCTGATGGGAGGATCCCCAGATGGGACAGGGCGGCTCTAAGTATAGCCATGAACTGGTACCTTGTTGCTGCCAAACCTGTCGTGTGTCTAAAAAGGGGGCCCGCACCAGGTTGGCGGGCAGTGATGTAGGTCTCAAGCGCCAGGACCAGGCATAAATCTGGGGAGGCCGCCCTGTTCAATCTCACAACCTGCCCCCTCCCTCTCTGGTCTGTTTTGGAGCGGCGAATGTTTAGCACAAAGGCCACTGGGTCANAAATGGCTGCAATGCAAAAAAATCCGGTACCCTGGAATCCGGTACCAGGTCCGGATTACCGGGCCGAATCCAATAATGCCGGTACGCCCAATACCGGCATTATCGGTTACCGGATTCTACCGGTTTCCCACCCCTACTATTTACATAAGAATTTACCCCTACTGGTAACTGTCCTTACCTCCAGTGACGATTACCTCAGTAGAGAGTGTGCACGTGTACCCTTCTCCTTCCAGAGGTATTGAATCCCCTCTACCTCTTTGCAGTGCAGTATGGTGGGGCATATCCTAGGCAGGGGTACTTCTCATAACTCACATTATCAAAATCCAAAGAAGATCCCTTGAAGGAAGCTGCAGAGGTTGTTGCCTTGCAGTTCCTGGAGTACTGTTGATTACCTGGAGTGTATAACCCATGAGATAATACCTCTGGTTGCACAAGAGTAATCTGCCATTAAACTCAGATTAATTTTAGTATGGTTGGAAATAACATGAACAATGGCTCATAATCCCAAGGGTAAATGATAATTATCCTGGAAGTAAGTGTTTCATGTGTGTTGGGAGCTGAGCTGTTGTTGCAAATTTGATTTATCTGGCTTATTGTTCACTTATTTGGGAACAAATTTTCAGAAGAGCCAACTGGGCAACCAGACTGCTGAGCTACTCTGAGAATCTGGCCCCAGTGTGTTCAGATGGGCCTTAATTTTGCTGGCTCTTAAGATTTTAGTGTTTTCCTTAAAATCCCCAAATCCTGGCATCATATGATTATTTCAGAATCCCATTTTCATTGCTCCTTTTTAAAGAATTAAGCCTCTAACCTTTGTGTTTGTGGGGGGAAACTTCAAATGTGACTACTAAAATCTCAAACACTAAAACACAAATTAAAAGAACCCTAGATTTATTATTTTTATAATCTATTTTTATTCCAGTCTCATGATTCCTGAAAATGTGCTTATGATTTTTGGCCATACTGGAGACTAAATTGGCTGTTGTCACAGGATGAATTTCCACTGAAGTTCTAATCTGAATAAATGTTGGGAGGATACAGTGAAGGAAGAAAATAAAAGGCATTTGCAAATATCCCCAGCAATAGAGAAAAAAACCCAACCTGCTGATTCCCTTTGCTGATACCAGCAATCCTCTTACTTCCTTCTTATTTTCAAACATTTAGACAAGTGAGGTTTCATCTGTAGAAATGTTGGTGGAAGGCAAGAGTGTCAAAGTAATTTTTGCAAATAAAATTCCCTGGGCGTATTCATGCTGGAAGTCTTTCCACTGCAGTCTTCAAAAGTTTTTTTTTTTTAAAGTCTAGGACAAAAAATTTCTTTCCACAAATCAATCTGAATAGCATAAAAACTCATAAAACAAAACCACAGCCCATTTGTTTCTAATCCACCAACAAAGAGCTAAATTACATACAAATATCTAACCAGGTTTGTTGGCAGCATTGCGTGTTTGTTTTTCAAAAATCATGAGCATGAAAAAGCGTCTTGTTCTTTGAATTTGATGAGGTAATAAGTGAAAGTAGCAAAGAAGCTCAGAGTGAGTTGTAATGGAGGCCATATAAAGCCACTGAAGTACACAGAAGGTGCCAGGATGCAGCTTGTATTAATGTTTTATGGTTAATTTGATACACAGTTCGAAGGATTTTCACAGAGCTGTGCAAAACTTGCTAGAGTGCATATAACTCCATTTGGGAGACCTGCATATTAGAAGCCTGCAAAACTAGACGTTCATTCTTTGTGGGAGTCTCCTGGAAGTTTTCCATTTACTCCCTCTGAGTTTTGAGCCCCCATTTAAAACCGAAATTCAGATCCAAGCACGCTGGATAGGAACTGCAAGTTAAGCTTGATTTCAGGTGGGCATAAGCTCAAATCGAAACTTCCAGGCAGAATACCCTTGGAACAGGGCAAGTTCAGAAAGTTTGGGTCTGTATCCCAGTTGATGGGAATCATATAAGCTCCACATTTTATTTATATTAATTCATGTCCAGCAACTTGGATCTGGGCTCATTCAGTGTGAATCCATGGATCAGAGCAGCTCAGGCTCCCCCAAAATGAGACTTGGGGTGAAAACAGACATGACGCTAACCACCCTTTAACCACCCTTGGTGGTCATTTATGCATGTTTCAGGGCTGCATAGGGCACCAATACAGCCGTACAACATGCATAAATAACCACCAAGGGTGGTTAAAGGGTGGTTAGCGTCATGTCTGGGTGATTTCAGACGTGACGAAATCACAGTGAACCACGCTTAATTCCACGTGGTGGCTGTGATAGCGTCACGTCTGTTGGGGG
>QEPC01009128.1:1867334-1884951 GCA_003113815.1 Sphenodon punctatus | reverse complement strand
GTGGCCCCGCCCCCTCCCAGATTCCCCGCCGGGATCCCCCCGGCACATCTGTTGCGGCATGACGGGGTGACCCCGGCGGGGAATGACTAGGGTGATTTCGGTACGGGGCCAACGGGCCCCGTTACGTCTGAAATCACCCTCTGTTTTCACCCTTGGACTTCCTGTGAAGTGCCTTGATTTGACAACCCCATGTGAAGTTCTACTGAAGCCAAGGGTGAAAGGGTCCACCCACGCAGTCCTGTGTATGTGCCAGAGTGTATAAGGAGCACAGCTTGCTTAGTTTTCTTTTGTCTTTTGAATGTTGCTTTATTGTTGTTTTTTTGTTTTGTTTTGCAAAAAATATGACTGCCAGAAAAAGTGGAGCCCCTCCCCACTTCCACCCAGAACATCTTGATTGCTTGTGGCAGGAGAGCAGAGACCCCAGTAAAGTTCATCCTGTTTTTTAGTTTGAGAGAACAGAGTGAATCCTTCTTGTATCTTTGAGACAGTCTGTGGAACACTGGTAGTTTTAAAAAATAACTCTTTAAACAGCATTCCATCTCTGATGGTTACAAATTACTCCTCAAATGCTTAGAACAGAAAGGATTTTGAACACTTGCTAGCTTTTCACTATTTATGCTGTCTTGTTGGTTCATTTTCTTTTTAGCAACATTGAAATAATCTAGTGGTTTCACATATTTGTAGTTTCCCTTGCAAGAATGCATTCAGTTGCAAGTACTGCAAGGTAATAAACTGTTTAAGAGCTAAATACTGTATTTCCATTGGATTATGTTTTTAAAAACAAAAACCTGGAAACATTACTGTGGGTTTTATAAATGCTTGCTATTTGTGTGTCATTTTAAAAGGCAAGAGATTAGAGACTGATAAAAGGAAATATGTTTACATAACCCATAATCTGTGGAACTCCTTGCCTCAAGATATTATTGATGCTAGTATTTTAAAAGGATTGGGCATTATATAAATAGGATTTCAAAAAGCATGTGGGATATAAATGTTCGTGCTTCCTTATTATTTGTGTTACAATAGCACAGAGGTACACCAGTAAAAACCAGACTTCTATTGCACTAGGTGCTGTATAGTCTGCCCTGGATACTTCCCATTTTAAATAGATGGGAAAGACAGAGACTTAGGGTGCTTTTAGACAGACGTGGAGGCAGATGCCCCCAGAGCTGCTCCAGGGGTGCACCTCTGCATCTGCCTGCTTTCAGACCCCACCTGGGTTGGCTTCAGACAGACCCGGTGGGTTCCCCAGCCTGTGGTCTACCTGCGTGCCCCCCCCCCAACACACGCACACCATAGAGTTGCGGGTGATCAGCCGATGCTCTAGGCTGGCACCCACAACTCTATACTGTTGTCCAAGGCAACGACTGGCCAAAAATAGAGCAGCAGCATGGGGCCTCTGAGCAGATGAACAGCTGCTCCACTTTGGGCTGGTGCCCCAGGTTTGGCTGGCCCACTCTGCCAGCAGTGCTCTGGGATGTTCTGGAGCACCACTGGTGCAGGCCTGTACATCTGGTGGAGCCATCTTTTAGATGGATGGGCCACCCAGGGGTAGGGCTGTAGCGGAATATCGCAGCGGTAGCTATTTCTGGCGGAAACAGTGTTTCCGCAATTAGTGGAACGGCATAGAAGAGGCTTTCATTCCGCGGTTTCATTCCGCGGTTCCGTGGTTCCGCTTATTTAATTCCGCAACTTAGTGGAATCGTGGAAACATGACATTTTCATGATTTCCGCAATTCCACCAGCGCAAAAAAATAGCGGAATAGCGGTTTTCTGCGATTTCCACAATTTTTCCACGATTTTTCCGCAATTCCGCGATTTGCAGAATTCCGGCGGAATTAGCGGAATATCCTCAGAAAAGTCGCGGTGTGGCGTGGGCAGTTCCGAAATGGCGGAACGGAATCACGGCGCGGTAAAAGCTGCTGCCGCATCAGCCCTACCCAGGGGAGAAGCACCCCTAGAGAGGGGAAATGACTTGACTTAGATCAGACAATAGATCTATAAGAAGGCTTGGTCTAAAACCCTTTCAGATCCACTGACATCTGGTGAACACAACACAAAGTCCTTCTGAGAGCCCAGCAGAATATAAGGCAATTGCTAACTATCTGGGATCAAGAAGCAACTCCCCTCCTAGGTTATTCCATAATTTTCTCTTATGGGGAGGCCTGCATCTTTCCCTAAAGCATCTGGTACTGGTCATCATTGAGGGCAGAAGGACTAAAAATGGGCCAAGGGTTGGATCCAACATGGTTGAAAAATGTAGGGTCAAACTTGACTTAACATTGTTCCCCACCCCACCTGAGGGAATTCTGAAGTACTTTACAGCGGCTGTTTAAGAATTATTTAAAAAAATAAAAAACCCAAACACATGTAGCATCCCAGTCCCCACCATCTGTGATGCAATTCCTATGAAAATAAACTCAAAGTGCTAACATTGGTTTAAATTCTGGCATCTCCACAGTTAAGTGGCATTTCAACTCCAGCTTGGTTCTTGTGCAAAAGAGTCTGGGCCTGATTCCCCCCTCTCACTTCAGCGTAAATGAGGAGCAAGGACTTATCCACATCTTTCCATAGATGCTGGGAAACCTGGCTGTTCCGCCGGGCCTTCGGGGAGGGCAGGGGAGGGGGGAGGGTTTTATTGTTTTATTGCCTGGAAGCTGTGTCCATTTTATATTTTATATTGTATTTTAATTGTTTTGTAGTTTCTAAGTTGATTCTATTGTTATGAGTATGTGTGATGTATGCTGCCCCGAGCTGCCACTGTGCAAGAGGGAGCGGGTTAAAAATATTCATATAAATTAAAAAAAATAAATAAATGAAGACTTGCACTGGTAAAACTGAAAGTCTGAATTACTGCTCATTTAGTGAGGCAGATATGATGCCCTGTGTGAACACACACAAGAGCTGTTAACTTCAGTGTATTTTAAGAGTACAATCTTGTAGTCATTGATATCATTGACTTACCTCCCATTGATTTTAATAAGGGGGGAATTGCACCCTCAATCACTGAAGAGCAGCTTTAAGGCTGAAACTGGAGTGTCCACGTAGCTTTTTGCACTGGTGTAACTAAATTGGCTCACAAACCAGTTTTGTGATGCACATGCAGCTTTCTCATTAGTGCTCTTGAAGTCAATGGCACTTCCCCCACCAGAGATGAGAGAGGCACCCCTTGAGATCTCCAAATGTTCTCTATGGCTGCAGAGATGATGGCTGGAGGGGTTCAGTATTTCTGGTTCCCCATATTAACAAACCCCTTGTATCTGTTGTGGAATGTGTGCAAACAGGATTTTGCACCAAGGCCTCTTGGGATGGGCTTGCATGTGTATCGCTATTCAGGATTGGGGCTCATATAATAAGTGTTAAATTCTCCCTGATGCTGAGTAGTGCATGTGGATTTCATCTGCCCTGCCTCCCTGCTGCCTGGTACCTTGTCCTTCTGACTCTCCTGTATACACGTGAACCATTGCCCTTGGGCCTTGTGTACTGAAGATTGCTCTCCCAGGTGCTGGAAAAATGGGTTGTGATTTTCCCCAGTCCATTCAACCCCCATGAGACTTCTTTAATTGATGTAAATGTTTGTAATCGACTAGTTTGATTAATCTGCTCAGCCCCCACTTCCGAGCAACAGGACGTCTGGGGCATCAAAGCTTCTGTCTCCAGCGCTGCATCAAAAAGCTGCATCAAAAAGCTCTAAGGCTCAAAGAGCATCCGCAATGGCACTAAAGCAAGAGAGCTGTCTCTGGGGAGCGTAGAAGGGGTGGAATTGAATAAACCTTTTGCACATATCTCTTAAGTGATCAGCTGGGAAATGGAGGCCTGAATTGGTCTCCTCTGCCTCCTAATGTAACTTGGAGGTTATGAGTTAGATAAGGCTCCCTTTTTCCCCTTGGCAAAGGCTTCATACTTTCCCAGCAACCAGGCACAAAAGAAAGGACTGCAGCTTTGTAAGAGGGTGAAGGATCCAGGCCCAGTAGTTTGCTGCACTGCACTCAGGGGCATTTCCAGGAAGCCAGAGCAGAGTCCCACACAGAGGCAGATGATGGGGAAATGAGGGTGAGGGATGGAGGGAAAGCCCCCCACAGTGCGTAGTAAGGAGTCGGATTAACAGCACTGGACTGAAGGGGACTACTTGTTTGTTGAGAAACCCACAAAACTAGCTTAGAGAGAGAATGTAAAGAGGAGGGCTAGGTCTCCCTGGTCTACTCATTCACTTAGGATATTGTCAACAAAGAATTCAGCTGGTGCAAACTGAAAACTTCACCCATTAAAGAGTCTTGGATTCTCTTGCCTCCATCAGGAATTTAGCCTCCCAGGGAGGTGGGTCAGGATGTGAGGAGTGGGGTTTCTCTGTGTATGGCAGAAAGTTGCCAGGCATCCTTTACGGAGACCTGGCTGGACGAGTTATCAGAGCCAATTCTGGCTGACCTTGTTCCGACCGGGTACTCCGTCCAGCACCAGCCCAGGCTGGAGGGTCGGGGAGGAGGCATAGGCATTATTTTTTCGGATGGTTTGACCGCGAGGAGGTTTTCAGTGCAGACTGAGTCTGGGATAGAGGGCCTCCATCTTGTGGTTGATTGGGCCAGAAACAGACAGGGGGATCTGGCTGGGGACAGGTTAGGGATTCTGCTGGTGTACCATGCACCCCACTGCACTACAGCATCCCTGACAGCTCTAGCTGCTCTGGTCTCAGACATGGTATTGCAGACTCCCAGGCTTGTTGTGTTGGGGGAGGCTAGATTGTGGGGAGCGGAGCAGGAGTTCATGGCTGCCATGGCAACCATGGGCCTGTCCCAGGTAGTAATAGGCCATGTGTGTGTGTGTGTGTGTGTCCGATGATAGGAGGCATGATATGTACGCCTTTGCCATGGTCAGCCCATTACCTCCTATGGGTTTGCATCCCAGCGTGCCTGCCTGCCCACCCATGGGGTTGCAGGGCCAATAAAGACAGTCCACCCCCAGAGACTTATGAAACCAGATCGTTTCCGAAATGCTCTGGAGGATTTACCTGTAGACCTAGACAGCTGCTCCATTGACGACCTCGTGGCCTTCTGGAATGGTTGGCTAGCTGAGGCCATTTGTCGGGTGGCCCCTAGGTGTCCGCTCCCAACGTTTTGTCACTGCAGGTCTCCATGGTTCACGGAGGACCTGGGGTAGCTGAAGCATGAGGGTAGGTAGTTGGAGCGGCGGTAGCACCATTTTTGCGATCAAGATGATGCATTGCCGTGGCTGTGTGAGCAGCAAAGAAACGGTTCTTTGCTGCATTCACGGCGTCTGCTGAGTCGCGTCCAGCGGAGCTGTTCCAGGTAGTGTGACGTCTGGTCAGTCCAGTCTGTCTCCACCTGGAATTGGATTAATCCAAAGCCTGCTGTGACATGTTCCTGACGTACTTTGCGGACAAAATTGTTCACATTGAGCATGACTTCGACTCTACCATTTCAGATGCAATGGCAGAACCAGAGGTTAGGAATGCCCTGTCTGGTCTGAGTTCATCGGATGAATTTCAATTGGTGACACCTGCCGACGCGGCAGATATGCTGGGTTCTGTTCAAGCCACCACTTGTGAACAAGATCCATGCCTATCCTGGTTGGTTAAGGCCACCAGGGAGACATTAGGCCCAGTATTGGCCGGGGTGATCAGTGCCTCCCTATGGGAGGGTCATGTGCCAGAATGCCTTAAGGGGGTTGTGGTCCGGCCACTTCTCAAGAAAGCATATTTTGACGCTGGTGCTTTGACGAACTACCGGCCGGTCTCTAACCTTCCCTTTTTAGGGAAGATTATTATATGAGTAGTGGCTTGTCAGTTGCAGGCCCATCTGGACTGCACTGGTTTTCTTGATCCCGCACAGTCGGGTTTTCCTCCCGAGTTATAGCACGGAGACTGCGCTTGTGGCCTTAGTCAATGACCTCCTCGTAGAGCTAGATAGGGGCTGTAAAACCCTGCTGGTTCTACTAGATCTATCTGCGGCTTTCAATAAAGTGAATTCTGATCTGTTCGTGACTTGCCTGTGGGACCTAGTGGGGGTGGACAGTACCGTCTTACAGTAGTTCTGTTCCTACCTCCCAGATAGATCTCAGCAGGTGGTATTGGGGGACTGTTCATCGTCCCCTGGGGGTCTTCTGTGTGGGGTCTCGCAGGGTTCTATTCTGTCCGTGCTCCTATTCAATGTATATATGCAGCCTCTTGGGGAGGTCATGCGCAGCTGGGGGGTTCGCTGTCCTTAGTTTGCCGACAACACCCAGCTGTACCTTTCTTTTTCAACCGACTTGGGCCTGCACTGCAGTCTCGTTGCTTTCCCGGTGCTTGGCTGCTGTGAGGGATTGAATGAGGTTGAGCCGTTTGAAACTCAGTCCTGACAAGACAGAGGTGATGTTAGTGGGTGGGGGTCAGTGATCTGGGGGAGGGGGAATTCCCCTTTATTGGGGGGGTGTCTTTCTGCCATTGGTTCCATCTGTGTGGAGTTTGGGGGTACTCCTGGATTCACAGCTGGATCTGCAGGTGTTGGTTGTGGCATGGGGTGCCTTTCGCCAATTACATCTGGTGAAAAATCTCCGCCCATATGTCTCAGACTCCAATCTCGCCACTGTCATCCATGCATTTGTCACCTTGAGGTCTACTTTAAGAAGTAGACTAGTGCAATGTGCTCTACGTGGGGCTGCCCATGGTGATGGTCTGGAAGCTGCAACTGGTGCAAAATGCGGCGACCCGTCTCCTTCTAGGGATGAACTCTGGGAGGTCCTGCATTACCGACGGGTTTGGACAGACAGGAGGGCATTCTCGGCGGCCGCCCCATAGCTGTGGAATGCCCTCCTGGTGGAGGTCCGCCTCAGCCCAGCTCGCCTTACTTCCTGCCAGCGTTGTAAGACCTGGCTCCTCCGCCATGCTTTTGGCAGGAGGATGGGGGAGGATGGGATGGCTTAAATGGGTTCTCAGTGTGTGTGTTGTATATTTATTTTTGTGCAGACCAGATTCTGGGGATTGGATTTTATTCTTATTATTGTGGTGTTTTATTGTTGATGTTTATTGTTTTATCCATGTAACGTTTTATTATTGTTGTAAGCCGCCCTGAGTCTCCCTTGTGGGGAGAGGGACGGGATAAAAATATAGGAAATAAATACACAAATATGGATCTGGGGCCAGCAGCAAGTGTGGCTCTGGGGGAGCTGGTGGTCGCTACTAGAAGGGGAATGGAGCTGGTACTGTGCCCCCAAGCTGGCCCCCATCTCTGCCCTCAAGGATATAGTGTGGCCTAGTCAAATGCCTAGGCTGCCATACCCAGATGCTGGCCCTGAGTCTTTGCCACTGCTCCTTCTGTTTCTCCTCTTGTAGGGAATGTGACAGATAATTAATAGAAGTCATGGGTGTGATGGGGCTTGTGAAAACAACATACATAGAACACAGTGATGTAACATACATGTTCCTGGTGTCAGTGCCCTGTGTTCAGGTATCATGAGCATGTTTGATGTCAGTCAACTCATAATAAAGAGAGAAATACAGTCAGGGTGAAAGTTTATATTCAGAGCTATGTAGAGAGAATAACTTTAAAAAGTAGATTGTGAGCCCCAAACCAACAGTGTTGTATGGGACAGATAAACAAGACAATAGAAATGTAAATAGAGCCTTGATGACTGGACACGCTGTGAGAGACAAAGCACAGAAGCTCCAGGAAAGCGGAGAGCGAGTGTGGTGTAATGGCTAAGTGTGCAGTACTTGGACCAGAAGGTAGGGGAAAGCCTCCAGCTGAACTCTCACCTTAGCCATAGACTCATTGGGTGATCTTGGGCCAGTCCCAGATCTCTCAGCTTAACCTACCTCATAGAGTTGTTGTGAGGATTAAGAGTTAACTAGTTAATGTTACAGTTAATAAGTTAAAAAATTATAAGCCTAAGGGGTAGGGTGGGATAAAAAAAATCTAAATATCTGGAAGGGCCATCAGAATGGTATTTAAGCCATCAAAGACCAAGGCAAGAAATTCCCTCATTCTACGAGATTAAAGTAAGAACTATGGACTGAAAAACTTCTCAACTAACAAAAGAATGGCATCCCAGCCGTATCTGGCTGAGTCATATGGACATTAAACATCAACTCAAGTAGGGTAAGACTTTAGCTTAGGAAATTCATAAGTAATGTAAGCTTTGTTATCTTTATATTTGATTTGACTTGCGCTCTTGAATCAATCTTGCACGCTAGTTAATTTGATTTTACAAGTATACATTTCTTTTAACAAAGCCTTGTGTGTTTGTGTGGTACTGACAACATTGGGTGACACAGATGTGGGGAGCCCCAGGTTAGAGACATGGGAAACTTTAGGGTTATGGGTGGCAGGAAGAGTGATCTCCTTTACAGGATGGGGCAGTTCTGGAGGGAGCTGGGTCCAGTGAGAATTGTAAGTGAGGAAACTAGGTCACGGCTGGCCTGAAGAGGGGTAGAGGAGCTCAAATCCCAGCACAATGGATGCTTATTTTAATTTTTAGATTTGCACCCCACCCTTTTCCCAAATGGACTTGGGGCATTTTACAAAGAAATATAAACCCCCCCAAACCCATATCAACATAAATTAATTTTACATACAAAACGTTTCAATCTTAAAACTTACAATTGTTTCTCCACCGCTCGTCTCCCCCATATCCCATCTCTCACATAGAGTTTGTGGCATAACCCTATTCCCCCACCACTTCTCCAACATGCCCACTTGAGTTCAGTATCATTCTTCACAGGTTTTATAGAACCAATAAAGTTGTTTTTGCACAATTCAGATGGTTTCCTGTTTGCAGCTGTTAACCCTGCTGTTATGAGAAAGTGTTCACCAGAGGCGTAGCTACCATTGTCCCCCCACCCTGAAAGAAGACACGGACACTATTCTTGTGGAGTAAATCAGGCCGCACCAAACTTTATTAGCCTTGTCGGGGAGGAGGGGACTATGCCCCTCCGGGTCCTGTCAACCATAACTGTTTAACTGATAACTTGTGTAGAGTAAACTTAAGGCGGTCTGATGTTCCTCAGTACCGCAACAATGTTAACTATAGCTGCTGCAATGTCACTCCTGCCCGGCCGCCCTCAGCCAGATCAGGAGGCCTTTGCCTACCATGACCCAAGGAAGGAATTGAGGGCAGCCAACGATGACCCTGGACCGCCCCTGTCCTAGAGCCCTTCGACCGGCCCACCTCCCCCTTCCTGGGTCCCGCGCGATGCTGGCCGGGCAAGCTCTAGCATTCGCGTGGACCCCATCTCTTAAGGAGATGACCTGGCAGCAGACTATCCCTACCCTCTAACTTAACTAACTTGCAGGACCCCTGTGGTGCGACAGCTATTAATCTCCGTTCCCCTTCCCACCTTTAGCCAATTCGAATCAACACTGTGAGGAAGGTGAAAAAACCAACCAGGACTATATGCCAATTATCCTGTTGGCCAAAATTCCTTCCCGGCCCTGAACTCAAGATCAGCGACCAGTGCTACCCACAGTATAACAGGGGGGGTGGGAGGGTGCTTCCATGATGGTGCCTGGGCATGAATGCTGAGTTCGCGCCCGGCACAAGATGGCGGCTGCGAGCTCCCGCTTTTCCTCCTCCGCCGTGTGTCCCTACCCATGTGTCTTCCTTCAGCCAGGGCGAGGGAGGGATAACAGCCGCCACCCCCGAGCCGCTCCCCGTTAACGAGGAGGGCCAGGTAGGCAACGGACATTGAACAAACAGGGACATTTGTCCTGGGGCCCATACTGGCTGGGGGCCCAATATCCAAGGTAGCTAACCCACCCACCCGCCCCCCCTTTTTTCTTTTTAAATTGCCACTTTTGCTGGCTGGCCACTGGGGGCCCTTCCAGCTGCTACCTGGGCCCCTCCCTGCCCACAGTTGCAATATTATATCAGACACAATGTTGCAACTGCAGGCAGGGGGAGGGAGGGGCCCCATACAGCAGTCTGCATCAGGCCAGGACACTCACGGTTCATGGTTCACTCAAGCTTCACGGTTTGGCTCACCCCCCATGGCCCTGTGTCATGAAGGAGTCCTCCCCACCAGTCTGGACCCAGTCCAGGAAGGGCTCAAGGGAGGCCCAGACAGAGTGGGAAGGTGCCCGGCAGCATGAGTGAAGTCACCGCCGGACACCTTCCTGCTCCGACGCTCCCTGCATTGAGCCCGCCCAGCCTGCCCTGCCCGACCAGCCCCCGGTGTTTGGGTGGGCTGGGGCAGCAATGGCACTGCTGCTGCTAGCCACGCTTGGCCCCAGCGTGCGGGCAGCGAGCCATGACGGACAGAGGGCACCATGGGACCAGCTTGCCACTGGGCCAGAAGATGGATGGGCCCAGCAGCAGGCCACCAGCAGCATGCCACAGACTCTGCAGAGAGCAAGTAAGTCCCAAGCCCCAGCAGCCCAGTGCCCCAGGCCAGCTCAGCTGGAAGATGCCCCTAGGCCGGCTGGCAGCTTCATCACTGGCAGGAAAAAAAAAAGAGGGGGGGGCACGGGCATTTCTTGTCCCTGGACCGATCCCAAGCTAGCTACGCCCCTGGTGTTCATGCCATGTATAAGCCATAACAGGATTAATCTGAGGTGGCTACTGGTTGGGGGGAGAAATCCTTGGTTGTTCTCGGGGGATACCACTGCATTTACAACAGCATCACTGGATTTCAGAACTGGCTCTTGGTCTTCAGGTAGCAGCACCCCTTTCTCCCCATCTTTGAGAGCTGTCCACATAAAGCACCTCATGACACTACTGCCACCCCTGCCCTGTCCCCAGCTCCAAAGGGCCAAGGTGGGCCCACATTTAAGCGCCTAAAGAGAAGAAGGCCTTTGGCAGCACGTATGAGGCGCAGAGGCTGCAGCAAAACACTCAAATCTGAAAGCAAAACATGTTATTATCAGCTACGGAGAACTGCCTATTATTATTACACAGGCTGTACATCTGTCAGCATCTCCCGGCAGCAGCTGTATCAGCGTCTTCCAGGCAATGAGCTCCAGAATTGCAGTGCTGCTAAGGCAAACGCTCTCTGTCAGCATCCACTAACCCTTGTAATGCTGGAGAAAACCCAGACTTTTGATTTCCCCATGAGAAGGCTTGTTTCTTTACTGGGCTGCACGTGGTGCAGTCATTCACTTCTGTACAGAGGGAGTGCGCCGGGCACTAACATGGTGAGAGCCATGTAAGCAGTTATGGATGCAATGGTATTTTACACCTCCTGCCCGCTTGTTTTGCATTTGTGCAGATGGTCTCATCGGAGGCAGAGCAAGAGAGAAAAATGCCCTAAAGGAGCAGATTCTGCTTTCCACCCCTGCTCTGGCTACTGACAGGGACAGAACTCTGCTATAAGGGGCTATGGGAGAAATCCTCCAGTGCAGGGGGCAGAAAGGTAAATCGATGCGCTGGTCAGTGCTGTGTATAAGTTGCAAGACAGGCCTTGGAAGACTGATTATAAATTAGAATAGCTCTAGGGATGCTCTGATTTACACTGAGTTGTGGCCATTTTGAGCTTTCCAGAGTAACTCACAGACCTGCCTTCCTTTACTATAAGATATGTTCTTGTTGTTATTACAGTGTATTATGCTTATTGGTATGGTCTTTGTAAGATCCCTCTTGAGGAAGAGCATACTGCTCAAAATGCATCAGGTTTTTATTATATATTCATTTATACAAGGTTTTATTGTCTGTTATCATCCTATATATACTTATATTTTGTATTCTAGCAGATTACCAGTAACTCTTGTGGTTTTCTTGTTTTGTTTTGGGGTTTACCCTTTATTTGTGCTTACTCCTTGTGTTTTTGGCATTAATTCTCCAGATTTGCACTGGGCCCTGGCATTTACATCTCCGGAGGCTGAGTATACACAGAGAAGCTTGCCTTCAGTATCTGATTTATTATCTGATGATCTTTGCAGCCTCTTTAGTGCTGTGGTTCCCAAATGTTTTGTCTGTGACTTCATTTTGAGACTTAAGTGTAATCGTGACCACAGATAGCAGCAAAGGCATGCAAAGTATAGCCAATATCCATTGGGATTGACCCTGTGTGCAGATGTCATGATCCCACTCAGGGTCCTAACTCTTATCTTGGGGAACTCTCATTTTAGTCTGAACTCTTTGTGCAAACACTGGGCAGACATCCTCTGTCAGGGATGGTTCTCAGGGCTGTGGGTTTGAAAATCTGTCTTGCGTTCTGACTGTACTGAATCCTCATTCTGCTTTGAAAAAACTTTGGTTTAGAAGGAGCAGAGCGGAGGCCAGGTGGGAAGGACTGGAGTTAGGATGGGTTGGGAAAACTGAGGTAAGAAGCAGATGAGAAAGAACAGAGCAGAGTGAACAAGTAAAACACAGGGAGCATGAAAGAAAGAGGACAAAGTTGTGAGAGAACAATCTCCTGGGGAAAAAACCCCACTCTGTGTACACTCAATAGTGTCTCTGTTTGTAAGAGAGCTCTTCTGCCGGAATGTCACCCAGACTGACCTCTAGCTAAGGAAATCTTTCATGAAGCCAAAGTCTTGGAAAAGATATTTAAATAAGGAGAAATGTTCATGAAGCTATTCATGCAATTGTCGGCACATCCGGAATAAGACAAGGACTCAAAGTTGGGTTTTAACGGCCACACTCTTTATTCGAATTAAGATTAGGCTAAGTGAGGTAATTGCCTCTAAGCAATTCAGGTCCAGCACTCCCAATTCATCTAACCATTTGCAACATAACTGAACAGGACTTGGCTTGGATGTGCCCTCCAGTGCCAGCCCAAAACCACGTCTCCCCTTCGCTCACTGCCCCCGGGCCATGATTGAAGGGGACAATGTCCTTTCGGACTGGAGCAAGGATACAGCGCTAAAGGATTGAGGACCGTGCTTGTCCTTGCCGTGCTTGTAACTGGCACCTCTCCCCGAGATGTGACCCTCGCGCTTGCCGTGCCTTTTGCGCCAGGTGTCACCTCCCCATCTCTTAAGGAGATGTCTTTGCTTGCTATCTACTTAACTGTTTAATACCCAACAGTGTTGGATCCCTGCAAGAGTGCGACAATAACAGCCTTAGCAACACAACACCCTCCTAAATACTAACCTAACCTAACAAGCCTACTAGCCAAATGTACACCAATCAAACGAAAACACTGTGAGGAAGGCAAAAAACCATGAGAACCGAGAGCCAATTTGGTTCACCTGGAAAATTCCTTTGTGACCCCAAGGGCGGCCAGATGGAACCCACAGTGCCTCAGGGAGGGAGGGTGGGGCTTGGGCTCCCTCGCAGGTCGGTGGTGAATCTTCCCTCCCCTCGGGGGAGGGGCCCTCAACGCCACGCCACTGGGTTGGCTGGAAGCCTGTTGCGTGGGGAACCCTGGCTGGGTCCAGCTGATCTTTCCGCTGGTGCGCTTTTCCTGCCTGCCTGCTGCGGCTGCCTCCTGCAGCAGTGAGTGCAACCTCCCCCGTCCTTGTCTCTCCCTCAAGGGAGCGCGACAAGGGGCCCACTGGCCGCCATTTCCTGGTGGCCAGGGGCTATTGTCAGCACATCTGGAATAAAACAAGAACTCAAAGTTGGGTTTTAACGTCCGCACTCTTTATTCGAATTAAGATTAGGCTAAGTGGGGTAATTGCCTCTGAGCAATTCAGGTCCAGCACTCCCAACTCATCTAACCATTAGCAACATAACTGAACAGGACTTGGCTGGATGTGCCCTCCAGTGCCAGCCCAAAACCACGTCTCCCCTTTGCTCACTGCCCCATGGCTGTGATTGAAGGCGACAATGTCCTTTCAGACTGAAGCAAGGATACAGCGCCGAAGGATTGAGGACCGTGCTTGTCCTTGCTGTTATGTATGTACTGTCCCTTTAAAAAACCCAGGGAGCTCGATGGCCATCTTGTCAGGTGTGGTCTCTCTCTCTGCCCCTGCTGTGAGAAGACCTGAATAAAGGAGCCATCTTATATGGCTGTTCTGAACCTAACTCTTAGTCTCTGAGTCCTTCCTACGGGATCTGTGAGAAGGAGTTGGGCGGGGTGTGTGTGTTGCACCAACACAATACTCGCGACGAGGACCTCCACCCTGCGAGTGCCGAGCTGGGATCTTTAGATGAAGCTCAAGTAAGCAGCTGAATTTCTTTGGGCTCTGTCCCCTACACCAGTGCCTGCGAGAAGGGGAGCGGGGGGGAAGCTGTGCTGAAGGACTTGTTGCACAGCTAAAACTACAAGTAACAGTACACGAGAAAAAAAAAATAGTAGACTGGACAGAGGATTTGTAACACGCATGCCACAGTAAACTGCACAGCCACAAAGGAGAATGGCACACTTGTGGGTAACGTTGGGGAATTTGATGACAACTGTGAATCATGGGTGGTGTGTCTTGAACGTTTTGAGAAGTTTGCAACTTGCAATACCATTACAGAAGCCAAGAAGGTTACAGGGCCGGCCCCAGGCATGTGCCACATGTGCACCCGCACATGGCCCCACGGCCCGCACTTGCATGGCTGGGCAGCAGGCTGCAGCCAGCTTCTCCCCCAATAAGTTATTCTTCCTCCCCTCCCTGGCTCCAGACCCCATCCCTCATCTGCCTCTCCCTCCATGTAGCACTGCAGCAGCAGCAGCGACACCAGTGGGACTGGGAGATAATGCTGTTTGTTTACAAACAGCTCCTCCCCATGTGCTGATCAGAAGGTTGTAGCCTTGTAAAGAAGGTTCTTCGAGATGGCTCCGAACATTTCATAACTGGGTTGTGCACACTCACCCTATTCAAATAATAGACCACATGATGGTCTCGAGCTCCTCTAGTATAAAAAGCACTCTCCCTCCTCAGAATGACAGTTCCTTCCAAACCCTTTCTAGAAATATAAGAAAAGAATTCCATGCGGGGCTGGAAGGGTGGGTGTTGTGAGAATGTTAGGAGCCATCTCGAAGAACTTTGTTTACATGACAGCAACCTTCTGTTCTTCTTCGAGTGGCTCCTCACATGACATTTTTACACAGCTCCGCCGGGTGGGGGGGTCCGCGGGCACACCAGTGCATGGATGGGGCATGCACACGGCTGCACACGCAACCCCATTCACCCACCACTCATCCACACCCACATAGTAACCACCATTTCCCCCGGTTGCTCCTTGCGTGGGAACGAGGTGGGGGGTGGGGGGTGAGTGAGGATGCGTGTTAGGCAGGCGCGCACGTACCCCCACTCACCATGGGCACGTGCACCGTGTCATTCACACGGGGTTCCCCCACCCATGAACACACAGAAATCTGCGTGTTCATGGCTCGGAGAGGCCCGTGTAAAAAGGGCCACATTCTCACAACTGTCTTACTTATACTATCTTAGGTAGGAATTTAGGATGTAAAGCAATATCTATTCTGTCTTGGAAAATAAATCTGCAAATATGGTTCTGAGATTATTATGGCTGCTATTTCACTAACTCTTCTTAATGAAGTTATTGCTAACAGGAATACTGTCTTTAAACCCGCACCCCATAACCAGTTCATTTGCACCCCCATATAATCAATTCACGCTGCCCCGTGGGCACAAATTAAATGGTTATGGGTGGGGGCAGCGTGAATAGATTATATGGGGGCGGGGGCAGAAATGAACTGGTTATGGGGTGGGGGCAGCATGAACTGATTATGGGGGCACAACTGAACTGGTTATATGTCTCTTTTCATGGCATAATGCGCTTAATAAGCTAGCTGCATTTTGGGTGTCTTGTGTGTGTGATAGCAGCACCTCTGGACTGGTCACACCGCATGCGTGCACAAGGCACAGGCGGCACTGGCAGCAAGAAGCAACAGGCCCTGGAGGCCAGACTGGCTAAGCTCACCCCCTGGCCCCTCCTCCAGTAAGGCAGTGGACGCAGTCAGTCTCTCTGTGCCTGTGTCACTGCCCGCTTGGCTGCCCCTGCAGTGGAACCACTCCTGGGGAGTGGTGGTAGACACTCGGCTGGGGAGGGGGGGAAGCATTAGGAGGCCATGCTTCTCCATGGTTGCTCGGAGAGGTGGAGAATGGGAATCCTTCCTGTCCAGAGGGAGTAAGTTTTATGTAAATGTTCACATTTGCATAATTAGGTGGGGCCTAATTATGCAAATTAGGCCCCCCCCACCAAGGCTTCGCACATGGCCTCACAAAGCCTGGGGCCAGCCCTGCTAGCCAGGCCAGGCAAGCCAGGACCAGAAGGGAGGGGAAGGGAAGGAGCCAGGAGCAGGACTGAGGCAGGGCCGGCCCCAGGCATGTGCGACATGTGCAGTCGCACATGGCCCCGTGGCATCCGGAGCTCTGCTCCTGTAGCCTAGTCTGTTGCTCTGCCGGGGATCGCCTGAATTCAAAATCCAGACAGGCCCCACCCCCGCTGTCAGAGCTGCTAGTCCTAGCAGAATCAGCTCAGCTGTAGCCCTGCAGTGGAGGGGGGAAAAGTCTCCTCTCTCCCCTCCCCCCACCCCAACATTTGCTGCTGGCCTTGCATGACCCAGCCCAGAAGAATCAGGATTCAGAACGGAAGGTTGCTACCTTGTAAACAAGGTTCTTCGAGATGGCTCCAAACATTCTCATAAATGGGTTTGCATTTGCCGCCCTTCTCTTACCGGCAGATATCAAGCTCACTAGTTTGAAAAAACCACGTGACGGTCTTGAGCCCCCACAGTATGTAAGGTACCTTCCCGCCCAAACCCAACCATTCTTTCCAACCCTGAGCATGCAGGAAGAAAATTCCTTGCAGGGTCGGAAGGGTGGGTATTTGTGAGAATTTCTTTGAGCCATCTCGAAGAACCTTGTTTACAAGGTAGCAGCCTTCTGTTCTTCTTCGAGTGGCTCCTTACATTCTCACAAATGGGAGAGTACCAAGCCTAGATCAAGGCAGTGGGGGAATTTTCTTATAGAATAAAAACAACATATCTCTGCAAGCAAAAAGTGTGTATGTTTATTCTGTTAACTTAGTTTAAAAGTTCCTCTTTTTTAAAAAAAACAACAAAACAGTTGTAAGTAAAATAAATTATTAAGTCTTAATTACAGAATTCAATATAGATACTCCCAGAGAGGTATCAGATTCAGAATTGAGATGTAAAGCATAATGCTTAGTGAATGTATGCGGGGAACTCCAGGTTGTAGCCCTGCAGATCTTGAAAGGAAAGATGTTGCAAAATGCTGCTGTAGAAGCACCCAGACCTCTGAGCGAATGAGCTTTAAATAAGGCGGGGGTGGACTTCCTACCTGCTTATAGGCAAAGGAGATCAAATGCACTAACCATTTTGAGATAGTTTGGGATGAAACTTTTTGCCCTAACTTGGGAAGGGAAGGGGAGAGGAACAAATTGTCAGTCCATCTGCAATGCTGGGTCTTGTCTAAACAGAGCAGGATCGCTCTCTTAACATCCAAAGTGTGAAATCTGGCTAAGATTTCTGACTCATGAGGTGGAGGGAGGAATACTAGGAGGACAATTTTTTGTGCCATATGAAATCTGGACACCGTTTTAGGGATAAACGGTGGATGGAGAGAGATCTCTATCCTGTCTGGGAAGACTGAGAAGTAAGGCTCCTTGATAGATATAGTGGCGAGTTCACTCACCTGCCTAACAGACGTGATGGCAACCAAAAAGGCAGTCTTCAGAGACCAGTGGAACAGGTCAGATTGTTCTGCAGGTTTTAAAGGGTGTTTTGTCAGTTGATCTAGAACAAGGTTCAGATCCCACTGAGAAA